>OY829329.1:61168851-61488851 GCA_963691655.1 Toxonevra muliebris | reverse complement strand
AAACGTCTTTAAAAGCCGCAGTTGTTATTATTTTCTCTGACATCCAAGGGATACTCTCTCGGGGGATCACTCTCGGCGCAAAGTTTTTCCTCGGAATTGGCGAAAGTCTTCACGTTTTTTTTTTGGGTACCTGATAACTGTTACAGCGCAGGTGTATATGAACAGGGAAGGAGGATTAATCGGCTATGCACATTGGCTCTGATCCCTTCTGCTGAGTCCTCTTGGTCTCTTCGAAATCAATCGTTGATAAGTTTGCAAAGAAATATTAGCTTAATTATTGTCTCCATACTTCAGGTTCTGGATAAACTAAAGAGCTCGTTGTTCCCCTCACTCATTGTCGTTCTATCGCTTGCATCAAAGTAATCCTCAGGCTTCTTGTTGGTTACATAAGTTTTGTCTGCTCAGGCCCGTCAGCAGGAGACGTAGGGTTTACAATACATTGTTGGTACATATGTATATAAGAAGAAATTAATAAACTTCCAGTCTCAAGATGGGGAGGGCGTTTACTCCTTAACCTGAATATAAAACACAACTATATTAAAAATCTTTACCGCACATGTGAATGAATTTATACGAATTTCTTCAACAGTATGATGAATATCGTTTATCAAACTATGATTTGAGCCGTTGCGTGCAAAAGTGGCGTAAGTCAAAATCAGATTTTTGAAAATGCATTGGTTTTGTACGAAATAGGACTCTTATATTTTCCCGATGTACAGGTAGCTTTGCATTTTCAACCTAGATGAATGCCTTTTTTGTGGGAAACTAAATGAGGCCAAAATTTTTGCTTGAAGGTGGAAATCCAAATTATAAAAATAACTGACTTACACCACTTTTGCACGCAATGGCTCATTAGAAAAGGAATAGAAAAAGTTTAGAAAAACCCCCTCTACCTCCTCATATAACCTCTGGATTTACTAGTGAATTCGAATAAAATTTTTTAAAAATAGTTTTTCTTTCATTTGAATGTGTTTCTTCACTTTGCTTCCTGAGCAAGCCTAATTTTAATAGTTTCAATGGAAGTGAGAAATTTTTTATTCAGGTCGCTTGTAAAACCTCAACACTAAAGCATACAATCTTACAACAATAAAATCAATTTTTTAACAATTGAACAAGGTAGGTACAAACAAAAAAAAAAAAACTATACTAGAAAAAAGAAGCAAATATATGAGCAAAAGTGCATAATATCGTGCAATGTCACAGTAACAGCAGCAGCGTGCAACGTTTCCAAATGCATATACCACCACCAAAAAAAAAACAACAATAAAAATCATATGAATACGCAGCATGCAATACGAAGAAAAGGAAGAAGATGCTGCTGCTGCTGGTGATGAGGATGAGGATGACGATGAGGATGACGATGAGGAAGAAGAAGAAGAAAAAGAAAAAACATGCATTACGGCTTGTAAATTGCTGCTTAGTTAGTGAAGATGCTTGCTTGATTTCTTTTATTGTTGTTAGTTTTCTTGGCTTGGTTGGTGCGGCTGCTGCTGCTGCTGTAACAGTTGTTGTTGTTGTTTCGGTTCCTTCTGTTGTTATTATTGCTGTAACTGCATTGCAAACACCATTCCAATGCGTAGCAATTTCTATCATTTAACTTTTTCTTTTGCTGCGTATATCTACGTATATATGTATGTATACTAGTTAGTATATCTAACTATCTATGTTTGTATGTATGTGTGTTATGTGTGTGCACTCGCTTATGTCTAACAAGCTTTTTATTTATCCTGAAACCAAGCAGCAGCAGCAGCAGCAAAAAAGAAATTTGAACGAGATTTATCACACATGCCAAATGTATAAACGCGCGCTTACTCGCTTAGTTGCTTGGTCAATCACAAACAGCAGTCAGCACCAGCAGTAGCAGTAGGCTGGCAGCCAGCTAACCAGCAACTGCATTTCTATCTACTATATATGTGTGCTTTGGCTTATTTGTGTTGAGAATCAGTTGAAGTAAATGGAATGCTTAAATTTTCTTTTAACAAGCGTTTTATTTTTTATTATTCTGCCTGCTCTTGTCTTCTTCGTCCACTTGCACTCCCCTGTAGTACTACTTCAGCTTCCATTTTGCGCCTTTACCTTGCATTTGATCATACTACAACATCTCTCTTCGACATCTATAAGCTTTGAAATGTCTCAACATCGTTCGCATGCACAGTGTCACGTATCGCATAAAATAGTGAACAAAAATTTAAAATAATCCTCAAGAAATATTAAATTTATAGTCTATTCGAGAAATTTTCAAATAATTTGAGTTTTGGTCTGTTCCTGTTCTAAGTTTTGATTTAAATTTTTGGGTTGGAATTATTACCTGATTTTTGGTTTGAATTGAGTTTAAATTTTGGTCGGATATTTGGGCTGCTTCTGTTCTGATATTTGGTCTGAATTTTAATGGGGCTTGATCTCAGTTTTGGTCTGATTTTTGGTGTGAATTTAGTTTGAGTTTTCGTCTGAGTTTTGGATTCATTTTTGGTCCGAATTTTTTCTGTGTGAATTTTGTACAGATTTTTGGTTTTGTTTTTAATCTGTATTTTGATTTAGTTACAGGATTAATAATGTTCTTCATAATTTATCATAATCAGCCCTTTCCCAACCGCCGTTTCGGGCATTAATTCGTTATTCTAACTTGTAGTTTTACTTGTGGCTTTATAACTATTTACAGTTACAATTTTAATGCTTTATAGAAATAAGTTTCAGAAATCATAGAAGTTAAAACAATATTTGTCCATATTTTTCATCATCGTGACCATCATGCAGGTGTCCCGGGAACCTTGGTTCTTGGGAACTTACAATTTTTAAATATTTTACCATTCTTTGCAATGCATTGAGGTCTTTGCATTCGATCCTTGAACTATCTCTGAAAATCATCGAGATCAGTACAATAGTTTGGGAATTTTGTCTGTCAATTTAAGCAGCTCATTCCACTATGTATGCGCATTGTGAAGTTTCTCATATGAGTGAGTGAGTGTGTGTGTGTGTGTATGTTTCTCTATACAAAAGCGCGCTGCGCACTCGATTCGTTCGATTGATGATGTGGAAAATTTCTGCTCGCACCTCGATTGAGTATTTGTTGCATTCAATCTGGATACCAAGAACAAGAACCAAGAGAGTTTTCCTCTTCATTTTTATTTTTACTTTTTTGGAATTTTTTGTAATTTTTGTTTTTCTTTGTTAATTTTATTTTGCGTGCAATCTTTTATCACGAGTGAGCATTGTATTGTGCGTTTTTGTGTTTTTTGGTTGCTGTTAATTTTTGTCGTTATTTACTAGTTTTTATTGGTGATATTTTCTCTTTGTTGTTGTAAAATTTACTTTGAATTCTTAATTCTATTGGTGATCTTGAAAATGTTGTACTGCTGCTACATTCAAATAGTTGCTATTGTTTTTTTTTCGATCATTTTTTTATTATATTGGTCTATTTTGCGTTGATTTATTGTATTTATTTTACTGTTAGCTTTTATTGAATTAGACAACTCCTCTAGTAGTAGCAACTATCATAATGGCTAGGATATTTATAGGAATGGAGGGAAAGGAGGGAAAAAAGGTTAGACTCTCTCTCCTTGGTTCCGCTGGTGCTCATGAGGAGACTATAAAAAAAACAACAACTTAAACTAACCAGGGCCGTAGCCAGGATTTTTTTCGGGGGGGGGGGGGGGGGAGGCTTGTTTCATTCGACGAAAATATTCATAAATACTTTTTATCAAACTGATTTTTAAATACAATAAATTAAATCGATGATACATTTGATGGAACCTATTAGACTATGGACAAAAGTTGATAAATATCTTAAAACTTTAGGAAAAATTTTCCGATTTTTTTTTAATTTAACCTCAAAAATATTCACTGAATAATCAAATTAAATTTTTTAATTTTTTAACGCATTTTCTTTATCGCGATGGACATAATTTCGTTAACTCATTGAATTCCCACTACTGATGATGTACCCAACCTCAAAAAAATTACCTAAAATAGTAGAGGCTCATTTTTTTCAAATTATCATCATTGGGAATTTGGGCCATTATCAATGATAAGGAACCCGGATGAAGTTGGCCTATATTCTCTAAATTCGTGAAGTTACAGCATTGAAAGAAATCTTTCTAGTCGTGGTGCTCTGAGCAATAATGGGCTAAAAAATTAATTATATTTTAAGATTTTCTCCTAAAACTGCTAATAAGATAGAGTTTTTGCGAAAGAATTTTTCACGTTGAACAAGAATCTGAGGTCAAAAACTCTCCATCACGTCACGTTTTAGGATAAAAATAGGATCAAGCAAGTCTAATTTTACAAGGATCCGATAATTTTTTATTAATTTTTTAACTTTTCAAACTGATTCAGGACGAAACTTTAAACCAAAATCAGTTACTGACCTAGAAAAACTAGGAATGCAGGAGTGCTCAGTATAACCTTCTCTTTTTGAATCCGTAGTCAAACCTCATGTCGAAGAAAACAAATCGGATTTGATCGCATAGTGTAACTAAGATTTCAAATTTGTTTTTTATATTTGACTTTTTAGAAAAAGAACTGATGGAAGTAAAAATATCAATAAATAGATTTTATTTTGACTTTTTCCCATCCATTGGCAATTAATCTCAAAAATTAGAATAAAGTTTCCACATTTCGGGGGGGGGGGGAGGGGGAAAAAACCCTCAAAACCTCCCCCTAAATACGGCCTTGAACCAACTATACAGTTAATCCAGAAGAGACGGCAAAAAGCAATAAATATACACATAGAATATGTAAAATGTGGTTTTAAATCATTTTAAAATATTTTTGGAATTATTTTTCTTTATTTTAAACTTATTTTTATATTATTGTTTATAGAAATTTATTGCGTTATTGTCTTGTCTTCCAAAAGTGGTGAAAAAGTACTGACGAGGGGTCAACCATCGATATGGCTTTTATAATAGATGGAAGACCAAGTGCTGCCTCCTATCTTAAAAACGAGCTTTTCAACCCTGCGTAAAATTCAATGTGGCATTCACTGGAATAATATTTTTGGTAGTTTGATTTTTAAAGCGGTGTAAAAAGTCAGTCAGAGTGAAGTAACTGATTTGCACATGATCTATACCTCCTATGTCCGAATAAAAATGGATATTAATTCGCAGCTATATGTTGGAGCTTCACGAGCACAACTGGAACTTTTGAACCGTTTCCAATACCGTGCTATAAAACTATTAGGAGACAGTAGGATTTTCCCGCTCTATTGCCTCCTTGCTACATCGTCGAAATGTGGTTTGCATGGCCGTATTTTATCGCTATTTTCTTAGTAGATTTTCTGCGAAGATGCGCGGTTTGATGCAATGAGCTCATGTGTTTTCTGCTACTACACTAGCAGCTAGCGGAACTAAGCCATTCCAAGCGAACAAGTTTTGCCGACAACGGAAAACTGCGCGTATAATCTTTTTACGTTTTTCCTGACATGACTTTATTCCATTTAAAGCAAACGTTCAACGCTTCTTCCTCTTTTCCTTTCCCAATATCCTATTATCTCTTAATTTCATAAATCAACCCAATGCCCTGCATCGATAGGAGTATCTCCCCTTAGTGTCAATTTTTATAAAAAAAAAACTGATAATCAGCATCTCCCCTTAACCGAGGAAACATCAGAGCTCTAAAAAAGGATTATTTCATTGTTAGTTACCTCAAAGCTCCTACCCTCCCTCTCCACATTTGATACGCTAGTGCTTTCTCTCATATGCATAATTCTCTTTCATTTATTTGTTGTTGTTGTTGTTATTATTGTAAGTCACTGGCTGAGTTAATTTTAACGGTCAATTGCATGAAATTGATTTATGTACATATATGTGAGAGAGTTTGAGTGCGAGAGAATTTATATATACGAGAGTTTATACAATATGATATTAGACAGTTTAAAAGCCACTGGATTATGAGATAATTTTAATGATCAATCGTATGAAAATAATGATTTACATATATATATGAAAGAGTTTATTTGTGAGAAAAAAAATGTAAGCCAAATCTTATGTCACAAATATTATGCTTGGTTTTCAAAATAGTGAAATAAATAAAGTGAAATAAATGGAAGTGATGCCCTCTTTTTTGTTCACTGACGTCTGGCAAATTTGAAAATTATTTTCTTTCTTCTCCCAAAACATTTGATATTTCAGAAGTAAATATAAAAAAGTATTAACAATATGTAAATAAAATAGAAAAATTTGGGAAGCCAGAAAAATTTTTAGACATTGATAAACGAGATCTTCGAAAGCGTTTGTAACAACCATGTGCATAATGTGATCCAAGGATTTAACCCAAAACTTAAAGTTTTTTAGTTATGTATGCCATTCAAGTAAGAAATCTACTTCTCCGAAATTTAAATAAAATTCTTTTGAAATCGGTAAAACTACAGAATATAAAGCGGACATTTTAGAAGAAGATCATTTTATTTTGTTTATTTAAATACTTTCTAGAACCACACTCTACAAAATATTTTGAGAGCTTTTATTTCAGAAAAAACAAACAACAAACGAAAGTTTTATTGTTTTTTGATACTTTTATTTCATTTATTTATTTGTGTACAGCTGACGAAAATGGGTTAAGAGAGTTTTCTCTCATAAACAAGATTATTTGTCAAAATTTATTGAGCGAATACATGTCATAATTGTCAAATCTTAGAAGACCTGAGCATATTTCAGATTACTTTCTGCTATCTGGCATACTGTGGTTTTCACTATGTCATATTTGCCATAAAAAAAAGAAACAGAGAGAATTTCCCATATGAAATTTGCCAACATGCTGGCAAATTTGATTGAATTTGACATAGTGAAAACCAAGCATTAGTCTCTCTCAGAGTAAGGTAGCGGCTCATAATTCATATATACTCAGAAAACATGAGTAGGTAGCAGGGCTGTCGTTTTGAAATTTTTTTGTGAAGTAAAATTAGAAAAAAACTGAAGTGTTTCGAAATGATTTTTTGAAAAAAGTAAAGTGTTTTTTGAAGTGTTATAAGAAAACGACATGTTATCAAAATTTATCGGGTTTTATGTGCTTAGTTTGTGAAAAAAAAACATTTTCGGTGGTAGCGCTACTGTGAGGCAGACACAATAAGACTCCGACAAAACTTTTTAAAATGGGATGCATACTCTCGATATCAGTCCTTTGCATAAAATTATTTAGAAATTAAAGCCATCACTCGCCTTCTAAATCTTCTACCTCTTCAGTTTTCACCACATTCTAATTAATTAAATGGCAGTTCGTCATCAGTGTTGCCACATAGGTATTTAAATTAACACAAAAGGTCTCAAAATGTACTATACATAGATTGTGTGCTAAATGGAATCTTACTTTTTATAGGGAATATAAATTCAAACACAACAATCTGGCTACAGGCAATGATGCCCTTTCAAATTAAAGAGAAAGCCAAAAAATTAATTCAACGAAACAGTTGATAGAGATGAGCATATTTAGATTTTTTTTATCAATTTTGGTTTTTCATTGAAGCTGGAAAACCGAAGTGTTTTTATGAAAGAGGAAGTGACAAAGTGTCGGTCTTCGGTCTTGAAAGTGAAGTGAAAATTTTCATTCAAAGTGACAGCGACAGCAATGGTAGGTAGAAGTTGTATTAGTTCAAATACTTGCTGCCTTATTTTTTACATTAAAATTTACCGTATAATAATTAATATTTGCATGCATACTTATTTAACAAAACATAGAGTTGGTATTCATACAGCAGTAGCAGTTTTTGCTATAGATGCAGATGTTGTTTTTGTTAATTTCATTATTACTGTTAAAAGCAATAAAAGGTAATAACATAACACAAAACGACGTATTGCAATGCTGGTGGTCTGCTCAATCGAAAGATCAACACATACAGAGACAATACACATACACTCTTACTCTACTCTATGTATATGAAATATATGAAGCAGCAGCAAAAACATCAGCAAATTTGCCATGCCACACAATTATTGCTGCCACCATATGTTATTTACTTTTATTTGTTACCATTAAAATAACACATTTACAGAATTTACATATAGTTTATAACTATAAAAATTTTCACGCGTTTTACTTCGTGATGCTATTTTATTGTAACAAAAAATAAATGTTTTTTTTTCACAATTTCCACAATTTATTTAATTGAGGAAATGCAATGGAAATTCAAACAATTTATACTTGGGAATTCGTTAATAAAAACATATAAAAAAAAATTAATAATAATAAAAAATAGATACATAAAGCCTCCATCTGTATTGGTATGTGTTTGTGGACTATTGTATTAACACGTGCAAAATTTGTTGTTATTGTTTTTATTGTTAATGTGATTGAGGTTGTTGCTGGTGCTGCTACATTGCTGCTTGACTACCACCACAGACAGTTAGTGGTAGTTAGTTATACAAAAAATTACTTTAGGAAAAACGTACTAACCTAACGTTTATTTACATTCAGGTTAATTAGAATTTCTACTACATATACCAACTAAAATATGTTTAGAATCATATAAGTTCAGTATTAGTTTTTTTTTTTTTTTAGTTACAACACCCGCATCTCAAGCTAAACTAAAATAAAAAAAATCACTGCTACTTGCATACCCATCTAAACCAATACCAATTTTTGTTCATCTTTTTCTTCTTTTTTGTATTTTGCATATGCCACACAATCACAGTTTGTGGTCTTCCCATACCAAATCCTTTTATGGTATTATTTCAATTTGCTCGTTAAATTAGAACGCATGAAATGAGAATTGTATTGCATTGTGTTCGAATTGACTATTTTTGTAAAATTTTTGTTATACATACATATAAATAGTACAAGTACGAGTAAGATTTATATAGATATGAGTAGCTAGAAGTACGTATGAATGTATTTTTATTTCTTACGAATGTTACATTCATGATATGATAACTAGTATTGTTTTTGGTTACTTACTAGTAAGTATATAGTTGCCTACCTATATTTAAAATCACATTTCATCTTTGTTGAATATGTGGATGTAAGAAGAGATATAGAAAGTTATACTTAAAAATCAGTAAATTTCTTTGATCGCATTGTAAAGCAGAGAGTTGTATTCATGGTATAATCTTAAAAAACCTCCTTAAACTCTCAAGCAAACTAAAAAAAAAACTGAAAATAATTTATTTCTGAAATGCCCTGAAACACATGGAAAATTTTGGTATTGAAAAGGACATGTCTTAACCCATTAAGGGACGACCTCGATAGCCTAGTGGATAGTGCACTAGACTTTCATCCAGAAGGTTGCGGGTTCGATTCTCGTCTTGGTCTGGTGGTTAATTCTCATAAGCTTCTTATATTCACTATCAATATGAAGTGTATGAGAATTATAAGATAGTATACAAGTACACACATTGGTTGGTAATGGAAAAACCACCAGGCCGATAAAAAATTGCCACACCGCCGTTCGGAATCGGCGTTAAACTGTAGGTCCAACTATGTGGTATCACAATGGGCCGTTCAGGCCTAAGTGTGTCTCTCGACAGCCACTCCAACCTAACCTAACCCATTAAGGACAAGCGGTAACTAAAGAAGATAGGTCAAGAAAGTATCTTTAGAAAAAAATTGTTTTTGAACCTGGTTCAGGAACAGCTCAGCGACAAGGTGTCATACGGCACCGCTAGGCATTACTAGGTTAAACGAAATGAGACATCGTTTACTGCTTGGTATTCACTGTACGGGCACAATTGACTTATAGATTCGCAGTTTTTAACAAATAGTTATATACATTTGTCTAACTATTATATATTCTATGGTTCTCAGGGCTATTATTCGATTTGTACAACCAAAATACTACGGTTTAACCCTTTTCCCCTCAAAGTAACACATACAAACAACGAGCCCAATTACAGACCACAAATGATGGAAATTTGAAAAGCTATTAGCTTTGAAAAAGTTACCCAGAAATCTTTTTTTTAAATCGATTGTTTTTTGAAATTTTAATTGCGCCAGTGGCGATTTTATTTAATTTTTCTGCTGTAAATTTTTTGAAATTGTAGTAATCTATAATTATACTTTACAAATATAAATCAAATGCAAAAACAATTTTTTGAATGGGCTAATATTATTTTGTGCCGAAAGAGCGTTAAAGTTTAGAAGATTTATTAAAAATTCACTATTTTCATGCGATTTCTAAAACACCGCAACTTGGATCCTCTTGCAGTACCAATTAACTTTCCCAATTTGATAAACTGTTCTTGCATTTTAGTTTTATTAATAATGAACAATTATAGAATACCGGTATTTAAAATAATTAATGACTGAAAAAAGGAGTGTTCTGGGAGGAGATAAGTCTCTCTCATTCCCAAAAAATATTTCACCTATTATGACAGTTGCTTCTCAATTCTCAATTACCGCCTCAGTAGTTTAGTGCTAGGGTATTAGACTAATATCTCTGGTGCCCGAGTTAAATTCTTGGTGAGGGCATGACTGTACGATTTTGAATTGCACCGTTTTCCTCGCTTTTCCTTTCACAACCTGTAAAAATAGAAGTTTTTCAAACAAAGGGATGACGCATTGTTATCTGCCGGCATCACTTGATATTCAATGTTCTCACTCTTCTACGCTGAAACCGAACTGCTTAATATTGGTTGGAAAATTATGCTCTAAAAAGGGTGTGTCTACAAATCATAGAAAAAATAGTACCAGATAAAAAAAACTCAAAATCGCAAGCACATTTTACCACCAGAAAAAACAGGAGAAAACTGACTGAATCCTCTCATTTCAAAGTCCAGAAGTTAACGAATTCAAATATCTAGGGTCAATCAACAACTAATAACGCACCGCTATACCAATAATTGGGAATTCCAAATTACCTGAAATTCAAACATAAAACAACTGAAGCAAAATAAAGGCTAGCGGATATGAGAGGGATATTCTTTGCTCGAAAATGAATAAGATATTTTTTTTACTTGTACCTGCTCATAAATAGTGGGAGAATTATACCTCCACCCCAAATTTTATTTTAAAAAGTTATTTTTTGGTATATGATAAATGAACTTGGCAATAATATTTTCAGTGAACCAAACTTAAACCAGCAAATTACATCTTGCATTCATGGAAAGATATTTTTCAAAAATTTAACCCTAGTGACGAATATTTTGAATCGTCAGTATAGAGATCTAACTGTTTTCTTTTCTTTTTATTATCTTTTCTATTACGTTTCGTCTGATTGTGCGCTATTTGTGTTTGGGTTGATTGAGCGTGTGAGTTATAGAACATATGAGGTGAAACGCAGAGAGCCGTTGTTGAGGTCTCTGTTCTCCTAAAGAAAAAAACTACCAACAAAGTTGTTAAGCTAGCAAATTCAACTTTTTTTCTCATTGATTATTATATAATTTTTCAGTTTTACTCTTTCAGCGAATATAGGGCCGAAATTAGACATTGCACTTTGGACAATTCAAACCACAGCAAAACTTCTGTATAGGTTCTTAAGTCTGTCCATAAATACATATATATGTATGTATGTATATGTACATATGTCTTCAACCATCTTTTGTTACATCAGCAACTCTCACACTCAATTTATACTCGCAGTTACGTTCCTGTTTAATGTTGGCAGTAAAATCTTTTAGGCTTTGATGCTTGTTAAAATTTATGTAGTAGTAGTAGGTGCAGATTCAAGTGCATACTCACAAAAAAAAAAACTAAGAAAATAAAATAGAAGAAGAATGTTTGAGTAAGGACATTATCTTAGATTATGACCATAAATATTTTTTCTATGATTTTGTATTGTTGTGTTTCTTACTCCATTTCTGAATAAAATGAAAGTTTGAAATGATAAAGTAGTCAGTTTCGCATACGCAGAATAAGATAATGATAAAGATTCTTTATAAATAATTTCGTTTCTTTCTATATATTTTCAGGTTCACCACCCTTAACTGGTACTGGGATTGTACGTGTTATTGTACAAGATATGAACGATCATAGTCCCGAATTTGAACGTCAAACATACCAAGCAAGTGTTCAAGAGAATCTTCCAATTGGTACTAAAGTGCTCCAACCAATAGCAAGCGACAGAGATGCAGGAATTAATGCAAAGATACGCTTCACCCTATTGGGTGAAAAAACCGATAAGTTTCTTGTGAATGCGGATACAGGGGAAATCACAACAGCTGCGATATTGGATCGTGAAGAGACACCGATGTACTCGCTCTCGTTAATGGCGCAAGATAGCTCTGATATTGAACCACGTACGACTAGTGTCAATTTGACAATCACCGTCTTAGATATCAATGATAATACACCGACTTTTGAAGCGGCAAGCTTCAATGTCAATGTACCCGATCGCATTAAACCTGGAGAGTTTGTATTCGGTGCTAGAGCTAATGATTACGATGATGGCGCTAATGCGTTGATCAATTACAATATAAGTGGCAAGGATGTTAATAAATTTGCCATTAATACAAAGACCGGTGTGATAAAAACTAAAATGGAGTTAAGCGCTAAAGAGAATTCAAACTTCAGCATAATAATACATGCGACAGATCAAGGCGTTGAGCCACGTTCGTCAGTGGCTGATTTGACAGTAGTATTACGGCCAGCAATACTCTTCCCCAGTTTCTCTTTTATGTCTAGTACACAATTTATGCTAAATGAAGATGTGCTTGAGGGTAAAGAAATAACGAAAATATTGGCTACATCGCCGAAGAAAGGTGCCGCTGGAAATCTTAAGTTTAGTATAGCAGGTGGTAATATTGGTGATGCTATAAGTATTGACTCAGATACCGGTATAGTTGCTGTCGGAAAAGATGGTTTAGATTATGAAATGGCACATCAGTATGAAATATGGATTGAAGCATCCGATTCAGATCGTCCGAGCCTGCGTAGTGTTATGCTGCTCATGATTAACGTGACCGATGCTAATGACAATGCACCCGTAATGGAGAAATTAATCTATAAAGCGGAAATTCTCGAAGAGGAACTACCACCACTAACTGTGGTTAAAGTGAACGCTACTGATCGTGACTCTGGGGATAATGGTGAAATATCATATCGTTTGATTGACGACTTTAAGGGAAGTTTTGAAATCAATTCGGATTCGGGAGTAATTTACACTAACATGAGCTTAGATCGTGAGGACATAAGCACATATAAGTTAATTGTTATAGCCGTCGATCAAGGTATGCCACAACTTACCGGATCAGCAAGCGTTTTAATTAATTTACTCGATAAAAATGACAATCCACCAAGATTTTCGCGTCTTTTTTCGGTGAATGTCACCGAGAATGCTGAAATTGGTAGTTTCGTTATACAAGTCACTTCCACCGATGCTGATATTGGTGTAAATGCAAATTCCACTTATAGTTTTGCCGAAAATCCCGGTGAGAAATTTAAAATTGATGCATTAAACGGTAATGTCACCGTTGCAGCGCATCTTGATCGTGAGCAACAGGATGAATACATACTTAAGGTTGCGGCGTGGGATGGTGCGTGGCGCTCTGAAACTGCGATCACCGTTACCATACAAGATCAAAATGATAATGCACCCGAATTTGAGCATAGCTACTATAGCTTCAACTTCCCTGAACTGCAGCGTGCGGTTGCATTCGTTGGTCAAGTCATAGCTACCGATCGTGATAAACAGGGACCCAACTCGGTTATATCATATTCGCTGCAGCATCCCTCGGATTTGTTTACCATCGACCCAGCGACGGGGCACATAAAAAGTAAACGCAACATTAAATACAAACACTCACAAGTGGAAACCTCACCGGAAAATATGTATTCGTTGACGGTGTTGGCAACAGATAATGGCAAGCCACCGCTCAACTCCGAATGTCTGGTTAATATTAATATTGTCGATGCAAATAATAATCCACCCAAGTTCGAGCAGTCTGCTTATTTAACGCCAGTGCCAGAGGAAGCGAAGAACGGACAACGTGTGGTCAAAGTGCATGCGGTGGATGCGCAAGATTACGGTGTTAATGCTGAAATTGATTATGCACTGGTAAGTGGTAATGCCACTGGTTACTTTAGCATCAATAAACATGATGGTTGGATTACCGTAGCCAAAACACTCGGTGTTCGTCCCAACACTTTCTTTGAACTGACAGTCAAGGCAACTGATCACGGTGTACCTCCACAAACCGACGAGGCACGGGTAACAATCATAGTTACCGGTGAAAATCGTTACGCCCCTGTGTTCACCCTTCCAGGACATTTAGCTCTTGTGCCTGAGAATGAAGCTATCGGATCAACAATAATCCGAATAACCGCTAACGATGAAGATGACGGTCCAAACGGTATGCTACGGTATTCGATATCGGGAGGTAATGAACGTGCTAATTTCGGTATTAATGATACTACTGGTGTTGTCACCATATTAAAATCGCTGGACTATGATACAATACAACAATATAATTTGAGTATAACCGTAGAAGACTTAGGATACAAGCCGAGAACCGCTGTTGCAATGTTGAAAGTGAAGTTAACCGATATCAATGATAATCCACCGCTATTCAATCAATCTGAATATCATGCTTTCATATCAGAAAATAAACCTATAAATACATCTGTCTTCCGAGCGCATGCCACCGATAAAGATTCACCAAAGAATGCCATCATACTCTATGCGATTATCAGCGGCACTGGTAAGAATCATTTTAAAATTAATGCTACTACCGGTGAAATTGTTTCCAGCATAAGCTTCGATTACGAGGAACGACGCGATTATAATCTGCAAGTGCGTGCGGCCAATCCCGACTCGCAAATGCAAAGCACAGCTATGGTGATTGTACATATTACTGGGGTCAATGAGTTTTATCCACAATTTGTGCAACCGGTATTTCATTTTGATGTCTCTGAGTCTGCTGCCGTAGGAACCTCGGTCGGTGCAATACAGGCGACCGATAAAGATGCCGGTGAAGATGGCATAGTATATTATCTACTAGTTGGCTCTAGCAACGATATGGGCTTCTCTATTAATTCATTGACCGGTGTATTGCATATTTCGCGTCATCTCGATCGTGAGACACAAAACCGTGTAGTGCTCACGGTAATGGCTAAAAATTACGGCAGCATACGTGGTAATGACATGGATGAGGCACAAATCATCATAACCATACAAGATGGCAATGATCCACCGGTATTTCTGGAAACTCTCTATGCTGCTAGTATCTCCGAAGCAGCCGCGGTAGGCACTAAAGTCGCTACTGTGAAGGCCGAAGATAAAGATGTGCGATCACAAAACTATCAGTTTAGTTATTCGATACTGGAAGGTAATGAAAATCAAACTTTCAAAGTGGATGGACAAACGGGTGAAATTAAAACAATACGCATGTTGGATCGCGAACAAGAGCCAGTATATAATTTGATTGTTGGTGCCATCGATACGGGCATACCACCTCAAACTGGTACGACAACAGTGAAAGTGGAGTTACAAGATGTAAATGATAATGGGCCTACATTCGAGCCTAGCGGCCTCATTGGTTACATTTCCGAGAATGAACCTGCTGGCAGCAGCATCATGGTTTTATCGGCGACTGATCCTGATTTACCACCAAATGGTGGACCATTCACTTATTCACTAGTCGGAGGTAAACATAAATCTTTCCTGACTATAGACAAACATTCAGGATTAGTTAAATCCACACGCAGTTTTGATCGTGAAGTAACGCCTACACTCGAGGTCACCATTGAGGTGGAGGATAATGGTGCTCCAAAGCAGCGCGCACAACATGCACTCATTATTAAGGTACTCGATCAGAATGATAGTCCTTCGACCTCGCGTACAGTGCATGTATTGCTGAATGTTTTCAACGATAAGATACCCGTTGCCAAAATTGCTGATGTACGCCCCAACGATCCTGATGTCATAGGCAACTACCGTTGCCGCATCGTACGCGATTCGATTGGTTTTTTCACTATACCCAACGCATGTGACTTGCACACCACTTATCAAACCACAATCAATAGGTACTCCTTCTCAGTTTCCGGTAGTGATGGCAAACATGGTGAAGTTTTTTCTACCGTGACTTTGGGATTTCAAAGCTTCAATAATGATACTGTTGCCAACTCAATTACAATTCTAGTGAAAAACATGAACGCTGAAGAGTTTCTAGCCCTGCACTATTATAAATTTGTAGAAATGCTGAAATCAACAATCGAAAGCACCGATGAACTTTATTTATATAGCGTTAGAAATACCGGTGTCGAGAATACAACTAATACAGAGCTAATACTAGCCATTAAAAGTCAATATTATCGTTCACCACGCTACATCATTGAGCGTTTGAATAAGAAACGTGATGCGATTGAACGTGTCCTGCAAGCAGCTGATCGTCTTATCATTGGCTATAGTCCCTGCTCATTTTCCAGCGCTTGTGAGAATGGTGGCATGTGTAGCTCAGCCATAATTGTGGATGATGCGCCCGATCTAAACATTGTTGACAGTCAATCGTTCATATTCAGTGGACCACGCGTCTCGCACGCTTACAGTTGTAAGTGCCCCGATGGCTTTACTGGTGAGAAATGCGATAAACGCCAGGATCCTTGCAGTCCGAATCCCTGCCAGCTAAATGCTCAGTGCCGTCGTTTGGGCTATGATTTTCAATGCATATGCCCACCAAATCGCGAGGGTAAATACTGTCAGCAGGAGCGTGGCGATGTCTGTTCTGGGAACCCGTGCCGCAATGGTGGCTCGTGTCATCACAGTTCCGATGGAGGTGCATTCTTTTGTCTCTGCCGCCCAGGGTATCGTGGCAATCAATGCGAGCATATCGCGGACTCATGTCGACCTAATCCTTGTCTATATGGAGGTCTGTGTGTCAGCATGAAACCTGGCTATAAATGCAGCTGTGCTGATGGGCGCTATGGGCGTCATTGTGAGAAAACCACATTCGGCTTTCAGGAACTCTCATTTATGGCGTTTCCACCATTGGACGCTGCCACCAATGATATGTCGATTATTTTTGCTACCACCAAACCTGATGGTTTACTGCTTTACAATTATGGTATACAAACAGGTGGACGCTCAGATTTTGTTGCAATTGAGGTGGTGAAGGGCAAAGCGTTCTTTTCGTTTGGCGGCGCAAGAACTGCTATCACAACAGTCGTGGTTGGCTCTACCAGCAAAGAAAATTTGGCTGATGGAATGTGGCATAAGGTCACTGCTACTAGAAATGGGCGCGTTATGTCACTGAGTGTGTCCAAATGTACAGAGAATGGTGATGTCTGCGAAGAATGCCGGCCGGGTGATGCGAATTGTTATGCCGATGACACTGGACCCATAGGGTGAGTAGAAATTGTATAGAAATTAAAAAGATTTTCACCTGCTTAACCAAACTTTTATTTCTTTTCAGCACACTCAACTTTAACAAGCAGCCCTTGTTAATTGGTGGTCTCTCATCTGCTGATCCTGTGCTAGAACGTCCAGGGCAAATTCACACAGATGACTTGGTGGGATGTGTTCATAGCGTTTCGGTGAACGGGCGTGCTCTCAATATGACTAACCCTCTCAAACAACGTGGTGTACTACCAACATGCAATCGCAATTCAAATGGTGGTCCCTGCCATCAAAGTCTACCGACCGATCCAGGTCTATCACTTTGTGGCTCATTTGGTACTTGTATGGATCGTTGGCATTCTGCTATGTGTCAGTGTGGCGGCAACTTGCTATCGCCTGATTGTTATAGCTCTCTGGAGCCGATTACTATACTCGATGGTGGTTTCGTTGAGTTTCAAATATCAGAAAAACATCGTCGCATGCAGTTGCTAGATAATTTGTATGGTGGCAATAGTGTGTGGTCCTATGAGGTAACAAGACGCCGACGCTTCACGTTGTCTAGTGGTGATAACATCACCGCATTGGCGCAGATTGTGGATACGCCGAAAACTATCAGTTTACTCTTTCGCACTTATAAAGAAGACGGCTTGATTTTGTATGCTGCCACAAATAAACAATATACCGCAGTCGAATTGAAAATGGGTAGATTACTTTACTATTCAAAGCAAAATTCGGCCGTCAATATGTCCATAGAACAGCCGGAAAAACTTAACGATGGCAAGTGGCATAACATAACATTACACACTTCAAATCGCATACTACGTTTGCTGATTGATAATCAAAAAGTGGGCGAGGAATTAGACTTTGCCAGTGTGCACGACTTTTTGGATCCATATCTGACAGTGCTGTCACTGGGTGGCATACGTCGTGAGTATCTGCAGCAAGATATTATGCCCGTCAGCTATGAAGGATGCATTGCCAACATCACCATTAATAATGAAATACAACCATTCAATGGCTCAGGCAGCATTTTCAATGAAGTGCTCACACGTGGCAAAGTTTCGTCAGGCTGCGCAGACGATATTGGCATTGGTGCGGCGCAAGTCTCCGACTCACTGAGTGTTGGTACTTTGGTTACTGTATTCTTTGTAATTCTTCTCGTCGCTATAATAGGCTCGTATGTGATTTATCGTTTCCGTGGAAAGCAAGAAAAGATTGGTAGCCTGAGCTGCGGCGTTCCTGGTTTCAAAATCAAGCACAACAGCGCTGCTGCCATGTTGGGTGGCTCTGCCATTTCACAAAATCAAGCCGATCATGTATTAACGCGCAGTGTACACTCTAACGAAGCACAAGTTGGCTATCACGTTGACAATGGCGATTTGATACGTAGCGTACCCGGGCATCATATGGTAGGTCCCGAGCTGCTATCCAAAAAGTTTAAAGAGCGTGAAATTGGCCCCGCCGAGCATCAACAGCGACCACAGCGCCCTGATATAATTGAGCGTGAGGTGGTTAGTAAAAGTCCACCACTGCGAGATGAACTTCACCCACCAATACCCCCACCCAATCAAGCCCACCACCCGCACGATCATCCCAACTCTGTGGACTTGGGTAATGAATATCCCGAACACTATGATTTGGAAAATGCCAGTTCGATAGCGCCCTCAGACATTGACATCGTCTATCATTATAAGGGCTATCGTGAAGCGGGTGGAGTACGCAAATATAAAGCAACTCCGCCTCCTGTTGCCTCGTACACACACCACAAACATCAATCCTCCGCTGCACAACAACAGCATCGCCATTCACCACGCCACGGTGTCGGCGCTCCCTTCGTACCACGCGTACCGCCACAAACTAGTCAACAACCACCACCGCCGCCTTCAAGTACACCACGGCCGCATCAGAGCACGCCGCTGGCGCGCCTCTCACCCAGCTCGGAGTTGAGTTCCCAACAGCCACGCATACTCACGTTGCACGACATATCGGGTAAGCCACTGCAAAGCGCTTTGCTGGCGACCACCTCCAGCTCGGGTGGCGTCGGCAAAGACGTGTATGAACGCAGTATGAACAGTCCTGTAATGTCACAGATTTCCACAGGGCATGGTTCGAGCGCGAGTCGGCAGAAGCCAGGCGTGCCAACGCAATCATCCACTCAAGCCTCAATGGGTCTAACCGCGGAAGAGATTGAGCGACTCAATGTGCGTCCACGTACATCCAGCTTGGTCTCTACATTGGATGCAGTATCATCGAGCAGCGAAGCACCGCGTGTGCCCGGCGGTGCACATCATCTATCGCTGGGAGGCGGCCTACACAGTGCCGATGTCGATGCACACAGCTCTACGTCTACAGATGAAAGCGGTAATGATAGTTTTACTTGTTCCGAAATTGAATATGATAATAATAGCTTAAGCGGTGATGCAAAATATCCCACCTCCAATAATAAAAGTATACCCGATGATTTGCCCGAACGTAGTGGTGTTAGTCGCGCTATGAGCGGTGATAGTGTTGGACCGCCTAGTATTAAGGCTCCACCAATGCCACCACATGCATACGATGCTTTCGATTCATCGTTTCGTGGCTCGTTGAGTACTCTTGTCGCCAGTGATGATGATTTATCAACGCATATGAGTGGCATTTATCGTCAACCGAACGGTGCGACATCACCAAATACCACAACGCTGGGCTGGGATTATCTATTGAATTGGGGTCCTAATTTTGAAAGTTTAATGGGTGTCTTCAAGGATATTGCTGAATTACCAGATACGGTGGGAGAACAACATGTACCGCCATCATTGCGTATACCTGCTAGCGTACAAAAAGCATCAGAGGAGTATGTTTAAGGTCACTCACACACTCACACCCACACAAACACACATATACACAAATTGAATACCTAAATATGTAGCCCATTTTCATTTAAGTACAGCATTTAATTGTAAGGTAGATACGCTATTTAGTTACTTAGTTAGTTACATAGTTTGTAAATGTATTTAAAAAATATTTAAGCTATTGTATGTAAAAGATTTTCTGCCATTTTCATTGAAATTCATAAATATTAATTTTTTGGTCTGAATTAAATGCCATTTCGAGCGTCATTGTTGTCTTTTGGCATATATTTTTAAAATATTTATCTATATCTAAATTTAGTTATTATATAAAACCGTAAATGATTATGAATTTTGAATTGTCTTCCATTTTAAGTTTCTTAAATGCTCGTACTCGTAGACGGCTTGAATCTGAAGGGCGGAGGGAGCAAGATTGCCTACAATAAATTGTGGGGAAAATATATTACTGCATTTTTTTTTTTTACTTTTAGCCTACATTTAATATGAGGCAGCTTAGCTGGGAGAGTCAAATATCTCGAGAATTATGTATGATAATAATTATAGAGGAAATTAAATTACTAAATTCCCCCTCTAAATTACTCTGAAAGCTTTCAAACTGAACTGTTAGCGGTTGGAAGAAAGCATGCAGGACGACAGATAATCTTACACATACATGGTTAATAATTTGGTAGTTTGTTCTGGTGGTTCTACAATTTTTTTTCTTTTTCAAGGGGGGATTCGTAAATAATTTATCTCAAAAACATGAATAGTCGATAGAGAAATTCTATTCTCAGATTCGATTTCAGTGACCAAAGTTTTTTAATAAGTTTGTTCGAAGTATTGCATTTTTCCTCCATAATTTTGAAAAAATTAAGTCCAGAGCTCATTCACTAAGCCATTCATGTAGTTCACCTTGTTAGAACGGATAAACGGTTTTTTGTATTATCATACAATTCATTCCCTGTTTCGGAATCGAACCTTAGTCAACTAGGACTCCAGTTTAGCAATTATTTAGTATGCCACTAAGTAGTGCAGGAGTGTCCAAAAGTTTCTTATGGAAGTGCAAGCACATATAATCTTTATTATTATAAACTAGACAACAACAAAAAAACCTACGTAGAAGAGAATCGTCTCCGAAAAATGGAATAAAGAGATAATTTTAAGAATATTTGCGGAAGAAACCATTGATCAAAAATGGATTTCGAGCTTTCAGATTTTTCAAAATAGGAATTTTTAAAAATAACATGCTATATTATGTGGATAAATGGCCATAAAACTATTAAAAATTCACCGACTTTTATGATTCTATTTTAATTCAAACCTACGCGATTATAATTGATGGCACTAAATTCAGTTTTTTTAAGTAAAATCACTTTTTTTTCCTTTTAATGTTTTTATTTATTATTATTAGACAAAAATTAATATACGAATCTCATTATAGATACGGTTTCAAACAAAAATTTTAAATAAGAATTACTTGTTAAAATCTTTTTACTTTCCACGGTACTTTCTTTACGGCTTTAAACTGTCACCGTCATCACGATTCATATCAAGAACACGTCGGGAAATAGTGGTAAGCAGTTATACATGTCTTTCCGTTACTTGTATATGCGGAGCTATTTCAGGATCATTGAGGGGTGGATCGTCAAAATCTAAGTATTCTAATAAATTGTCGTACGGAATTTTTCTTGTGAAAGGCGGTTCGGGCAAAATACGCTTATCATTAAGTCGATCATGTCAAAATATTCCGTACAATTGGAATTGTTTGTTTTTAACCTTGGGGCCGGCCACACAGTGTGAGTGCATTAGTGAAAAAGTGTGAATGTTTTGAGTTTTTCGCACTTGCTCTTGCTCGTTTAGCCCCGGTGTAAGTGAAGAAAGGGAGACGAAAACGTAATCGCCTTCAAAACTATTTTTTTTTTTCGATGAGCTGTATGCACAAACGAATGAAACTTAAATATATTAACCCTTAAACGCCCAATACGTCCGATTTCAATTAAAAACATACACAGAGGTAGTATTTGTGATTCCGAATAACGTTTTTTCCACATGTTTTCAAATAAATTAGTCTAAGGTGCAGTTATTTTAATTTACATGGTTGACCTCTGTAGTAACCTTTGGCGATTATCTGGAGAATAAATTAAAATACATTCGCAATAATTTTTAAAAACAATTATTTGGTATTATCCCATACCGTCTGACACAAATTTGTCCACACGGCAATATATTTATTAGACAAAATTCGAAAATAAAAACACCTTTTTTTCAGTTAGTTGTTTAAAATTTTTGCAAAACATGCTTTTCGAGCTAAAAATAACTGTAACTGTACGACAGTTGTCATTTTTCCATTCTTATTTATACGTATCGATAAAGAAAACTTTAGACAGTAAGATCAGATGTTTATTTTAAATGGCGAACGTAAAATGGCGGCACAGGCAGCCACGGAAGTGGTTGGTTACTGCAGTGACCATGGGTATTTAAGGGTTAACTTTTAGTATGCAAATGAAAAAAGTGTTAGACTACAGTTTTAACGGGCTTAAAAATTCATACCTCCTCGTTGAAAGCAGAGTTAAATGAAATTTTAATTTTTTTATACAAAATAGTAGGTATCATGCTGAGTAAAAAATATTCCTAAATAAAAATAGAGTCTATGAGATATTTGGAGTAATTACTCCGTCAGTTTTCATTGAAGTATTTTAAATAATACACCGATTAAAGCGCCTATATATTTTTTTTTCACGTGAAAGCAGAGTTATAAAAAATTGGGAATCAATTAAGCATTGTTGAAGTTATAGGCGAAAATAGAGTAAGACACCTGAAAATGGTCCTGAGTCCAGATTTTTCGGATGTATTTAAAATTCGAAGTATGCATTTTCATTGGCCTAGATTTGCAACATGCACTAAGTGTCGCGCACAGTTTTTTTCACTATAACGTAGTGTATTTTATTTGTTTTATAAGTATTTCTCTTAAAAAACTGAATTTAATGCAAAAAATTTTAATATTTTAGGATTGTATTAAAAAGAATCTCGTAGTAAGTTAAATTATCTTTCCTTCCCCTTCCTTTTCTACCCCATTATAAAAATAGGTGAATTTTCAACAGTTTTATGACCATTTATCCACATAATATAGCATGCTATATATAAAAATACCTAAATCCGGATGCTCGAAATCCATTTTTGACCTATGGTTTCTTCAAATATTCTTAAAATTATCCCTTTATTTCATTTTTCGGGTAAGATTGGTCGAAAAAAAGATCGGCCCGGTCTAAGGCCTACTGATACTTTTTCTAATTTTATAGCACACAATTTAAGTGCAACCATGTACTCTCTCTCTCTCTTATCACACAACTGTTACTATAATGCTCTCGCTTTTTATGAACAAGCATGAGGATATTTATGATTTCAAAAGTGCAGTAATTTTACTCTCGCCTCTCTAAGTACAGTACAAACTCATTGAGTCTACACACACACACACAGCATATTGCTTTACTATTCGATTGCCTTACTCTCGAAAATACACCCAGATATGTATGTATTTATTAAATAGTTATCAGTTTTTCCATATCAAAATTTATTTACAAACCTAAACAATAAATTTTATACTGTCTTCCCCCCTACAAAAAAAAAAAATAGCAATTAAGTAATTCTAAAACATACATAGATAACATCAAATATTTATATCGCCTTGTATCAAGGTTTGTGTCCTAATTTGTGTAATTGTAATAGCAATAAAATGTTTAAAACTTTCATGCAAATAAACAAGCAACAAGCTGCAACGACTGTGTTTAGTTAAAATAACAGTTTTCTGTAATTCTGTATATCATAAATAATTAGAAATTAATAAAAATTAGGTATTTGAATGAAATTATACGCATGTACTCGTATATAATAAATACAATAATATTGTGTGCTATATTAAAATTAATATTAAACTTTTTTTAATAAAAATGAAAAATAAAACACTAAAAATATTTAAACTGTATTAAATTTAAAATCTTGCCATAAGATTTACATACTATTTTTAAATCTAGAAAAAAACTTAAAAATCTTTTAAACTATTTAAAAAAAAAAATAAAACAAAAAAAAGGAAAGCAATCTTGTAAAAGCTTTAAGATTCTTTAAGTAAAATCTGCTAATTATTAGCTAATATTATTATTAAAAATGTATTTAGTTAAAAATTTTAGTTTAGAAAACACATATTTTTCTTTTTTACTAACATGATTTTATGTAAAAATCAAAATTAAAATCTTTAACGTTTTCTTTGTGTTTGATTAATTAAGTCTTGTCTGCAATTATAACAAAAAAAATGAAAATTGTTTGTAGTTTTATAAGATAAATAAAAATCAACTGACACAAAAGTGAATAAGAACCTTTTTTTATAAATTACGTAATGTTTTTTAATGAAATATTGAAGAGGCTTCTCTCTTGTGGCTATCTCTCTCCTGCGTTCTCTTTTTCCCTTCCTCTCTATCTCTTGCTCTCTCTTTTTTACGCTCTGCCCCCCGCTATTTCTCGTTCTTTCTCTTCTCCCATTTTTTTCGTTTTCTACCTCAGCCGCTATGGCTGTCCCTACCTCTGCCGGCGTTTCTGCCGCTAAATCTTCTAGTGTCTTTACAGCTGCATTTGCCTCTAACTCTGTCGCTCCCTCAATTCCTACTTCTGCCACTACCTCTGTTCCTATATCTGACGTTACTTGCTTCTGCTCTTTATCCCTCTCCGGAGACCTCATGCATAAAAGAGCATCTGGTAAATTCATCTTTAGCAAACATTTGGCAACATCATCCACCAAAATCAAACAACTGACGACATTCTAATAAAATCATCGAGTGATCACCAAGTAGAAAAAATTTCGTAAAATCCAAAAAAAAAAAAAAAATGTTCCTAAGAATGGTTCGCAGCATATCGCTAAGAAATTTTCGCAACATGTCACTAACATATTTTTGCAGCATGTTTGCAACTAAGAATGTTTCGAAACATACGGTCATTGGCAACATTGAATATATTCAAAATTAAAAAAAAAACTCCCGAAATTGATTTCGGTAAATTTGAATTGCTCCTGCCCTGTACATCGCACAATTAAACAATTAAAATTATACTATGTAAAATGATACGTGTATGTTCAAAAATGGTTTGATTCTTTAGAAATGAAATACATTAAATCTAAATAGAAAGAAATTAGTTTAATTGTTGAAATGAAAATTGCTAAAATGTTATGTCTATGTGAGCCATATCACTGGCCATACCATATACTTAGATTAATGATTGATAGTAACAGGCAGCAAAACATTTTTATTCATTTTTTCTTAAATTCACACTAATCTGTCAAGATTTATTTGACCGATATCTGATTTATATTGATTGAGCCCAATCTATGTTTCTGCAGCTAGCGTCTGATTAGAATATTTACTAACACTTTATTTATTTCATTAGTTGATTTCTCAGCTACCAACTACCCAGACCTCACAACAAAATTCTGAACCGCTATACGAAGTTTTAGAGCTAGCTCTGTGCATTTCGTTAATTTTCTTGTTGCCCACAACAACTTCTGGGAATCAATTTATTCCATACTCATCTCGTAAATCTTGTGACGGCACAATTTTGGGCCAACCAAATTATCCCTCACAACGTAGCATTGTTCCCTCTGGGCAGGGGAAGACTCAGCGTTCTTCCCCCCCCTGGGACAACCACGAAGAATAAGTCACGTACACCAAAAGGAACTAACAACACTGCCATGGAATATCAAAGCATACCTAAACCAACAACAAACATTTTGGTTTATGATGCTAGCAGCGCACACAAAAACCACGGGATCATCATACGAGGCAGAATTATGAATAACACGCGATCGAGCCAGCCAATGAGAGCATGACAGCGAGGCAAATTCCAGTAGCGACAGCCTCAACTGGAATTTAAGGAAGAAGAAGCAGCCGGTGTATAAAAAGGGCTGCGCAGGGCAAACTGCAGACCGGCAAGGCGACTGCATCGCGGGAGCATACATTCGGGTGAGTAGAGGACAATTGTTAGGAATAAGGTTCCAAGTATTTGGTATTGTGTAGAGGACTTAACCCCATTATACAATACTAAATACTCAATCAGACCGTTTAGTGCCACTTGGATGGTATAATCCCTACCATATGACCCCAGACGACCAGTTGAAAACTTAGAATAGCATCTCTTAGGAACGAGTAACCGGGTGGTTGGTAGTGTATTGTTGGCCTAACCCCCACAACACAGTACCAAGCACTTTAAGCAGACCGTGTGGTGCCACTTGGATGGTATAATCCCTACTATATGACCCCAGACGGACTGTTGGAAGCTTAAGGCAGCATAGTAGGACAGTTACGGACGCTCTACTCCACCCGCGTCTCGTAGTCGCTGCGCCGCCAGTAAACGGGATTTTCATTTTCTTTGTGCACTCTGCTCGGCTGCCTTATCAGGCGAATCATACGCATCGACGACAACGCTCTGTATACTCTACTCGCTTGCTTACCAGAGGAACCGCAGAACGAGAGGGAACAGTGTATGCAGTTTTGTGTATGTGATATTATTGTTAGTGAAATTATACACCCTACTATTAGAAAAAAGGTGAATTAAAGAATATTGAAATTAAAAACAAAATGTGTCTCAATAATATACAGTGAGGGTCCCCTGCAATCAAAAAAATTCTGTAGCCAACGAACGAACCACTGGAGCCCGCTGAGCTCTACCCCGGCCTATGGAAGAACGTTGCGTTACAATCTGCAACATACTTTCTGTTTGCTTTATAAATATTCGTAGCGTTCTCCATAGAGCTACACATTACTTCACTGTATTTTGCATTAACGCAAATACACAAATTAACTTGATTACCAGGTAAACTAAACTATAATTTCTAATTTCTTTAAATATTATGCGTATATTGCATGTGAAATAAACTAAAGACTATGTATGGAGAAAATTAGAGCAAGACTTTACAAATAACTTTGAAATTCATATCAGATGTCATACTAAACTGAGTGCCAGCATATTAACTTCAGAGTGTTTTTAAACATTCGGAAACTTGAGAATGTTTCCTTTTTGTAAATTTACAACTATGTAAACATGCAATCGGAATACAATTGCAAATATACAATGCGTCATGCACTTTTACAAACAAATATATATAGATATACAGGGTGACAATTGTAAAGTGACGCAAGTTTAATACTCTGCAGCAAGCTTTGCCATTTACCGTTACTTTAATTTAAAAAGCAAATTCATTCATCATTGGCTTTGCTTTTAATTTCATTTGAATTTTTGTTATTACATTTTGAAATTTCCATAAAAATGGACAAGGAAAATATTCGTCGTGAAATTATGAAATTTCATTTGGCAAATTATAGTAGCCGTCAAATTGCAATGGCTTTAAAATTGTCAAGTCGTACGGTAGACCGAGCTATTATTCGATATAATGAAACTGGGGGTTTCGGAGATAGAGACCGGGGAAAATTTTCAACAGTTGCCACTACTGGTTTAACAGAAAAAATTCGTAAACGAATCAAGCGAAATCCAAGTGGGAGTAAACCGTGAAACAGTGCGAATCATTGCAAAATCAAAGCCTAATCTTAAGCCGTACAAGCTCCGAAAAGCTCAAGATTTGACACAAAAAAAGAAAGATTTGCGACTGCAAAGATGCAAGGCGTTGCTACGCTCCTCCTTGTTAAAAAATGTTGAAAATATCTTGTTTACAGATGAAAAAATGTTCACGGTTGAACAACATTTCAATGCGCAAAATGACCGAATGTGGCTAACATCATCATCGCAACAAAATAGGACTGTTGGCCGAGTTCAAAAGCCAGCTTCCGTTATGGTATGGGCTGGAGTTTCCGCTAATGCCAGAACCCCTCTAATATTCGTTGAAGAGGGTGTTAAAATTGACCAGGTTGTTTATCGGAGCATTTTAAATGAACATGTTCTTCCCTGGGCCCAAGATATATTTGGAAATGAAAACTGGACTTTCCAGCAAGATTCTGCACCTTTCCACATGGCAAAATTAACGCAAACATGGATAAAAGACAATTTTTCTGGATTCATAACATCTCAAGAATGGCCACCATACTCTCCAGACTTGAATCCAATGGACTACTCTATTTGGAGTATTTTAGAGAGTAAGGCTTGTGCATCTCAACACCACAGTCTGGAGTCGCTGACAAATTCATTAGAGAAAGTCTGGACTGAAATTGATCAGGAAGTCCTGCGGCGAACAGTCCTACGATTTCCGGATCGATTGAAGGCATGTGTGCAGGCTAAAGGAGGTTATATTGAATGAGGTGGGGTTCAAATGAATGCTTATATATTCAGCAATGTTAACACTTAATTGTACTTAATGGAAGTACGTCCTTTTGAAAATAACTGCTGAAATGTGTGCGTCACTTTACGATTGTCACCCTGTATATATACTAGTGTTATGCTTACACTCTTCGAAAACATTTTTCATACCTAAAAAATAAATCGATATATTCGTGATAGTAGAGAAAACATGAAGCTAACTTATGTAATTATAGTTTTATTAAATGAGATTACTTTCAATATTTCCAAATTATCCTAAATTGATTTTAGATGATTACAAATAGGGACATCATAATGGACCGCTCAGTTTTTCTGAGTATTTCCCTTAAACCTAACCTAGAGAATTACAAACTGTTTTTAAAATAACTCAGAATTATATGGGCAGGATATTTTAGATTGACACCAAGAAAATATCAAGTTGAGTTCAGAATAATTCAGATTGATTTCAGAATATTGAAAACTGATTTTTAAAATATTTCTATTTATTTCCAAGAATTTTCCAAACTAATTTCAGGGATATTTCAAATTAATTTCAACAATATTTCAAATTGATTTCAAGCATAGTGAAATAAATAAAGTGAAATAAATGGAAGTGATTCCCTCTTTTCTGTTCACTGACGTCTGCCAAATTTGAAAATTATTCTCTTACTTCTCCCAAAACATTTGATATTTCAAAAGTAAATATAAAAAAAATATTAACCCATTGATACCAGCACCAATATATAAATAAAATAGAAAAATTTGAAAAGTCAGAAAAATTTTTAGACATTGATAAACGAGATCTTCGAAGGCGTTTGTAACAACCATGTGCATAATGTGATCCAAGTATTTAACCCAAAACTTAAAGTTTTTTAGTTATGTATGCCATTCAAGTAAGAAATCTACCTCTCCGAAATTTAAATAAAATTCTTTTGAAATCGGTAAAACTATTTAGAATATAAAGATGACATTTTTGAAGAAGATAATTGTAAAAGTATTGCATTTTTATTATTGTTTATTGTTTTTTGATACTTTTATTTCATTTATTTATTTGTATACAGCTGATTAAAATGGGTTAAGAGAGTTCTCTCTCATAAACGAAATTATTTGTCAAAATGTATTGAGCGAATACATGTCATAATTGTCGAATCTCAGAAGACCTGAGAATATTTCAGATTACTTTCTGTGATTACTGTGATTTCAAGAATATTTTAAATTTTTTTCACAGTATGTCAAATTGAGTTCAGAAACATTCCAAAATTTATTTCAAGAATATTTCAAATTGATTTAAAAATATGTCGGAAATATTTTCAGTTGTTTTTAAGAATATTCCAATTTTGGAATAATTCAAAAACGATTTCAAGTATATTCACAATCGATTTCAGATTATTTCAAATTGATTTCAAATGTTTTTCGAGTATTCCGAATATCCTCCTAAATAATATAATTCAACAATTTCAGAAATGCAAAAATCTTTCAAAGCTTTATACTAAACGAAAGTGTTTACATCTCAACAAACACTTTATAAATTTATATGATTTATAATTTCGTATGATTAGTATAGTGAAACATGCAATCCACTTACAAATGTTATAAACAATTTGACAGGTCGAAAACCCACTTGACAGTTGTAAGTAAAACTAACTGTAATAGGGAACAACTGATTTCCAAAAAGTTGTAAACAAAGCAAAAGCAACAGGATGTAAGTTTATACACATGTATGTAGGTACATACATGTGTGTAGAATTATGAATTGGAAAAATATTAACAACATATGCATAAATGTGCACTACTATTGATGGTGTTTAGTAAAAAGTTGGAATATGCGCAAAAAGAACCAGTTAGAATGTGGTGAGTTATGTGTGGGAACAAAATATTATAAGTTTTAATATTTGATTTCAACAAAATAGTGGATGGTAAGTAAAATAGATAAAACTAATAATGAAAAAGAAGGTTCGATTAACTCGTCATGTAAAATAACACTATACTATTTATTTACTTAGAAAAAGAAATTAGGAAATATTTCTGTGCAGCTTTTGGTCTCATTAAGAATTCCGGAAAAAACCTCTAATGTCTCGATATCTATATCTGCCCTAACAAGAAGAGATTTAGCATGTCTAAGTGTCGCGCGGACGCAAGTTTCTGATGCTTTGGTCCCCATTAATATAAAAGCTTTACTACTAATACTCGACGACCTCGATAGCCTAGTGGATAGTGCACTAGACTTTCAACTGGGAGGTTCGGGTTCGATTCCCGTCTTCGTCTGGTGGTTAATTTTCATAACTTTCTTATATTCACTATCAATAAGAAGTGTACGAGAATTATAAGATAGTGTACAAGGACACACATTGGTTGGTAATGGCAAAACCACCAAGCCGATAAAAAAATTGCCACACCGCCGTTCGGAATCGGCGTTAAACTGTAGGTCCAACTATGTGGTATCACAATGGGTCGTTCAGGCCTAAGTGTGTCTCTCGACAGCCACTCCAATCTAACCTAACCTAATACTGTTTAATACTTTCCAATGATTTTTGCGACAGTTGGATTTTGATTTTAAGGATTTTGTTTCGAAAAATCTTTGATAGAAGCCACATTTGAAACCAATTAAATGGCATTTTAGCATATAATTAGAGCTCCACTAGGTTGATTTGCAAAATTTTGGCATAATTAAGATTTTGGGAATTTTCGAAAAGCGACAATTAGTTCAAAAAATTCGCTACTATCAAGGATAAATAGCTGCATCTAATCAACCTCATATACTTAGAAAACAAATACGTTCCACAAAAATAATTATTCAAAACTGGCAACACTGTATGCATACAAAATACCAATACAAAAAGGAAGTAGGAAAACTTCATAACGGTCAGTTACTTGTAAAATTTTACTACCTCTCAAATGGAAATACAAAAAGCCAACACAAAGTTGGTAAAACCAGCAGTCATGAGTTGAACTTAAACGCGAAAGGACGAAAACAAAAATTACGAAATAAAAATAAAAAAAAAAAATAAAAAATCTAAATCAAAACGGGAAAAACCAAAAATCAACAAAAAAAAAAGAAGAAGGAAAACTACAATTGCACGTTAAATATTCGTAGTGTGCGGACGGATAGTGGACACACCGGATGCAAGTGTGCGTGTTAGTGATTAATTAAAGCCCACGGGTAGAATCAAATAGAGGGGACTAGATAATTACCACAAAAAAAAAAAAGGTAGAAATAACAAAAGCAACAAAAAAGAGTTGACAACATGTTTTTTCGTCGCATGTTCACGCGCAAAGACAACAATAACTCCAATGGAGACAACGACGTCGATGATGACGACGAAGACGAGGACGTTGATGAATTGCTGGAGAGCAATAGTAACCATGATAAAAATAATAATCACAATGGTAGTAATGGCATGCAACGTCACCAACATCATCATCATCAACAGCAGCAGCAGCGCAAATATGGAGCTGCTACCGCCCCAATAACAGGAACTGCAATAAAGCATTGCAATTCAGCGACAACACTCCATCGTGCTGCCACTTCCGGTCCGGCAGTGGTGCAATTAACTCCGCTTTGGGAGCATATACTGCGTACGCGTACACTCCCCGACACGATTTGTCCGGTGAAAATGTTTGGCGAATTTCTAGAACGTTTACGTGATCCCGAGTGGCAAGTGCGACAGCATGCGCTGCGTGTGCTGGTCGATGTGTTGGTGGTGATGCGTGCGAAAGCGGATGCCTTTATGGATCCGCTTATACCGCAATTGGTTGAGAATCTGGGACATCAGGCGCCTACTGTACGAAAAGGCGCACTAGATTGTCTGCGTGTATATCTCGCCGAGACAGCGATGCCCGAGACAATATTGCTGCAAATATTAGACATCGGGCTGAATCAGAAGATCACAAATGAACCATTTGGTGGACGCTTAACATGTGGTGTTATGCTATCCCTACCAGCGTTGGTTCAATCGACACTGCACACATCGAAGCGGCACTTTATATTACGCACCACCATCGATATGCTCGTACAGAAGATGGGTCAGGTGACACATCAGGAGATTACGCTAAAGGTTCTACTGAAAATACGCGAGCTGATAGGTGAACGAGAATTTGTGGAGTATATGACTCACGGTGCTTACCGTGAGTTTGAACTGCTGTGTAATGTGTATGGCGTGAATGCAAAGTCAACGGCGAAAGGTGGTTCACTGAGCAGCATCGGTAATGTAGCAGGCTCTTGGCGGCTGCTGGCATCACAGCAACGACAACAAGAACATCAGTCGCAGTTGCAGGCGTTACAAAGTTGTTGGCGTTCCTCGGATGAAGAGCAAATGCTTGAGCGGGCCTCACAAGCAAAAGTGATAATGGAAACCGAAATCAAGATCAATGATGATACGCTCACAATGCGCATACTAGAAGCCAAAGACGAAGACACAGAAACCGATTCGATAAGTCCACGAAAATCACAGGATTCATATCCGCAGAGTTTGGAAGATGAAATCGTGTGTGGACGCTTAGCAAGCGCAAAAGCAAATGAGCGTGACGTTGGTGGCGTGATAAGATTGCTCAGTGATTCAGAGCTAGAAGAAAGTAGTCCCCAAGATGATGATGGCATCAAACAACAGAATACTGAATATTTCACGGTAATAACACCGTCAACACCATCAAGAACACCAAAGCGTGTCACCTTTGGTGGGGAAGTTGTTAAAATGCGTACACCCGATAGTGATGCAACATCTTCGAATAACAATCAAGGCAGTAATAGCAATAACAGCAGTGACCAGAATATTAGCACCCTTAATCAAAATTCAAGTGATTTAACTAGTGATAGTGGCACAAATACTTCACCGACACCCTCCAATAATTCAAATTTAATATTAATACCTGAAAGTAAAACTACTGTACTAAATCTTGATATACCCAACGATAATACAAAACCTTTGCCACGCCCAAAAACTGCACAACAGTCCCCGAAACGTGAACCGCAACCACAAATACAAACACAATCACATCAGCAAACTGCAACAAATCAAGAAACAACCAGCAGCCCCGCAAACACATCCTCCACATTCACCAACTCTCCACATTCCCCCGGGAAACGTAAAGATTCAAATGCCAGCAACAGCTTAACATCACCCAAATCACCATTTAAACGTATTAGCATTAGTCCTGTAGATAGTATCATTAGTCCGAAAGCACCGCATAAGGCAACCGAAATGTTACATAATCTGCAACGCGATCCATCGCCCGTGCGTACAAGAAGCGGTGCTGCCGCTAGAAGGACGAGCATGCGTGAGGAATCTGTCGAGGAGGAGATACTGAAGCCAACGGTGTATTCAAATCAAGGTATTGCTTCGGAGCGTAGAAAAGAGCCACCAACGCCACCTCCTCCTAAATCATGGGAAGATTTGAATATTGTGGATTATGATACTTTATTGGATTTACGTTCTGGGGTAAGTAAAAAAAAAATGCTTGCAAAAAATTTTTTTACCGGAATTTCGGCTCTGATTTCAGAAAAATTAAAATGCATCAGAATGGTTGAATATGTATATGTTAAAATTAGTGTACTTTGATCATTGTAAATTCTAATTTGAATTAAAACTACCTGGAAATATTTGAAACTGGACCAAACACTGAAAATATGAGGCTAGTGAAAATTATGGGTTTTTCTAAGCAGCTACAATGAATGAAAAAGGGCACCTGAAAATCCTTAGGTCCAACCTTGCCTTCTCCTCTCAGCAAATCCCATAGGTAGGTGTGACTTTAAGTCATCGAATTTGTCTATTTTAAAAATTCTAATCTAGATACTAAAGTCTACTTGGGACGGCCTGAGGCTTTCAGAGAAAATATGAGAACCAGAGCAAATTATGCATTTTCCTAAACAGCTAAAAAAAATTAAAGATGGCGCAGAATGAAAAGCAATTATGACCAAAAACTATCAAGGTCGATATACCAACCTTCTCCCTTCAGAAATTTTTTCAGCTATTTTGACTTTAAGTCACAGAATTTGCACACTTTGAGAGTTCATAACGTGGAGGTAAAGTCTGGAAAGTAAAGTCTATTTGGCAACTTCTGCCTCACCTTGGGAGCGTTTGATATGAATCAAAAACAGTTAATCCCTAAAATCTTCTGGTTCGAAATACCAGCCTTTCTTAGCACTTTTCCTTTCATAAATGTTCTGAACTGGTTGGTTTTTAAGTCACAATCTTAACTTTATAATTCTAAACTGGAAAGTAATTTTTATTTGGGAACGCCTGGCTTAGGGACTCTCAGAGAAAATATATTTTTAAACAGCTAAATCAAGATCAATTAAATCTAAATAAAATCATCTAACCTTCCTGCTCTTATGCCTTCCGGCTCTGACACTCTCAAAGGAAATACAGGGGCTAAAACAAACTCTTCTACTTTTAAACAGCTAAATGAAAGATTCCCCCAATTAATAATGTGTTAAATGCAAAGCTAAACCTCAAAAATAGATATTGTTGGAATCAGGACCGTAGCCAGGATTTTTTTTTCGGGGGGGAGGGGGTTTCATTCGAAGAAAATCGACAATGACTTGCCATTACTGATGATGAGCCCGACCTCAAAACAATTACCAAAAATACTCAAAATAGTCAGAGGCTCATTTTTTTCAAATGATTATCAGTAGAAATTCGTGCAGTCACTGCATTGAAAGAGGTCTTCCGAGTCGGGGTGCTCTGAGCAATAATGGGTTAAAGAATTAATTACATTTTAAGATTGTTTCCTAAAACTTTGGAGCTGATCCACTACTACTGCCCTACATGGGCTTTGCGAATAAAATGGTTCCTAGTGTTTGTGAATGAATTTTTTATACTGAACACGAATCTGAGTTCAAAAATTTCCCATCACGCTAAGTTTTAGAAAAAATGGGATGGAAAACCCTAAAATAGAATTTTTGGCCATTTTTAAAAATTGGAGAGCTGAACACTGGCGTACTTAAAACTTCGAAATCCAGAAATTATAGGCTGAATCATGCCCTTCCAAATGAGCCCTAAACCCGAAACTGTAAATCAAGAACAGTTACTGATCAGAAAAACTATAAATGCAGAATTGCTCAGCATCACCTTCTCTTTTTGTATCCAAAGTCAAACCTCATGTCAAAGAAAACAAATCGGATCTGGTCGCATAGTGTAACTAAGATTTCAAGTTTATTTTTTTATATTTGAAAGTAACCGATGGAAGTAAAAAATATTTAAAAACTTTTCAATAGATTTTATTTTGACTTTTTTTTCATCCACTGGCAATTAATATCAAAATATAGAAGAAAGTTTCCACATTTCCACGGGGGGGGGGGGGGGGGGGAGGGCGGTCAGAACCCCCAAAACCTCCCCCCTAAATACGGCCTGAGTTGGAATTCTATAATTCAAACTTTTAAAGGGCTGTTATGCGTCAAGTTCCCAATATTCATAAATCGGTTTGCCACATATGATAACTGAGCTCGCCTTTTGAATTTCAGAGACCTGATTTCGTTGGCACATGTAAATTAAAATTGCACAATTCCTCAAATGGTAGCAATGGTTACTTGTTACTTTCAGTCAAAAAATTTAAATCAAATAAAGCAACTAGTATCACAAGGTTAGGCTCGAAATTTTTCAAGGACCTACTCTTTTCAGATAGATCTCATATATATAGCTTGATATAATAATAACTACTAGCAAGACAGGGTGCAAGGAAAATGTTGAATCTAGTTACAAATGACTATAGCAAGGATACGCTAAATGGTAGAATCAATTTCCCACGTAAAAGGTTCCAGTATATATGTATAATATACATTGAATATATTCAGCGTTGGCTAAAAGAGAAATTCTCATTTGGGTTAATATATTTTTAACAGGGCAATGAATATCATAATTTTTAGACTCTTAAATTCTATCAGAAATTATACATTTTTATTGGGCTTATTTGAAAAGTGTTTTTGAATGTTTATAAGTCTCATTTGGGTTAATATTTTTTAACATTTCTAGACTCTCAAGCTTCATACGAAGCTCCGAATATTTATAGACCTCATTTTGGTCAAATCCTTTCGATTTTTTAAGACTTTTACATTCCTTCAAAAGCTCTGAATGTTTAAAGGGCTAATTTTTGATAAAAAGGCGAATCTCGTAATTTTTAAACCCTTACGCTTTAATTAAAAATCTGCATATTTATTGGGGAAGGTTTTTCCCACAATATCAAATGAGCTTAACATTTTCTAGCCAAAGTAAGCTTTACTTGCACTTAACCTAACTCTACATTACATAAAATTTAATATTTAAACTTTAGTATTTACATTCTATCAATGTAATTTTAGCTTGCAATAGTTTTTAAAATAAAATTCAACGAAAGTAACAAGTTTCCAATGAAATCATTAAATTTACATTGTTATCGATAAAAAATGATTGACTGAATATTGTATAAGAGAGTAAAGGAACAAACAAAATTCACTCCAGTACTAAATAAATAATAAATAACTACTAAATAAAAATAGGAACAAAACTACATACAAATAAACTATAAACAAATGAACAAGAAAGTATGTCAATAGCGTATGAAATCGAAAATAAATAACATATAACTTTTACTTTAAAAATAATGTACACGACTACATTCACCAATGGTATGAGCACAGACTGCATTATGAGTATCTCGAACTTCATTCACACGCACTCTACAGCAGCAGCGCCAAAAACTATGCAATACATATTGAAAACAATATAATTTTACATGCATGACCAATAATAATTTAACAGCCAAGTAAATTTGCTGCTGTAACACCACAAACACACATACGTACATATTCATGTATTTGTAATACAATATGTAAACTGGGTCACTAGGATATTTAGTCTGAGCGGGGCTTATGATAAATTAAAATATGAATATATGTGTGTGAGTGAGTATGGTAGTATGTAGTTGTACTACGCTAGTCAGAGCAATGGATATATTATTATTTTTATAACTTTTATCAATAATTTACATATGTACATATGTACACATGCATGTAGACATAGAGCCATCGCGTCTCTTGCTCGTATAATTACTGGTAAATGTTAATGTTTTTCGTTTTTTCTTCTTATCAGTGAAGATAAATTTTAATGGGGGTGTATAACTATTGAATTTACTAGTACATGTCTGCAAGTAAAACTACTATATTACAACAAAAAAAAAATGTTTTAAAGGATATTTTTCTATTCCATAGGTACCTTGGTATATTAAAAAAATTATACAAGCAGTATGTGTGTATTAAAAGCAACAACATGGTGGCCTGTTTTTACTAATAGACTATGTAATACACTTTATTTCAATTGGATAGTGCCACTTTTATGAATATAATCTCTAGTCTATTTGAGTTTTTATTTTCAAAAACTTATTCAACCCTTTGCCACTGCAGTGGTTACATTCTTCAGTGATGATTAGCCTCAGTGATTTTTGTATCATTTTTTTAATGGGGATGTAGTGTCCGATTAAATATGTGATGATTCTGAGTAAGCGGAAACTGATGATCTTGTAATACTACAATTACGCTGAGCACACTGCTAGTGATGATTCGATACAAGTAAATACGAGTAAATACTCGATACTTTTCATTCGATTCAAGTAATTTTTTTTACTCGATGCCATGCCATAAGTATTTTACTTGGTATGGACAAAAAAGGGTCAGTATCGGATACTCGATACTTTTGGAAAACATTGGTTTATAAAACTGAAATATTGCTATGCAATATTTAAGATAGTGAGTCATATTGCAATATTTTACAGCAATTAATAATATATTTCAAAATACTACTGCAGAATTATTCGATATGCATATTCAAAATATTTCAATTCATATTGCAATATTCCAATGTACGAAAATATTGCAGTACAGTATTGAAGTTCTAGAAAATATTGCCTGCCATGCATGTAGAACATAATGTTTACTGAAACCTCTTCGTTAAAATAAAATATTGATTAGTTTTTCTTCTATTATAAATTTTCTAGCGATTTCCATCTAAACATTATAAATATCATATACTTAAGTTAACGTCATTTCTATATGATTCAGGTGTTTCCAGTGGAAATATCTCAAAACCATGATGTATTGGCGAAAAAATCGTATTGAGTAGTGTAAACTGTAGGTTCAATCATGTGGTATCACAATTTGCCGTTCTGGCCTGAATCTGTTCCTCGAGAGCCACTTAAACAAAAAAAGTGTAATTTGTCTCTTTAAAGGAGTATTCGATACAAGTACATATTCGATACTTTTTTCCTATATTTTAGGTGGCATCGATACTTTTATGCGATACAAGTAACGAGTAAAAGTATCGATACTATGTGGGTATCGAATCAACACTACACACTGCTTAACTACTATTTCACTCTCTGAAACTCGTTTATTTAGAAAATAAAGAAATTGCGAAATTCAATATGTCACCCAGTAGGCTACAATGAGAGGACCTAGCTTAAATATATGTAAGATGAAATTCCGTTGAATGTATAGCAAAGCCTTTAGAGAGAGGGAGACCTAATAAGACCAAGATATTCAGAAAGCAACCGAAAAAAAAATGGCAGGCTCATTATTCGACTTAAGTTCACACAGTTCCTCTAACCATTTTTAACACTTAATTAAAGGTGGTGATGCCTTTATTCTTCATCAATAACCACCTCTATCACTAACTCTACATTTCTTTTTTATCAATCACAAGCTCTATCTATTCCCTATTACCAGCTTCATTCATTCCTTGTCAACCACTTTATCCTATCAGTCTCTACCTTTATCACCTATCACTACCTTTAGCTTCTATAAATCACCATCCATTGCTTATCAATCAAAATCTTTGTCCAATCACTACCACTATCCGACCTCTGTCCACCTTTTATCATCACCTCTATCCCCCACCGTTATCTCTATCCAACCTCTGTCACCCTATCACATCCTCTATCCATCTCCTATCATCATTTTTATCCCTTTTATTCCATATTACATTTTTTGAATATCTCCTAAGTTTGACCAGACCCGAAAAATGTAAGACCAGGGCCTGCAACTTGATTAAAAATCAAATTTAGTTGCACTATATTAAAAGCTTCAGATTCCTTTGGGCTTATAATTCAAATAAATAAACTTAGCCAATCAAGCCAGAGTCCCAAAACATCATCTCATCTAATCAAGTTACCGAATTTCGGATTTCAAATTCATAGCTGCTGTTCCAATTGTGAAGAAGGTAACAGACTTTTCTTATTACAAATTACAAACTAAATAGGTTTGAAAGTTATGATTTCTAATTACCACACCACCATTCTTCGGTACCGATTTTATACTGTAATGGGCAGTTCTAGTCAAAATGTGTCCCTGGACAGCCACATAACCTAACCTTACAGTTTTCAATGCAATTTCAACTCAGTTTGTGGTTACTAAAATCATAAAGAATTTCGTAAGCAGAGCTAGTTAATTTTCAGTTGAGTACAATTTGAGTTCAATTCGCACTGAAAATAGACGCCGTCATAAAAGTCGGCAAATGTGATTTAAATTCACTTACAAAATTTAAAATTTTAATGCTAAATTCATGATTAAGTAAATGGCACTACTCATTCGAATTGAACTGTATTGCACAGTTCTTGTACTTTACTTTTCGGTTGTGATTTGATTGTTGCTTCTCAATATTGTAAAAACGTAAATAAATAAAAATGATTAAAGTTTAGATTACCTAATAGTTGGATTAGAAATTAACTACAAAATAATAGTGAAATTAGTTAAATTGATTGTCTAAATGAGATTACATGACCTCATTTAGATCAAAGTACTTTCTATCTATTTGAATTCAAAAGAAGAAACTAATTTGAAGATTTAAATTAAGATAAGTTTATAAAGCTATAAATGTAGGTGGCTTCATATCTAGAATAAATAGTAGCACTAGCGGATTCAAAAGCGAGATTTTGGTATTAAACCTAATTTTGATCGTTGCTCAAGAATTAAAAGAAAAATTTATTGAAAAGAAAATCATCAGAGCCCCCCTTGCCTTCTTAATCAATCTGTGGATCCGCTACAGCATAGTAGTATATGATAGCATTAAGTAATATGGGAAAGTAAAATTACTCAGAACTCAAATCCGGAAGCGTGTATCCAATATTTGAATTTTATGAGAGAGCGCATTCGCGCATACAATATTAGCATGTAATACTATAGTAAAATGAAATTAATTCATTGCATGCGCATTTAATAAAACGATATAACGAAATGAATACCACGAATTGGTTTTACATTACAACAATTTCGAAATGCTGTTCAATGTACATAACAATTCAATCAAACATGAATTGTTAATTTTTGTTGAATGTATGTCGTACATTGTAATTTTACTTAAGGGAAAGGACATAAGGAAAAAAATAAGAACAATTGGAAAAATTTGGAGAAAATAGGTCAAATTGATAGCAGTTATACCTATATAGATCAATAATTCAAATTAAATGGAAGAGATTCATACACATTTTACTTGCAAGGATAAACTTATTCTAGTTCTAGACGGAATCAAAAACGAGAAAATTTTTACAAATTGATTTCGAAACAAAGGTACAATTTTGAAATTTAGATAAGTCAAGTAAGTGAATCTTACTTATGCTGACTTTTCGAATAAAACTATGTACTTTTTTTTTTGTTTTGCTCATTTTCAAAGTATGCAACTTTCTCATTAACATTTTGTATAAATAATTTTTTTTTTTTACTTTTATTTGTACTACGAACATGGAATTGCATTACATGGAATTTTAATATAGCATGTTACATACACGAAATGAATCTAAATTAAATTTAATTTAATAGTGCAGTATGGTTAGCAGAAAACCACATACATACAAAGTTCAAATAAATCATATTCCACACAAAAAAAAAAAAACAAAAAAACAAAAGGAAAAAATGTTTTATAATGTTACAGTTCAATAGTGACGAAAATTTGAATAAATTAGAGAGAATAATAATTTTTACCCGAACTTCTGGATACCTCCGACCATCAAAAGTTTTTAATTTTTGTTAAAATACTTCTAATCAGATCAGAAAAGAAGTCTTGAGTAATTCAGAACCCAGCTGATCTTTTTTAGTTGAAATGATCACCGTTCTACATCGAAAATTATAAATCCATGCAAACCATCACATTGCTACATTAAATACACTATGCAAAATATTGAAATTGATTTTATCTTTTAATTTTGAGGAATTCAATGGTAAAAAGCAGTTCCGTATTTAAAACTCTGAACTGAAGGAAATAGAAAAAGTATAATTTCTATGAAAACATACCATATTTCAATTCGAATCCTCAAGGTAGTCAAAGTAAAGGAAGTCCAGCAATTACCATAGACTACTCTAATATGAATCTTAACTAGAGTAAAGTCAAAAGACTACCAATAAATAGATCCGAATGGAGACAATGTTTCGAGACCCTTCATTCTTCCTTGAAATCATAGAAATTTAGGAATTTATATAGGAAATCATTAGCCAAAACTTGTTCTTACTAAAAAGAATTTAAGGAAATTTTCAGGTATATCTTCAAAGTACAGCCTGAACTAATTTCTATAAAAATACACTTCGCGAGAGGAACATCACTGCTAGGTGGGTTAGTTTTTCAGTTTTTATCCCTTATCAAATAGTAAAGACCTCACAAATGTAGGCAACCCAACAAATCTTCAATCGGGTAACATCTTTTATTTATCCTTTGAGCCTCAAGTCTCAATATCCCATCTTTATATATATAATTGTAGAGTTTTTTGTGTATGTCATAGTGTAACTTCTGAAAAACTAGACCGATTCATATTTCCAGAATATATTTTATTAGGGGGAGGATGGTTCATAGCTATTCATAATGGCTTTTAGTAAAGTTTTTTGGGTATATCTCAAGAACCATTTATAGCACGCTACAGAATTTTGGTACAATAATGAGAATTGACAATGCCATGGTACAACAAAAATATGGGTGGGATTGACAAAGGGGGTGTGGCACCTTCTATATAACCTGAATTTCCATTATGAGACATCTTAGGCCGTTTATGGTACGGTACTAAAATTTAAATTCTTTCAGTTTATTGAATTAGTGGGTGTGGTACCATGCTTTACTCTAATTCTACTACTATTTTTGACTACTTTTTTTCTACAACTTCTACTACTTTTTCAACTAATATTTTCTACTACTTTTTCAACTAATATTTTCTACTACTATTTTACTACTTTTTTTCTACTACCTTTTTATTACATTTTTTCTGCAATTTCTTTCTATTTTGTACCACTACTTTCTACTATTTTTCTACTACTTTTTTTTACATTTTTTTCTACTACAATTTTTTATTATTACTTTTCCCACTCTTTCTACTCCATTTTTACTATTTTTGTACTACTATGTTTAACTATTTTTCTACTACTTTTTCTGCTACCTTTTTCTACTTTTTTACAACAATTTTTAATACTATTTTCTATTATTTTTCCTACTACCTTTACAACTACTATTTTCTTCTACTTTTTTACTGCTATTTTCTATTACTTTTTCCATTCCTTTTTCTACTATTATTTCTACTGCATTATGAAATATCTTAAGAGCCTCCGAAAATATTGTTTCTATAATCCAACTAAAATCTATAATAAAACTGTTCATCAAAAAAACCTTTTTACTACAGATATGCTGAACTTTCTATCTAACTGCTGAATGACCCTTAGCATCAACTGGGTCAAAAATTTTGCTCAAACAGTATCATCAGCCAATATGGCTTTGTTTTTGTCGAAGAATACTCACGGCCTTTTTTTTTTCTTGTAAATATCCACTATGTTCTTTGCTATCAGACTTGAGTTGTTTTCGTACACGTCGTTGAGTCGAATGAGACACAGTTTTAATCTAGAATTTTTTTTCCAAATTCAATTGAAGCCTAAATTGTCATTACGAATGTTCAATTTTAAATATCAAGTACTTCATTCTCTTTTAATTTTCGCGCTTTTTCGCAGAAAAGGCAAAACAACGTTTGCCGGGTCAGCTAGTATCTTATAAAAAAAAAACAAGGAAACCGTTGTCTGTTTTATAAAGCATAAGCCTCAAAGAAAGTATAGGAAACGTTGCCTGAATGAAAAAAAAAACTTTTACAAGTAAAAATATTTCAATTAAATCATAAAATAATCCATTTTGATAATTCGAAAAATCTTAAAATGTCCACCGTTTTTTTCATAAAACATAAGAAAGAATCGACTACAAGCAACTAAAGATTATCAGGCTCTCGAACGTGAATAATTAGAGTCACTAACGCGACTAGAGAGGAGGAGTGGTTAGGATTTCCTTACAAGTTTTTTTTTTATTCAGGAGTAATGGTCATAACGTATAGACTATTTGCAGATACGTGGAGAGTTTTGTATGCAATCCAAGTTACTCCCTCCATTAGTGATTGCAATACTTGATTTTCAAGTACCAGACAAAATAAAACCAATCATTTTTATTTTATTTATTTTTATAGTAGTTGATCTACGACAATCTACTTTGGGTCAAAATTTGCGCTACGGTGCAGTTTTAAAACTACTTCCTCAACTTCCAATAATCTGGCTTAATACATCTATAAAATTTGCATAGAACTTTACTTCCAGTGAGGGAAGTTCACGAGCCTGAAATTCTGGGCAGCATCTGGAGAATGAACTCCATTGGATTGACTACATTAACTCCATATTCTACTGAGTTATCGTGCTTCAAAGGAGGTTAGGTTGAATTGCAAGGGATTTTTAATAAATTTATATTTAAATCTACTCGAAAATAATTTAGACTCCATTGTGAATTCTTTCATTTCTACTTTGGAAATTTGTTTCACTTGGGTGCCAGTTGTAGAGTCAGTTAGTGCAACTGCACAATAAATTCTCAATGAATTCGATATCTGCCTAAAGAACTTCGTTTCAAGTGAGTGTAGTTACCGTTCCTAGAATTATGGAGAGTTGACTCCATCTGACTGACTCAATTTCCTTTTTGCCACTTTTGGAGAGTTTTTATGAAGTAATCGTTGAAATCGAGTTACCATTTTTGTAACAGGGCTTTGAAATAAATATTAGCAACCTTTTTCTATACAAACTTAAAATTTAATATATTTTACCAAGTAGTTAGCTATTTGTAAAACTTAAATTATTGCAGTTGATAAAGAAGAAAAAAAAAAAAATCAACAAAAATCGTAAATATAAAAATGTGTACATAGCTTTTTTTTTATATGTACTTCCTTTTCAACTGGTCACTTTAATGCACGCGATAAATGTGTGTATATATGTACATAAGTACTTATATATGTGCAGACTAATACCTACTACAACAACAATTCATACAAACATCAAAAATAAAAATCAAAACTGCTAAGCAGTAAAAATCGCACTATTTTATTCAAACTGCACAAACAAAGTATGAAAAGAAAAAACAAAAGCCGGCAAAAAGCAGCAGCCACACGGCAACAAAAATCTGGGTCAAAACAAAAATAATAAAACATTAACTAAATTGCCGCTACTACAAACACACACACACACATACACAGGATAACAAACACTGTCAAACACTTGTACACACACACACTTCACAAACACTTGATTCGGGAAGAGGAAGGAAATTCAGCTCAAAGTCGCCACAATCACGCCGTTGTACAACACAGATGAGAAACAGGATATGACGCTGATATTGTATAAAATGCGGTGCTGTGTGTATTTTATATTAAGGCAAGCAAACAGAAAAAATAAAGAAAACCACCGCGAAATAAATTAAAGGAAAAATCCAACGAAAAGTAATTCTGGAAAAATTGCACGTAAAACTGACGCGTTCATAGAGGAAATGCTGCAGGGACATTTCCCTTTGTTTGTTGTTTTTTTTTTTTTTTGTTTTGCTTAGCATTGATGGGGGTCTCATTTAGGTTTCTGGTATTATTTTTCATTGTAATATTTTGTGCATAGCGTACATAGATTTAAGTATATGAATATTATGCTGCGGCATGCATCACATCAAAACTTGCTGCTACTGTTGCTGCTGCTGCTGGTGCCACCATATATAATGTGTCGAAATTTGGGTTAAGTGAATATTTATTTCCTTCTTTTTTTTTATAGTTCAGTATTTTTATTATATTTTTCTATGATTTGTTAGTTTTTATATAATTTGTTTTTGCTTATACTTGCTGACTGAATGTTTGGACTCTCTTGAATGATTACAAGCGGGGGGAACTATTAAAGTAAACGTTTTTTATTTTCTTTTTTTTTGTATATAACGTGAAAATAATTATAATTATGCCGGTTCAGTTTTTCGTTTTCTTTTTACCGGCTACAACGTAAAAAAGTATGCTACGCAATTGTTTTATTTTTTTTATTTAAATTACTTCATTGAAATGTTAGCATGAAAAATTGTCATGATATTTTCCGTATACTTTTTTATGTACATATGTAACTAGTTTTCTTCTTTGATACATATTGAGTTATTGGTTTAGCATGAATTTATTTGCTCTAGTAGTTTGTATTTAATTTCTTTTATTTATTCGGACAAAATTTTTTGAAATTAGGAAATGACTGACGACAGTTTGATTGCAAAATTAAATACTGTAATTGTTAGTTAGTTATTATAAGAAAATGGGAAAATGGAAATGCTTTTCCGTATTTTCGTTCATCCCTTTATTTACATTCATTATTTGCTGATATGAAAAGGAATGATTAATGTGTCTGAAAAGATATTGGCCTACTTCCAGAGAGTTTGGCCCAGATAAAATGTTGAAAGTTATTGAATTTAACGAAACAAATATATGAAGTTTGGATACTAACAAATGGGATCAGAAGGCAATTGTTAAATTTATAAAGAAAACTATTGGGAAAGATACTACAACAGTATTGACGGTATCTCGGCAGTAAATCGGCTTCCTTATAAAACCCAATGGAGGATAAACTAAGTGGAGTTTCGAGATTCTTCATGCTCACTTCCGTGGAACCTCGTAAATTGGAATCAGTGGATCGGCGATAATCTCACTCAATAATTCCCTCTCCCCTAAATTCCTCACAAAGTTTTAAGCATTGAACTTGCTGAGCTAGAGACATTCTTACAGATGCGTAGAAGTACAAATTTTCCTTCGAGTGTTTTCGTTATGTCTGCGCATTTCGCAGACATCATTTTCCATATTTTCCAAGAATTTAAGTTTTTACTTCTGATCGAAAACTATGAAGAGACGGTTTTCTCGACCACCATTGACGAGACAATTTAGTAGAAATTTTTAATGCACAGACTGCGACATTTTTTCATTCCGCTTCTGAATTTTCCTTGGCACTAGCACAGGCTTTCTGTCCTATATTCGTTAGTTTGCGAAAGCTTGCCTTAGTCAATCTCTTTGATATAGAAGTAGTTTTTAACAATGTATTGTACTATCATAGAATGGAGTCTCTGCTTATGAAAAAGATAATTAATTCAAAACTAAGAAGCTAGATCGTATGTAGCAAGAGATTCTTCTCAATAAGGGATACACTCACCACAATTGTGGAACCTAGTTGTAAAAAATATCTTAATGAATCTGAAGAAGTACGGAATAATATGCGACTCATTTTTGTACCAACAATTCTAAACTGGATGGAATGAAATCTGGTTTAGCAAAAATTTTGCAATCGACTGCGTTGGATTCTTTTATCTTGTGTTTATATTAACGATCATATGAGTGTATGTGTGTAAAAAACAAATCTCTAAATACATATGTGGAAAGTAAAGCAAAGTATAGACAACATGTGATACAACATGTGCGCGCATTTGGTTGCAAGTTGTATTGTGTATAGGCTGGTGCACGTACATCATTTCTATTGCGCACATTTATGTATGAACATAGAAAAATTAAATTTTTAATTTTTTTTTCTCGTACAACATATGCAAAATTGTATATCAAGGTTCGCTCTCATGTGTTTATACCAAATGTGCACACATGCTGTATCGTGCTTGGTTGAATCATCGATTTCACCTACCCAACATGAGTAAAAAGTTTCAAAAACATTTTCAAAAGCGTCACTTATTAATAACTCATCAGCCTAGACACAGAAGCAGCGCCCTATAATCCAAGCATCTGCGACACACAGTTTAGTTCAATGCAGTAACCATTATACTATGGGTTAAGTTCAAGGAAATCTGTGAAAGTATGCAGTTATTCTATTTATATCTGTAAATGTTTTTATTTTCAACATGCAGTATAAATAAGTAGCGACTAAAACTTTAAAAATGCACAATTCTGCACCCTTTCAAAAGGAAAAAAGTGTAAAGTTCATGGCAGTAGTTTGCTTGACAAATTTAAAGGACACAAAAGAGCATTGTATTTCATTTCATATTTGTGCTAATAAAAGAAACTTAAATAAAAATGGAAATTAGTATGAAATGTTTTTTTTTTTGTTACTGCATAAACGTGATACGTGCTTCCGCGTTATTAACCCCAAATTCTCATTAAATTTTTTTGCTAACTACTTTTTTGTTTTGTATTCTCAACTTCTGACTTCTTTGACTCATATAAAATTTTTCTTTTTATTGTTTAAAATAACAAATTGACTTAAATGAAGAAGTAAGGCAGGAAATTGCGTAGGATGAGCGATTAAAATATTATGTACCTTTATATCGTAGGTGTGTATGTTGGTGCATAGCTCAATTGTTGGTTGTTAAAGTTGGCGACAAATAATTGAGGTCACTATTTTGTATGGTTCTTCGTTCATCATTGATTTTCAGCACATTCATTGGATTTATATATATGCAAATCTGTGTATGTGTGTGTGTATTTATGCGTGTATGTGAAAATTGATTAGAAACGGAAGTTGCGGTAATTGCGTGCACTCTTACTTCATCATAACATAAAGCTATTAGTGTATTCAGTGTTGAAAATGACCCCATACTATGACGTCCCCTCGAAATTGGACATTAAACCCCTGAACTAAAAATTAGGTTTATATTTAATTCTATATAAATGTGTATGAGTGTTTATGGATCATGCTTTGTACTTTTTAAATGACATTTATAATAGCATTTTCATAATCACTGATATGATTAGCTTACTTTACATACTCGTATGTGATATACGGGCTAGTTCCGTCCCAATGATGACGGTTCTTGTGAATCATACTTAGACCATAAAATATTCTAGCGTTTTGTTCTTGCCATTTGACTGCAAATAATCTCAACTATGGAAGTGTAAAACTTATTTAAAACAACTAATTTGACATATTCGAGCTTAAAGTTGTATAAGGTTCCCGATGTTGTGCTAGAGTTTCGAGAAGATAAATGTTGCAGAATGAAACCATAGAGGCACTTCAAGTGAAGAGGACGACGAAAAAATGTAAGGCACTGAAATTCGTTGAAATTCAGCCTAATTGAACCTGTATAAAATATTAATGTAGACACACAACTATTTTTTTGTATGAAGCTTATTTTCCAAGTTATGGGTTTTTAAAGAATTGACGTAATTGAAATATGGATTTTTCAAGTGTAATTTTTAGAATCAGGCTAATTTACAATAAAATATTGAACATGGTAATCTAAATAAGTAATTTACTGTTCTTTTCAACTATGGAATCAGACCAGAAATCAAAATTTTTTTTATGCACCAAACCGGAAGTAAAAGCTTAAAATCTGAATTTAATAACTTCGAAAATTTATTAAATAATTATTTAAATAATACCCTTAAAGGGGGTAAAACAAATGTTTGTTGTTTTATATTCGTATTTGGTCTTTGTTAAGAATAAAAACCAAAAAGTTATGAAAGAGGTTTTTGGGAAAGGCTGTAGAGCTTTTGGAATTTTGTACATTATAATGACCAAAATGCATGAAAGGATTAAAAATTCGAGAAAAAATTTTAATTTTTGAATTTTTTTTTTTGTTTAAAAAACAACTAAGGTTTATTTTGCAATGCAAAATAAACTTTTAGTATAGAAAATACTTTTAAAAACACACTTGTTCACTAAGTATAAAAGATGAAAATTTTAAACATTTTTGGAATTTGGATTTATTTTTACTAAAGTCAAGTATACAGATTTTTGTTGTTCAGTGACCTATAGTAAAATTTCATGGGCAGCATATTTTTTGAACATATTAACCTTCTGTCAACCCTCGTAATGGGTCAAAAAGGAAACTTTTTCGGAAAAAGCAAAAAAGATTCATAATGGTGGGTTAATAAGTAGGAAGAAAATATTTTAAGGAAAATTCTACTACAAGTTGCTGAACATACAAAGAAGCTCTGATGTAAAACTAACAAGTTATCTTATGGTTTATTCTACTTAATCTGTTAGAAATAGGCAAATTTTGGGCCCACCTAAAAAAAAATTAGACGTATACTTTTAAAACGCCGAGACCCGTATAATTTTTTTTCTTGAGTTGTATCACCATCCACAAGGTTCTGAACTTTGTTATTTTTTCGTTTGTTGAACAAAAACAAATTATATGGAGCTTTAACGTTCGTTTTTAACTATTATAATTTAAAAAAAGTTTATATACTTGTTCAAAATTTTAATCTTTGTACCTTCACATCGTAAATTCACACAAATGTAATTTGGACTGTTTTTCAAAATCAAATAAAAAAAAACTGTATTCCCGTTTTTGCTCAAAACTGTTAACTTAGAAAAAGAAAAAACATGCTTAATTTAAAAAATAATTTTTTATTTTTGAAATTCCCAATAGGTTTGAAAAGAGAAGTAGTGAAATATGAACATTTTTTGGTACAATATATTAGCCAAAAACAACGAAAGGGTTAAAGTACATAGCTACCACTCTCAGTGCGACATCTATGTATCTATCTCCTAAACTAATGTAGATCTGATTTTGAAATTGTTAGGGTATTATTTAAATATTTTAGCTAAATTTTTGAAGAATACGTTTTATTTTTTAAATGGTCGAAGTTATTAAAATTCTGGTTTTAAACTTTTACTTCAGGTTTGGTGCATAAAAAAAATTTAATATCCGGTCTGATTCCATAATTGAAAATAACAGTAAATTTCCTATTTAAATCACCATGTTCAATATTTTATTGTAAATTTGCTTGATTCTAAAAATTACTTTTGAAAAATCCATATTTCAATTACGTCAATTCTTTAAAAATCCATAACTTGACAAATAAACTTCAAACAAAAACAAAAATTGTGAGTCCACATTCAAATTTTCTAGAAGTTCAATTAAGCCGAATTTCAGAACTTCACATCTTTTTACGTTGTCCGCTTCACATGAAATGCCTCCATAGTATGTCTCAACTGCTCCCCTGCATTAGTGTGTCACTAGCAGAAAACAGAGTACCAAGAATCTGTAAAATGGGAGCCTCTAAATTACATTATTTACGTAAATCTCTTGAAGAGAAGAAAATACAATTTTTGTCAAACAATGTAAAACTTTCAGCCAATTAAAATCAATTATCCTCTTTATGTCGGCTGGCGCATCATCTTATTAATAGACGCCTTTTGCTTCTATTGTTCTCTGGAAGTAAGAACAACATGTTCTCTCTATCTCTCTAAATTAACTGACGCTACGAGAATTGCAGTGACCTCTGCTTGGAAGGTTCTGATATTATTAAGAAGAGACAAACTAGCAATTAAATTTTCTGAATTTGGCACACAAATTATCGAATTTCGAACATATATGCCCTCTAGCTCATTTAGATGCTAAACTAAACTAGAACATACCTCGCTTACTAAGGAATAGTTGAAAAGCAATCACGGTATAAACTATGACCTTGAGAGTTTTTTCTTCACTCAACTTTTATTCAAACTAGATATATTCAAAACCTATTAACATATTATCTTCGCTACTGTTTTAGTTTACCAGTTTCACGTAAAACATTTTTGAAAAAACTTTGTAGTTTCAAAATAAAAAATAAAACCCACTACTTTTTTCCATTCGAAACATGTTAAATTTAAAAAAATTTCCATGATATGACTTCATTAGCTTTTAAAAATTTCATTTTTAGATTCTTTAGCGTTTGCAAAAAAAAAAAAAAAAAAGGAAATAGAAAAATAGGCCAAACAATTCAAATAAGAAAAAAAAATTCAGAAAAAAAACGGCAAAGCGAAAAAAAACTAGAACTTTAATTTCCAACAAAAAAAAAAGAAAGAAGGAAACCCCTTAAGCGTATTAAAGTTCAACTACTACGAAAACAGAATAACAAAGAGAAAAACCGCCTTCTTCTAACCTTGAAGATTAATAATGGACACACAACTGCTAAATACAACAACAACAAAAGACAAATAGCTACTATATTTACAAAGACAAAAATTTTCTCTGCAACAGTAGTGAACGAAAACCTTAAATCGATTAAAATCCATTTTACCAACCAAGAAGTTGACAGCAATAAGAGACAGGACTAACACAAACGAAGAAATTAACAGACACACTTGCATACATACAAATGTATATAGATAATACAACTAACCAGCAACAAGGAGACATGACACTTGCGATTTGTCAGCGCAATACATTGTCACCGTTAACTACTTGAGTACACTCAATGAAATATCTAGTTAGGTATTATGCATTAACTACTTACATTATTTTCAGCTTGAATTCAGAAAACTATAAAGTGAATGCAGAAAATGAGAGGCATGTTGAGTTCAGAACAACGAAATTTAATTCAGAAGATAACAGGTAACAACATCTTTGTCTGTTTAAAGCCTCTCAGTTCCTCCCATTTACTATTGTGGGTCAAATCAACCCACTCATTACTGGTGGTCTTGATGGCTATAGACGAGAATGAGAGTGCAGGTTCTGGGCTCTGGAAACCAGTTTCCGAACCCTTTCTGGCCAGAAGGTGAGCAGTTTGATTTACTGAAATTCTTAAGTGTCCAGGTACCCATAACAACAGCAGGTAATTGTGTTTTCCAACACAATCTAACCTGGATTTACAATGCATAACCAGTTTAGATATGGTTAGAAGATGAAACAAGGATTTAAGCGCAGCCTGACTGTCACTAAATACACAGATGCTTCTTTCTCTCCAACCATTAGTAATGACATGATCCATTCCTTGATGATTGCAAACATTTCCAAGTAAACCTGCTCTATAATTCTTTTATACTTTAAATTTGATTAAATTAAATTTCGATTAGACACCGAGAAAAAAAAATATGGTAGATTGAAACGTGAAAAACGTGAAAATTTTCGAAAAAAATTTTTTTTCGCATTTTTTTTCACAATGATACCGCAAAGGTAGCAACTTTTTACTATGATCAGAGGTGATCATGGAACTCGAACATTAAGAGGAATTTTTTTCAGAAAATTTCATCGACGCGTTTTTTCAAAATGGCGGCGAGAATGAAAAAAATTTTTAAAAATCTTAATCTATCGTTTTCTTAAAAACTATAAACTTTAGAAAAAAATTTATACGAACAAAAATGTCTTAAAATTAGTCAAAGAACACTCTTAAATTTTTTCAGAATTTTTGTAGACAATTTTTGATTTTCGAAAATTTCAAAAAATCCAATTTTTCAAAAATACCTGAAAAACGTTTGAAAAAATTTGAGAACGGTGTCTAATTGAAATTTTGAGCTCAGATTCTGAAAGAGCATCAAATTTCGCGTAGGAATAGAGGTATTGCATTATTTTTTTGGTCCGATAACATAATAAATAAACACGTTGAAAAGTTAGTAAAAATTCTGATCACCTCGGCGTTAATGGGTTAAGTATGTGAGGTAATAATAATTAGTTTTTTTTTATACAATTATATTAACATTTTTCCTTGGATGCACTTAACATATGCGTATGTGTTTTTGGAAAACATTGTGCAGTGGTATGTGGTCGGTTATTTTTCAATTAGAATACCTAAACTTTAAGAGTATTGCAACTAAATTAAAGGTATTTAAATAAAAATTTTAGGTGAGGTTATTACATAAAAAAGATATTTCGTTTATTTGCAATTTTATTATATTCAATGACACCTTTTTGGCTGATTGCTTAAACGATTATTTGAGCTTTGCGTGTTTGCAAATAATTTCAATAACATTACATTGCAAGTCATTCATTGACAACAACAAAAAAAAAAAAACAAGAACAAAAACAAAAAGATAAAATTACTCCATTAAAAGTCAATAGAGAAATTTTCAAGTTTACATATCATAAATTTTCATGGTTGTTTAAATTTTTTAAATCATTTTTTATAACTTAATTTTCTTTCAAATATGAAAGCAAAATTGACAGAGATAAATTCAGTTTTCTTTTTACCTCTACTGCATATACCTTAAATTTTCATCAAGAGTCATTAAATCGTTTTAATAGTTACTATAGATCAAGGCTTGGTTTTATAGCAAAGTTTTCATCTCTCTTTTATAAAGTAAAATTATATCAGAACTACAAATTACTAGCTTTTCAGAACTGATTGAACAAATATTTTAATGGAAAACTTTCTTTATCAGTTATTTTTTCAGCTAAATAGAATAATTATCTGAGTACACCGAGGTTATTGAACCACATTTCATTGAGTGTACTACAAGCGCATAACTTAATGGAATACTAGTTAACATAGCTTAACGATTTTGTAGTCAATACCACATAGTTAATATTAGCATAAACAAACAAAAAAAAAAAAAAAAAAACAAGCGAACATGACAGAACACATGCGGTCAATAACCGACGACTAACTTCTTACTCGTAATTGTCAAGATATTGCAGCTAGGTATGTATTCTTATGTATTGCCTAAAGTTTTTTGAAGGACTTTCACCAGCAACAGGGGAAAAAGTGCTTCCGTAAACTATTATTCTTATGCCAAAAAAGATAATTATAAGTAGTGTATATTTATGGTAGGCATGCTATGGAAATTAGATTCAAAACGGAAAATTTGTGCAACATAATCAAAATTCGAGTACCAAGAGAAAGACTTCGCCTTGTCTCATGCCAATTGTACATACTTAGTAGCCTTACAAATTCAGCAAGCACAAGTAATCGAAGCAATTTAAAGAAAAAAAAAAAACTGTGGTAAAGAACTTCACTATTTCCAAATAAGATTCAGAAGTCGTTAATTTGAGTTCAAAAAAGACGAATTGAATTCAGAAGGAATCAATTTGAACTAGATTCAGAAGGCGTCAACTTCTATGCGTAATAATTAAACTGAAAAAAAGTAGTCAAATTGAAGGTGTGAATGAATCAATTTGAATTTGGAATAGTCAAATTGAATTCAAAACGAATCAATTTGGAATTAGAATAGCCAAAAGAAACTGTAAACTTTGAATTCGGCATAGTTAAATTAGATTCAGAAGGAGATAATTTAAATTTACAATAGTCAAATTGAACTCAAAAGGAGCCAATTTGAATTCGGAATAAGCAAAATGTATCCAGAAACCGTAAATTTGGACCCAAAATAGTCAAATCAAAAGGAATCATTATGAATTTCGAATTGTGAAAAAGGACCCAAATAAGGAGTGAAATTGAAAAAACCTTAACACACATTTTACCTAATAATTTTTTTTGGGTGTAAAATTTAAAAATTTCTTTGATCAAGTTATCTTTGAAAAATATTTCAGTTGTTATTTTTAATGACAAACATGTTGATTTATTGTGAGTTTGATCAAAATGAGTGAAGAAAAAGAAGTACGTCTTAAAATTATTAAAAATTTTCAAAAAAATACAAATTGGTCCTATAAAAAATTGGCCAAAGAATTGATGGTCTGCCGTCAAACTGTTTCCAATGTTATTAAACAGTTTCAGGAAAATTTAACCATCGATAGGAAACCTGGTTTGGGAAGAAAACAAGGATCACATGATATTGGGAAAGCCAAGAAAATAGAAAGCATATTGAAAAGATCTCCAAACACATCTGGTAGAAAAGCTGCCCGGTTAACCCAGTGCTCTGACTATTTGGTGAGAAAAGTTAAAGTCAATGCAGGTTTGAAAACATACAAAGTCCAAAAAGTTCCAGACAGGAATGCTGCGAAAAATTTAGACGCCAAAAGTAGGGCTCGGAAATTAAAATCTAATTTCATACAAAAATATTCATGTTGTATAATGGACGACGAAACGTATGTACTGGCAGATTTTACGCAGCCTTCAGCTTCCGGGTCAAAATTTGTATGTTGCTGATGCTCGAGGAAATGTCGAAGAACAATTTAGAATCCAAAAGCAGACAAAATTTCCTAAAAAATTCCTGGTATGGCAAGCTATATTCAGTTGCGGCAAAAGAAGCAAGTTACAGTGGGCTTTATAAATACTGAAATATACATCAAAGAATGTTAGAAAAAAAGACTTCTTCCTTTCATAAGAGAGTACGATGTGTCCACATATTTTTGGCCCGATTTGGCATCATGTCACTACGGCAAGAAAGCTCTGGAGTGGTACCAAAGTAATAACATAGTTTTTGTACCAAGAAAGGCTGATCCTCCAAATTGTCCGGAGCTAAGACCAGTGGAAAGATATTGGGCTCTTGTGAAAAGATACTTAAAGAGCACAAAAAAGAGGTCCCAAAATTTCGAAGATTTTAAGAGGAGATGGGCAAACTGTTCCAAAAAGGTGTCTGAAACAACTAGCAAATCTCTAATGGAAGGCTTACCAAAAAAGGTCCACGACTTCATAAATAGTGGTTAGAACTATAAAAGTTATATTTTTCTGTAATTTGTAAAATATTATCAATTAAATAAAAAAAGTCAAAACTCTAAGATCAACCGTTTAAAAATTATTAAATTTTATATATGTTAAGATTTTTTCGATCTCACTCCTTAGAGTAATAAAAATAAATTCAGAAGGAATAAAGTTGAAACCAATATATTCGAAATTAATCCAAAAGAAATAGGACTATTTATATTGAACTCAGAGCCAATATGGATTCTTGGTAAAGAAAATATATTAGGGGAATGCAATACAGTACAGGCGGAAAATAACATCAGGCGATTTTTAAATAATTATCATTTTGTAAATTAAAAATATGCACTATTGTAATTTCGTTGTATGTACCTATTTATGGCTGACTACTACTACTATTTAGGGGGGAAGGCCACTGTGACGGGTAAATTTTTTTTTATCTTAAATTAAAGTTTATATATTCAAAAATATGTGTAACAAATTTTAATTGCAAAAGTTGCCTGACTTACAGCTATTCTAGTGATAGTAAGCAGACTGAAAACTTTAAACGACTTTTTTCGAACTAGTCGTGTCGATAACTCAATCAAATATTAACCGATTTTATATTTTTTTTTTAGTTTGGTTCGTCTTTGCAGTGGCTATCGTTAAGCGTAGCCGATTTTCAAATTTCTGATTTTTATTATTTTTAAGCTCTTTTGAAAAAAAAAAATAGGGTCGAAAACCTGAAAAAATTTTCAATCAGTCGCCATTTTGTGGAAAAAAAAACGCTACGTGCGACGAGAATTATACTCATATAGATTATTAAAAACTACAAATTTTTTTTTTCAGAAAATCTGATCTTGAAAAATCGACGCGACCATGGAGGGGGAAATTTTTTTCGGGCTCCATGGCAACGCCTATATCTTCAAAACTATTCAATTTTTTTTAATAAAAATTGATGGAAATATTGTTGGAAGTGCACTTAATAAAATGAATATAAAACGATCCCCATATTGCTTTATTTGATAGATAAAAAAATTCTCGAAAATCATTCATTTTTCCAGCCGTCACGTGTTCTTCCCCCTTAAAAAGAAGACAAATTGATTAAAAAACTATCAGATTTGATTCAAAGGGCATCATTTTTAATTCGGAAGTGACAAATATGATCCAGGAGACGTCACGTTGGATTAGGAATATTGAAGAAGGATTCCGAATAAGTCAATTCTTATTTAAAATTACAAAATTGGATCCAGGTGCCTTCAGTTTAAATTAAGAATAGTCAAAATGGATGTATAATGCTTCAATTAAATCCAGAAAACAGTAATTAGAATTTAGGATACTTAGTGAAGTGAAAGCTTGGGCGGAGTTAGATGACAGAATTGTACTAACTAATTTGTACCTATTTATTTATCAAACGAGTTGACTTAGACTTCCTCAATATAATGACCAACAAGCCCATTAAAAAATCAAAAATCCGATAAACTATTCACTTTTCCAAAGGACAAATTAATGTTATCTCTGATAAATGCAGACTATGAACTCTGAACTGAGAGACTCAGGACCCAGGGAGCTGGACCAGTTTTGGGCAAGAGCAGACTTGCAAACATACATACTTAACCAATTTTTTATATAAGACCGTTTTGCATGAAATCGATCAAAAAGATAATAAAAACTTTACAGATTTCTCCAAATTTTTATGCATTTAACAGAATCATGGGAACAATACAGAAAAATACAATATTTTTCTATTATGTACTTCAAAAAAACAAAATTTCTATTATTGTCTATATACCTACATTTTTTATTCACAGGATTGGCGCCATCGCCTGCAAGGAATCGCCCAAGTGGAAGAAGCTTTACGTTCCCCAGAAAACTTAGCACTAGTGCAACCCTGTTTAGATAGTCTTCTACGTACGTTACTCTCTTCGGAACGAAATCAAGATGTAGCCGAAGCAAAACGTCAAATATTAATGAATTTAATATCACGCCTACCATTAGACAATCTCGAAGATCGTACAATACAAATAATGACGGGGCTGTGTCGACAGGGAGGCGCTGGTTCGAATCGTGTCTGTAAAGCGTTAATGCATCGCTTACCAGCGGCAACAATTGTTCTTAAATTATTGTCAACAGAATTTTTGCATGCAAAGAGCTCAAGGGTATGTATAAAAGAGAACATGCTGCTGTCATTACCTACTTATTTACAAATGAAAACATTTTTTGTTGTTTTGAAATGTACAAGTACATATGGTTTTATGAAATGTATGAATATTAATTTTTTTCTATTACTGCTACACAAATGTGTGCCAATTGCATTAATTTGTGCGGCATTTCCACACTTTAGCTTCATTTAAGTACATTCCATTAAATTTCAAATGAAATTGCAATTGAAATTGAATATTAATAATTCAATGGTTTCTTTTTTCTTTAACCTCTTTCTACGGCCTTCTTTCTCTACTTCGTTTTAGTTTCGTGAGCACGCTCTACAAATGGTCATGTACGCATTGATGACCTTCCCGAGCACTTGTTATGATACCACAACTTGTGTTACGAATGCCACTTACGCAGCGCTCAATCGTAAAAGACGCGTGCGGCAGGCTGCACTCGACGTACTCGCTATTTTAGGTCAAATGACATCAGCACGCACTATCATGGAAGTGGTACAAAGTGTGGGTGCTACACGTGATGATGGTGATGCTTTGGTAGCTGCAGTTAGAGCGCGTCTACTACGTAAACAGTTACCGCTTGTCACTGCGGATGGTTTAGTGCAATATACGCTGCGTGTACCATCACCTCCTCAGCAGCAGCATACACACGATCATGATGATGTTGGTGGTGGTGGTGGTGGTAGTGTTGGTGGAAATGGACAACTTAGTCCAGATATTGAATGGATTACAGCTGGTGTAGGCTCAGTATCGCCTACTTCCTTAAAACGACGTGCTCAGCGGCATCGTAGCTGTTCGCAGCAGAGTTTTCGTTGCCTGCCGCATCATTATGCGGGTGATATTGCTGGTGGCGGTATGAGTAGTCGAGTTGGCGCTGGTGGTGGGGGTGGCATCGGCAGTGCTAGCGGCAGGTAAGTAAATGTAAAATAATTTTGTGTATGGGTATAATAAATTATTACAAACTTTTACAGCAATAATTCTGATGATAGCACAAGTCGCCGTCACTCATATCGTTCTCCTCCAGAGACGTATGGGAATGTAAAGGATTTCAGCGGAAACGTGAGTTTTGCAAGTCTTTTATACTTAGTATAATTGTGAATATTCAGAGAATTCCCGAGTTGAGGGAAGAGCAGGAGTAAAACTAGCCTGATTATTTATTAGGTCCTTCACCATTTTTTATTTATTTATAGAAACTGCGTATAATTTACCCTAAAATCTAAATTTTCTCTGCAAAGTTTTCTATATTATTAATCATAAATATTTTCACTATAAAAAAAATTTATCTAGATATATACAATTATCCATTCCTTAAATATTAAATTAACATTTTTAATATCGATTTTACCCAACAGTATTTTATATTTTCCATACCGAAAATTTTAAAATAATAATAAGAATAAACATGAAAGAAACTCGTTTCGTACTTGTTTTGGTTTTTAGATTTTAGTTCCTTTCATAATTCTAACTTGAAACCGATTACCAAATACTTATTTCAGATTGACGATATTTGTGGTCATTCGAACTTAACAAAAATCTAGTAAAAACTATCTTAAATCTTTTTATTTTATAAGAGTACATAAGTTGAATTTTAAATTAAGTAACCGAAACATTTTCATATTTTGATAACTCTTCCACATCAGCAACGCATACGTGCATTAGGGCGGGCTAAATTGTTTACCGTTAAAGCGTATGGTAAAAAAAAGAATCTGCAAATTGTTCTAAGTAAATTTGTATATTAATCGATCCCACGAGAAAATTGCGCGGGAATCCAAAATACCTAAAATCGAGAAATGATTGGCATAAAATTTCATTTGATTCCGTTTCTCTTACTCGGTACATTCCAGGGTACCCGAAAATTCGCGGGTATCCGGAAATACGCAGGTACCCGCGGAAAAAAGAGGTGTCCACAGCATAACGGGTACCCGTCATTAGCCGTGCTCTTTTCTTTCGAATTTTAATTGGCACCATTATATGGTGACTTTTGTGAAATTTACACCATGTTTTTCACTAAAGTCGTATAACCTATAACCTATTTGTAAAAAATCGGAGGCCCTAAATTGGTTTTTGACCTATGATTTTTTGGCAAATTTACTTGAAGTTTTTTTTTTGCCCGAACAATTTGTCCAGCCGCAATGTTTATAGATGGTTTTTTTTTCAATCATTTCTTATAAGAAATTTTTAATGAAATTGCTTTAAGTTAAGAAAATCATTTTTAACCGGGTTCTTCACCTCTACAAGAAACCTATAAGAATCGTTCTTATGTAAGTATAATGGAGAGTATCAGATTTGAAATTCGAGTTTTCCCCTTTAAAAATAGTTACACTTCTTTCCACTTAATAAAACGTGTTGAATTAACTTTGTTGATCTACTTAAAACTCTTATAAGAAAGATCAAATTATACCGAACTAGCGTAAAATTTTAAGAACATTTTTTAACTTCAAAGTTCAAATTCAAGGCAAAGGAGATTTTTTTCCGAATTTATAAGCCGTGAACCTCTTCATATAAAAACCAAATCCTCAAAAAGCACTAGTCTCAACGTTGTAATATGTGTTTTGAAATTCAACGAAACAACTTAATACGGAAGGCCCAAAATTTCAAATTTCAGATTTATGACATCCAGCGTGATTCAAAATAGACATATGACTGTAGCCAGAGAGCAATTATATTTGATTTCTATAAAACGTTTCAAAACGATGCGAAAGAGTGGAACTAGGTCCACAACCTTGTATGTGCCTAAATGCGATTAGGGGATCTTGAGGGGGCGTGAATATTAACTCTTATAAAATAGAGGAGACACAATTTATTAAAATTTTTTGATGAAACATTTTTCAATTTTTCTTTTAAAACATTACACAGTACACTCAAATGTCAAAAAAAAACAGTATTGCATTCTGTTTCACATATAAAAAAAACGTTATTGTTTCTAGTTTAACTTAGGTTAAAAATATTGTACTTCAGACTCAAAGAAAATCAGATTATGGGCGAATTACTAAACTATTTCTTCAAATTAAAAATAAAAATTTCAGTTATTCAATGAAACTATTCGTTACAGTTCAACACTAATAACAATAAGTAGCAATTAACATATGGGAATTTAAAATAAAAACACTTTGCACATATTTTTCTGTTTCTATACGATACATAGTGTAACTTTAGAGAGACACGTTTGCAGTATATAGAACTGAAAGAAATAGTAAAAACCTTTTCTCTTCATATGTTTTTAAATACACATACATTCTCATGCATCATACATACAGTCAACTCCAAGAGTATGTGCACAGAATACTACTTAAGTAAATAAATATTTGCACCTGTAAATGATAGAAAAATATAGATTGATTTGCACAGCCAATGATTTGATAAGGGTTTAGAATGATTTGTAGTTCCTACTATTCTAAATTATTTCTGTTATTTTTACGTGATCAGTTGTGAATGAGGTGCCCGGAAGGCAGTGGGGTCAAAAGGGTAAAGGTGCCTTTTTTGTATCTAATAGGACCGCGTATAATTATCGATATAAAAAATTGTACATTTAAAACTTCAACAAAAAATAAACTGTGCTCATATTTTCTTAAGAAACATAATACAGATTCAGCAACGGAAAATTAATTAATTCAAAAGAGATTAAAATAAAAACAGTATGTTCATGAATCGTTTAGATTGAGATGTCAGAGAAGGCAGAGGGAAGATTAAAGTGCTGATATCTTTTATCATAGCATCTGTTGTAGCATGACTATTAGAACCGCCATAATTGTACTCGAGAATTCTAGATGTGAAAAAATGTCGATTTTAAAAGTTCAACCAAACAAATGTCTCTAGCGTTTCGTTTAGAAATATGAGCCAGATCCGCCTGCGGGAAAGTTTTTGACAGCTAAGTTCTTTTTTTTTTTGGAAACATAGGTTCTTTCATAAAGACATCACGACCCTCTTTATCTGAAAAAATTATACTCTAGTTCAAAAAAATTTCCATGAAATAAAAGATTGCAAATAGACAGGAATTTAAAGTTTAGTATTTGTACGGTATTACGTAACTTGAACTATTAGTGGATCCAAGCGAAGGTTTTGGGAGTAAAACTCCTTCCCGGTAAACCTTAAATATCTCCTCATTTCCACTTTTGCCACTTTGTGACAAGAATATTTATATTTGAAATGTATTCAGTTCCAGAAAGATTTCAAAATTTTTTAAAATATTTCTGATACTACATTTTCTAGATTATTGAATATTTTATCTAGGACTTCGTTTTACTATTTTATTCTCTTTTCAAAAATTTACTTAAGAGCTATAAAGAGGGGGGTAGAATAAAAGAGCGGAAGAAAGAAGGAGTTGAAATCGGCCAGATAGGAAGAATACTTCAGTCACTTAGTGCACTGATCAGAGAGGAGGCAGAGAGATTAAGAGCTTGTGCTCTTAGTTATCTAATAAATCAATTGACCATGGGTTAATTAGTTTCTCTTAAAGGTTCTGAATAGTATACCGAAATCATACTTTTGTGTTCAACTGTTCTACTTACAGACATATATGTATATGTACATAGATTTAATTTTACACTAATAGCTACTTTTGAATGTGGGAAATTGAATTGAAATTTTACTCCCTTAGTCAATATGTGAGTAAAAGGAAAGCAAAACAACAACAATAACAACAAAAAAAAAAGACCATGGCAATGTATGCACGGGTATACAAGTTGTGTTAAAGAGCTTTTCCAAGTAAATAGCGCTACGTTGATAGACAAACTGACAGCCAGACATCGAGAGACAACAGCGAGAAAGACAGACAACGATAGTATCGCTTGTTAAAAGTGTGCATACATACATATGTATGTAGTTGGCATGAAAATGCATAAAGTTATACTAGCAAGTTGAAGCAGACAGTAGCATTTCAACTTTTGTTGGTAAAGGACCTAACAAAAAAAGGGAGAATAATAAAAGGAAGGAAAAAAAAAACTATGTACTAAAAAAAAGATAAAGATTTATAAAGAAATTAAATAAAAAAAAAATTGTAGACAAGCAAAACAAAAATTAATAAAAATAATTCAAAAAAGAAGAAAGATTCACAAATGGTTTTACCATTTGTAATCGAACAAAAATTTCATAAACGCAAAATGTTGAATATATATCAAACATTTCCAATGTTTAATTTAGTGCCAGCTAATTATAAAACATGGGTGAGGATTTAAAGTGTATCCCCTCTCCTCTAATAGAAAATGATTTATTGATTTTATTTTAAAGTATTTAAAAATATCCTTTCTACTTTCAGGATGATACACATTCTTACAACTTGCAGCATATGCTGGGTAGCAGTGTGCCAATGCATTTTGGTGTGGCTTCATCAAAAAAATCGAATGGTAAAATACAAAAAAGATTACGATTTCAATGTTGCTTGTTTTTTTTTTGTTTTTTGTAGTTCACCTAAAACCCTTGACATATTTTTTCGGTTTTTCTTTTTCTAATAATATATTCATTTTATTAATAATCGAATATTGCTTAACAATAGTTAATCGAATAACAATGCGTTTCTTTATATTTGCTTTTTTCACTCAAATTTTTATTATAGTAATTGCTGTTGTTTCTGTTAATACATTTGTTTACACGTTGTTGACCTAACAACCGCATATGAATAAAAAAAAGCAGCAAATAACAACCTACAACATGCCAATAGATGCGTTTTATTTATCCTGTGCCATTCCTTTAGTTCCTTTAGCTTCTAGAAATTAAAATCGTTACTATTTTGTTATTTTTTGTTTGTTTTGTTATCTTCCCACAGTTCCCGATTATTCAAGTTATCTAAGTCGTCGTATGGTTGCCAAATCTTGCTCAGATTCTTCAATGGACGGAAGAAGTTCTGATAGCACTTACACTAATAGCAGCAGTGGTGGTGGTTCAGGTAGTGGTGGTGCTGCTATTGCCGCTGGTTGCGTTGCTGCGAATACTGGAGTTAGTGGCATTAGTGGACGTTTCACTAGACAGACTGTTAATTCAAGGTAAGCGGGAAATTCATTATGAAGCTATATTGAGACCCGATCACCGAAATAAATCTGTAGTCAGTTCTGGCTAACGCCTGTGCAATGCTGTTGCAATTTAAACATAAGAGGATCTAATGCTAAGTTGAACCTGAGGTATTAAAAAGCACGATTTTCCATCTCTTGACACTCCAATTTTAAAAACATTAAACATGTTTTGAGAGAGATATAAGGAAGTATTCTCAATTTCAACTATTTTCCAAACTATTATCTCCACACCGCCATCTTTTATAAGATTGATTCGAATCATTGGCGGATCTAGAAATTTATAATTGGTGCCATAGAAAGGTAGCTGAAACTCAAAAATTTACTCTAACTCAGCAAAGTAACGCCTAAAATTGTGAGGTCGCCTTTTTAGTCTAGCGCCCAGAGATTGTCAGGCAGAATCAACTGCTACTGAGATATGCCTAAATTTCTGTGATCCCTCTTAGTCTAAGGCCCAGAGTTGGTTAAGCAAAAGTAACAGGTGAAGAGATATATGCAAATTTCAAAAATTCCCCTTAGTCTGGGAATCAGAGATTTAACATGGGACAGGTTCTGAATTAGGCCTAAATTTCTTAAATCCCTCTTAGTCTATTCGAAATAATTCTCAAATTACTTTTACCAGGATTTTAGAAACTCATTTCATTTTCTAGTTTTTCTGCTCGTTTCAAGGCTGGAAGTAATTAATATCTAGGGACACAGAGTTCGGTTAAATATTTCAGAGAAATCAAGAAATTTTTTCAAGGTTTTATCCAGTTAAATACATACTGAGTTTATACAGAAGAAGATAAAACAAATGTATTGATCTAGTAGATTTTTTTTGCAATCGTTGCGACCATATTTCTTTTTAATTTCTACATTTCCTGATTTTGTATTTAAATTAATTATATTTTGGACTAACGACTGGCAAATTGACATCCTTCGCAATTCTATAGGACGAAAACCCTGAATTGCACTTACATATTATTATTTGCAAACAAAAAAAAATCGACTAGATCAATACATTTGCGTTTGGGTAGTACGCTTAAACTAATATAGTCCATCACAAACCAATCCAGTAGCAATAGTGGAGAAATTCGAAGAAAATTACGCCGTAGTCCCTATGGGAAGAACCTAACTTAGAAGGCGTTGTTGCCCTCATCCATTGGTGTTGGCTCACGCACATCAGAGGCATCTAGGAAAGTATTGTGGAGAAAATTAAATCCTATCGCTTTACCAGTTTCAAGGGCGGTCGGGTCTACCATACCGATTTATATCGACCACTTAAAGTTCATATGTAATATATAACTTATACAACAACAACAACAAAATGCTAACACAGACCAAATATACGATAGTTGATTCCTCAATTTAGGCCCATTTCCATTCCACTTCTACAGTTTTTTCTACAAACATTGGCTGTAGATTTTCGGGGATTAATGCTAAGCTAATAGATGGCATGAAAGTGTCAAGTTTTTCATTTTAGTTATCTACAGGAGAAGTGTTAAAATTATTATCAGAACACTGCTCATACTAATCTGGATAGCTTTATAGAGCAAATCAACAATTTTTGTTCATTTTTGTGTATATAAGTAATTAAGATATTCACAAGCTGCCGTATAATTATAATTTCGTATAACTTTATATGAAAAAGGATAGAACATATGACAATTTAGAATAGAATGGTATATCCAAAATAGATTCTACAAATAAATTTAATAAAGTTAATCTTCTGATATTCTTCCCTAATTTTCACACAAATCAAATATTAATAATTTTTAATATAATTATAGATTCCCTGCGATGGATCGCCTGGATTTAAATGCCACATATATGCGTATACATAAGCCGCCCACATATTATCCTGGCATGGGGGCATATGCACATTTGCAGCAACAACAATATAATATGAATTCAACATATCCAAAAATTAATTATACAATGCCAATAGCGACGGGAATGCAACAGCAACAATTACAACAACATCGTAGAAGATCACATCAGCAGCAGCAGCAGCAACAACAACAGCAACATTATATACAACCACAAAAAAGCAGTAATTATAATGCTCAAGGTTTAATATTACATATTATTATTAGGTATTAATAAATAATATTAATTAAAAATGCTTTTTCTTTTACATTATCATTTAATAGAGAATTTCAAACATATGGAAAATCTTGATAAAGAGCAAAGTAATGTCGCTACGATGGATGGCGGCGCTGAAGGTGGCAGCAGCGACAACTTGGATGGGACCTATACAATTTATTCTGATACAACACCAGCTACTATTGACGCTGTCGTTACTTCTAGCAATGATACAACAATGGGAAAAGTTAGTAATAGTCAGCAGCAACAACAACAACAGATTTCAAATGTTGGTAGCAATGCACGACGTTTTGTTAATGTGGATAAGTTTATAATGCAAAGGTGAGTGAGTATATGAAGATGTGTATATGTATATATGTGTGTGTGTGTGTTTGAACGTCTATGGTATATGAGCAATTTAATGCAAAACTTTTGTTACTAGCAATTGTTTTTATTGCTGATTTCTGCAGAGGATAATTAGAAACTTTTGAATAACGAAGTTCATGGCATGTATGCTATTCTTGTTTAATTTTTTTTTCTTTTGTTGTAATTTTTTGTTATGTAATTTGTATGTTTTGCACCGAAGTTTCTTTCAATGCTTATTTTTTTATATCTATGTAAATACGTGCAGTTCAACGAACTAAACTTGTTGCATACTTTTAGGCTATGTTGAATTTATACCCAATAAACAAATCGTTTTGCCGTATGTAGTATTAACTGCATTTAAGTGAATCAGTTTGTGAGACTATTGGATTAAACAGATATGTATACCATATCTCAATTGTTTTGGCTAAACTAGCAAACCGAGGCTGTTATTTGTTATAAGGCTATGATTTATTTTAAGAATTAACATATGTTATTGTTTGGACGAGCAGTCCTTGGAAGTTTCTGCAACAGAGACTGCTAGTGGAAAAACCCGACGATATTGGGAGTCCACTTTGATAATCTCACCTCACCTTCTCAAGGTACATTAGAATCTACGCAATCGACGAAAGTTCATTGAGAATGCCTTAGCAGGGAATATATATGTGGTCACAAGGCGATTGATCGGTCGGATTATAACTATACTACATCATTATGGAATCCAGTTGTTAATGATTAGCAATGGAAAAACCTCCAAACATCTCAAAATGTAGGCTTACACCCTCAATTAGCTGCCATGTCATTACACATGAATATCTCTTAAACGAGGAAACTAAAATGCTGAATGTCAAAGAACTCGAATTATCGCCAGGTGGCACAAAAACGGCTACCCACTGACGACCACTTCACAACCACCAAAGAGTATCCAAAAATATGCTGAGATGCCAATATTATAATTCACTGACCAAATACCGCTCGACCAGCGGTAATAAAGTCAAAAGCTGTATATCGCACAAATATTGTCGTTAGCAGTTGATCACCACTTAATAATAATAACGAAAACAGATTGCCTTAGGAAACTCGATGTGCTCTGGCACATTCCAGATAAGATCAGACTGAAGTCGAATCTTGAGCCGGCATGTCCAGATTACGGACAGAACTCTCACGACACGACTCACCTCTTAATTCGCTTTCTGGGACTTAAAAATACTGGCATATAAGTACACTTGATCATAATTTCGTTAAACATGCAATTAAAACATTTAATTATAGTTTTTAGGAGACTGTGAGAATTAAATCTAGACGTTAATTAAATCATGACTTAAGTTCATGTTTAGTTCGTTATTTGTAGTTATATATAAACAGGCTTAATGAACAAATGTAGTCAAAACAACAACAGTGTACAGTCTTTTCAACAAGAGCGTGTTCGGCTTAATTTTACGAACAAGTTTAAGTATCAAGTTGGACTTTATCTTCAACATTCAACATTTCATTGCGAATGGCGCTGTATAACCTTTCAAACAATCGCAATTAGAATTACTTCTTATTAGCAATTTTTTAAATCCAGCTCCGTGTATGCAAAACGTCTTTAAGCTATCATTATTTGCTCACACCCAGAGGAATCCAAAATGTCTTAGGAAGGTGCAGCAAATACCTTAAGAAGTTGAAGCCATTAGTAAAGAAATGCAACCAGCTTTTTTTAAGAGACCAGAGTGTTTATGACTTACCAAATCATTGTGCTTCTAGAGCAACATCAAAGCACTAGGATTCGGTGAAAGCATGAGTTTTTGAATCCAATTCTACCATTACACTTGAAACAACTCAACAAAAACTGGTGCTGACTAATCACCACTAATATAACCTTTAGTATAATCTAAAGTCATTTAAATGAATACCAAATCGAATTCTGAGCTACCATAACCAAACCCTTACTGACGGCAAAACAAATAAAAAAATGGTAGGAGTAGGATGTCGACAATATGGATAATGATTGGAGCGATGTGGTCTTTACAGACGAATCTCTTTTTTGGACGGAAGGCACCATAAAACGTGGCTTGAACATAAAGGGCAGTAAGATGGTTCTGAGATTAGTTAAGCATCCAGGAAAAGCTCACGTTTGGGGATGCTTTTCCAAAAGGAAGGGAATTTCGACCGGATAATCATCTTCACGAGAAATTAGGATATCCAGTACATGATCCATTTATACCAACATAGACTTTTATATTCTGCCAATAACTGGTTCGGGAAAAGAAATCGAAATTTAGTGCTTTAAGAGGGCAGGACCTTAAGCATCAAAGTCACTTGTGCAGTAAGTGAAAAGAAGAAAAAAGGACAAGAATTTTGGACTGCGCCGCTCAATCTCCAGATGAACACACACATTGAAAATTTTTAAGGAATTTTTAGGCATGAAATGAGCAGAAAAAATGCTAACAGCATTGTCCAATTCAAACGACAGCTTAAGTCAAAATGGCGGAGTTTGCCGCAATCGTACGCCGAAAAGCAAGAGATAATATAACTCATTTACTAAAAGACTGTCATAACTCAAAAAGCGCGATTTTGCAAAAAACGCGTTTAAAGTTTTCAATTGACTCCCACTTTGCAGAAAAAAGAAGAAATCTTATAATTCTCACGCGCAGAGTATACAAGATATTAATATGAAATTTTCACACAATATGAAGCGTTACATAATGAATAATTCTGCATCATTAACTCAAAAATCGTTTTTTTTTTACTTATGACAGTCTTTTAGTGAATGAGCGATATGACCTCGTGTTACCACGAAATTAGTCAAAATTGTGGTAACTAGACAGTATATTGATATGTCAGCGCATTGGACAAAAACATGTTTAAAAATAATGAGGGATATTTTTTTTTGTTTGGGGCATTTTTTGAAGGACTTAGGCCGTACACGCTCTTGTTGAAAAGACTGTACATATACACGGGCAAATCAGATGGCCATTTCGGAATTCGCCACATTTAATTTTTGGATCTGATTTTAGTTACAACAACATTAATTGTAAGTTGGGGATATTCGAAAGGCAATGTTTGATCCAAATTAAATCATATCAGTGGCACATTGGGTGAATTCCAGTTTTCTCTTTTTTTTGACTTTCTCTGTACCTATGATCGCTTTTTCTCTATCTCCCTGTTTCACTGCCACGAAAACTTTTGGTTCTACCTAATTGAGCTTCGCGATAATCCGAAAACTTGTGGGGTTTCACAATACTATAATTATCTATACTTCAAATGCAATTCAAATTGTTATCGAATGAATTCATTATCGAATTTTTGACACTTAGCATGTCCAATTTTGAAGTAACTTAAGGTTAAATTGGAAAAAAAAAATGAAAAGTTTTGTCAAATTTATAGATTTATTATATAGGTGCGAATCTTTTTAAGTTTTCAAGAAGTTTTCAGCTTTAAAATCTATTTTCGATTGGCGCTATACGTTTTTCTTTTCATAGGTGAGATGTGCAAGTTTGAATTTATAATGGTGATCATGCATATTAAGGATCCAATGAACCATTACGTTGAACAACTCTTGTATAAATCAAACCTACATAATTATGCTACAAAAAATAGAGATCGGCCGGATTCGGGTTCAGTTTCAAAAAATCAGTAAGATTGACCTCCTGTCATTTTTGTAACTGACCCTCACAGGACTATGTAGTTAAAGAACTGAATCGAAATATTTGAGTATATTAACTATTACCTTTACTAATCCGTCACAAGCAATTAATAGTATGGAGTGGACTCGCCTCTACTAGTTCGACTTTTAAACTGATACATATATGTTCCGTGATATCAAAAGGTTGTGACCACAGATTCGAATAGAAATTTTGTGGAAACCATCATTGAATTTAATTACTCTAACAACATATTGAATTTCTGAACACAAAGGGGCGGGGCTCAGAGGCCAAAAGTGGCTGGAATTATATCATAACAACAAACAATGATTTACATCATAGTATATAAATTTTCTTACAAAAGATTTTATATGCATTTTCTAGTTTAAAATGAGGTTTGAGCTTTCAGAAAATCAAATCGATTTTACTGTTGAGATAAAATTCGAATATAAGCAAAATTTAAGAGTTTAAGAGTATAAAACTGAACAGCTACTTTATACAAATATTGTGTCATATACAGACTTTTCAGTATACAAATAAGTGGTAATACCATAGATCTGTAGATTTGTTTATTGGGTAATGTACTCGAATGGAAACAGAGTAAGTATTCGTACACAATACATATGCAGTATATGTGTTTGTTTTTTTTATGTTGTACGTACTTTAAATGGAATTATTATTATATATACAATACAAATAAAGTTGAAGGATTTGCGTTTTCACATACAACAAAATGTGCAACAGAAGATATTATCTTATAAAATGAACTTCAAAAACTTTAGAAACCTTTTGAGAAGTGTTCATACATATAAAAGTGGCCATCTTATTATCAACTATTAAAGTTTATATTTTTGTATGAACCTGCAAAGCACAAGCTTCAAAAAAACTAAAGCTTGGTTCGCTTAAATGAAATTTTATTTTTGCATTATATTGTATGTATATAAAAATAGAAATTGCATGTAGTTACCTAACTGAAAATGAATTTTCTTTTGAATTAATAAATTTTTAAAAGAATTCATTTGCTTCAATTTGTAGTTTACTATTTGAAATCAAGTTTCCTTCAAAGAATTTTCAATTTTACATGTTATGTTACATTCATTTTAGATTTAAATTTCTATTAAAATGCAATCAAATAAATACCAAAGAAAAACTGTTCTTCTCACATATTCTGACAGCAAAATTAGCTTAAATCACAGCAGGATAACTAAGCAAAGTAACACACAAATTGACCTAGATTTCATCAAATGCTTAACTTCAGATTAATCGACTGGTCAGGGCGCCACCAATGGTCAAGTAAGGCAGTGTGATTTACATGCCTTCACGTATCGTTGAAATTGTGTGTGGCATAACCATAAAGTCAACCAAAACATACATGCACACAGTGTGTAATAAATAAAGTGCAGAAAAACAAAAGTAATAAGAAACTATAACAAATGTCAAGAAATGTAAAAATTTGACCTGAAAAACCACATTAAAAAGTTAAGTTAATTTTGAGTGCTGTGCGGTTAAACTTTTATTTACGAGTTGTTCACTGAAAAAATAAAACAAAAGAGAAATTTCCACCTGAGCAAATCTCTTTTTCTCTCACCCCAAAAAAGGAGCAAGCAACTTGAGAAGTTAATCGTTTCAAATGTATGTAAATTGAAGGTAACAAAGTTAACTCACTCCTATTCTTCAACCATGGGGGTGCAGCAAGAAACTACGGGTTTGTTTTTAAAAATGACCAAATAATGCAATAGTGCGTGCGTGGGTTCCCAAGTAAATTAAGGTTTCTGTTTTCGCATGTAATATTCATAATGATATTTACGAGTATTTGGAGCTAACTTTAAGTAAAGCAATAAGTTTTTAAGCCCCAGCTTGTTAGATGTTGAATACAGTGCATATGGAATATATGTGTATTTCTTAGCAGAATATGGTAAATACTTCAGATAAATATATGTTGTTTACTTAGGTGCGAAATTTCTAACTAGGCTACAAACTTCTCCAGAAAATAAGCTAGCAAAACATATCGTATTTAGTTTAATCTAGTTCAGATTTGTAGACGAAAGAGACAATACGACGGAGGAAGGTAATAGCTCTCATTATACTCTCCATCTGTTGTAGTTTGAGAAACGTTAAGTCGAAATCAGAGAAAAATTGGAGAAAGGTTTCGCCGTGTCTAAATTGTAATGAAAATCACAAAAATGAATACAAAATTCGTTATACAAATCACAGCATGTCTAAATCAGTGGACAGCAAAATTGAAAATGAGATTGTGTTGGTAAGCGCAAAGTAATTGCCAAATGCCTGGTTTTCACTATGTCAAATTCAATCAGATTTGCCAGCGTGTTGGCAAATTTCATATAGGAAATTCTCTCTCTTTGACTGATAGGGAATATAACACAGTGCAAACCAAGCATTACACTATATAAAAATAAACCTGAAAGCCAACACATGGTGAAAAAATCTTAAATAACTTAAACAAAAAATATGCTTTCAATGCTTTTATTTATATCTATACATTTGTGCGATTTGAACTCATAAAGTATTTTTTGACGATCATTTTTAGTCATACATTTAATGTCTCGCTGGAAGAGCGTAAGAATGCATGTGATGAGAGCACTGCTTAAATGAGTTAGGTCTGCCGACCTGTGGTCTAAATCAGAGAGGCCAAAGAGAAGCACGCGTACACAAGAGCCTAAGAAATTTCACACTTACAAATCTCATTTTCATAGAGAAGTAGTTGAGCCGATTATTTTGTATGTATAGGTGGCCATCACTGGTCTAAATCCAGACTGAGAATGTATATTGCCTATGCATATGCTCGAAGGGTTTTCGAGACTTACTACTATGATGGCTCATTGAGAGCCTCTGCCGAGCAGAATTTATAATCGAGCCTTTATAGGCCATATATGATTACACAGAATAATAAATGGGTAAACTTTGGAAAGAGGTACAAAATATTTCTAATATTAATATTACATTATACATATCAATGAAAATAGATTAAAATATTTAAACTGAAGAACCAAAAAAAAAACCTTAAAATTGCATTCCCCTGTAACCAGATGATATAGTCGTATTAATTAATAGTACTAATTAATACGATTAATTAATAGTACTAATTAATACGACTCGGTTTCTAGTTTTAAAATATTTACTAACAAGTTTGAAAATTTCCTGAATATTCCAGGACTTTTATAATTATAGTTCCTAGGCCTTCAAAGCCCATGGAATCCAAAAATTTGTTTTGGCATTTTGACCTCGAGGAAAAAATTTAGAGCCAAACTCGATGCATTCTGCTACAAGAATTTTTGATAACCAAAGACTTCGGTGACAAATGTATTTATTTTTTTAAATTCAACGCCCATTTACTCAATGTTTCAAAATGAAGGTAAAACGTCAACCTAAGGTTTGTAAGTATGCGAACTTCTTGAAAGTTTCTAGTGCTTCAGAATTCATGGCTCTGTCCGATTTTTCAACTTTTATTTCCTAAAAAAACGACATGGGGAAAAAATACTTAGACGATCAAGTTGCATATCAGTTTTAGAATCTTTGTTCATCAGTTTGACAATTTTAGTGAAAAATACAGGACCTTGATACAAAATACTTTGATCTATTGATAACCAGTTTGAGAATTTTAAGAAAGTTTCCAAACGTATTTATTTTTTTTTAAGTTTAAAATGAGGGGAAAACCTCTAACTCATGTTTATATGTAAGTATGAGAACTTCCTTAACCCTCTAACCCGTAAGGCCGCTCTGAGGCAGCCTTCACTCTATTTTAATTAATGGACAAGTGCAAATTTATTTCTTTTTTAAATTAATTGTATATACGACACCAAATAAGACACCTTGTGAATTGCCCAAAATATATCTTTATTTTTTGGCTTAAACCCGAAAGACCGCATCAGGGCAAACTTTCTTTTTTCTCATTTAACTGCTAAACTCAAAAACTAATCAAAAAATTAATTTTTCTACTATCAATATTAACTGGAAATAAAAATTCTGATGTTTGTTTTATTATTATTTCAACCTTGCAGGTTAGAGGGTTAAGGTATCTAGTGCTTCGAATTCATACTAATGGAAAATGTTTTAACCTCCATTTCCTCAAATAGTCGCCATGATTCGTCAGTTTAAGAATTTTTGTGAAAAGTCCAAGACCTCGATACAAAATGTTTTGGTTTTAGGTTTCAACGCTCATTTTATCAAAATTTCGGCATGAGAGTAAAACTCAGAGCCCGTGTTTACGAATTCAAAAGTATTTCTTTAAGTTCCTAATGCTTTATATTTCAAAGTATGTAAATAAAAATACATTTTTGGTTATATTCTTAATATCTTCTGGTTAAAGAAAAACTGGGACCAAGCAAAGTCACATTCCAGGTTTAAAAAATACAGCAGCTCGGCTCAAAATTTTCTGGTTTTAGACTTCATTTTCTCAGAATTTAGACGTGTTGGGGGGGGGAGGGTTGATTCTATCTCCACTTTTTCAAAATCTATGGGCGAAAAAATTCATTGAACTTCTGTACCTTAGCTGGAGAGCATCCTTCATGTTCAAGGAATACGCAAATTGTGATGGTGGCTATACAAAAATTATTAAAGATATTATATTTTTTTGGAATTTAACCCCCATTTTTATATTGTATCAATGTGAAGCAAAATATGAAGTATAGTCGCATTCCAGTTCAAAGTTTTTGAAAGTTCTAGAACTTCGGACTTTAGTATACATTTGTCTTTTTGAGTATCAACCTCTATTTTCTCGAAATTTCGAAGTGAAGGAAAAATTCCAAACCAATCCAGTCATCTTTCATTTATAAAATCTTTGATTACTTGTGTGAAAACATCTTAAAAATTCTAAAACTTTAGAAATTGTGATAATGACTATGGAAACATAATCAAAAATATTGTTTTGTTTCATTTTCATGATGTATTGATATAATAGAAAAATTCAGACCTCGTCTAGTTACATTTCAGCAACAGCATTCACAGTATTCACTAGTTTATTGGGAAAATTTCTACAGTTACTTAAAATTCGTATTGAACTTTAAAACGGTTTAATCAAAAGAATAACCAGAAAGAGGGGAAAGTTTTGGTTTACGAATACCCAAAAGAATTAACACAATAACCCTATTCACGATTTGTTGCAAATGGTGTTGCATCATAGCAAATGCAAAATATTGCTGCTATCACAACAACAAATATATGCGATATGCAATAAAAATTTGCATTTCCAATGATGCAAAACCATTTGCAACAAATCGTCAATGGGGCTAATATGTTTCTAGATATGCAAAGTGTAAAGATCTTATAAATGAGTCACTTTTAGGGAATCATAGATAGTATTTAATAGGCGACATTGTTGCAAAACAGCCCGGTCTTAGTTTGATCCTAGTCCCTTAATAATAATGTTATATTTATGTATAAGAGTAAACTTCCCTAACCAAATTTTTCAACATTTTCTTTAAGTTAAAAAGTGACTAAGTCACAATTTTAACACCCTGTTTCTATAGAATCAAAGAAAAACAATTAACTTGAATTTTTGAATGACTTTTAGTTAAGTGTGAAGTGCTACACACAAACATATGTACACGCACACACAAATATGCAAAGAAAGAAAATGACAAGTCATAAGAAAAACCACTAGAAACAAGAATTCAAATGAAATTAAGAATGGCGAAACCGCTTACATGCCATACATACTCATATAAAAATATATACATAATATATATGTATATTTTGTATATAATAAGAACAACTGTAATAAAGAGTAGGGGCACTAACGATTAATACAAGAAAAGCCACACGAAACTCTTCCTTTTAAAATAATTTCAATTTCTTATTAAATAAAAAACGCGGCTAAAATAAAAGGAGGAGAATTGCTAACAATTCCAATAGCCATATTTAACTATTAATAAAAACGTTCGTGTATGTGTGTAAAGGAATGCATGACTGGCACAAGCGCCGGCAACACCAACAGAAACAACAACAATAGAGAGTCCCTTTTATGCCCAGCACCTTTATCCAAACATATGGAAATAGGTATAGAGTATAGAGAGACACATTGTACATGTATGTATGTATGTATGTGTGTAGTTAGTATTAGCCATGGCTAAAAGTCAAAAGTACAAAAATGGACAACAAAGAAAAACATAGAAAAAGGCGAATAGTGAACAAACAGTCTGCAAAGTTAAGCGTAGCTGAGTGGACGTAGTTAGCCAATGTAGTGAAAAGGCTTTAATATTTTTGATACGACGCGTTTGTGTTACTATTTTTGCATATACATAGTTAAAAAAAAAAAAACTATAAAAAAAAGTGTTTCAACTACAGCTAAAACGTATAAAGAAAAGCATAGTATATAGTTAAGAAAAACGCATACAATGACCGTATATATTTGTGGGCTACTGTTACCAACACCACTGTCACTGCTATTTTTGTTGTATACTTTTAGAAAAACATTTTCTATACAAAGCAAAAATTTAAAAAGACTTTAAGATTAATAAAGGATTTATTTGTTAAATTGTTTTATATTTTTGAAAAACCAAAACTTAAAAAAAAATGAACAAAATCTCAAATACTTGCAATGATAATTGTTGCTGTCACTACAATTGTTGTTCTTCCACCTGCTCTTCATTTTGCATGGAAAATATTCATACACCTATGTGTATTGCAAAAAATTATCTATGGGAAAAAGCAATAAATACACGCCCGGTTTTTGAAAATATTTCGAGATTTATACGTTTCTATTGTTGTATTTGCTGTGATTATCGTCGTAAAAGAAAATCGATTGGTATTTTTTCAACTTCAGCTACCACGTCGTCGGTGGTTGGTCATCATGATGATATTTTTGACTATGATCATGATGATATTAATAATAAAAGTACAGCATTTAATGGGAATACTTTTAATTCGGAAAATAATAATATGTTTAGTGTTAACAATTTAAAGCATGCTGTAGTGGAAACAGTTAATACTCCAGTTTTAGCATTGGCAATTGTCGAAGAAGTGTAAGTGTGTGTGTGTGTGTGTGTGTGTGTGAAAAAGTTTTGTACAATACTTCGGTATGTGTGCATGTACACCACAATTACATATTTCGCTGTCTTAATCTAAATTTATATTTTAACCTAATTTTAGTAGCAGCAGGTATAGCATAGCAAAAGTTTACGCTCACTTTCTTGGAGTCATTGTACTATGTCGTCTTTATTTACATATGAATGTATATGTAACTTCCTTTGGGAAACATAGCGTAAATGTTATAAATATAGGTGCTATATATGGTATTATGGTTACATATGTCAAAACAAGTGCCGCCAATATTTGAATGCAAAGAAATTAAATTTAGAAATTTATTTATAAACGAAAAATATTTGTATGAAAGTAAACTATTAAATTACTCCTAAATTGAATGGCCAAATTGTAGTTCTTGCATCTTGGAATTATATATTATATTCATAAAACTCAGTTATAAACTCAATAAATAGTATGGGGTTTGGAAGAGTTACCTATTGCAACAGCCATATCGACAATGCAGTATATATTGATTCTAGAAGGTATGATAGTGGGCCAATCCTAAACAGGATTATTCTGAAATGGAAATCTTGGAATTAGTCCGTAGTCAAATTGCACTAATATCTGCTAATTGTGTATTCAGAACAGAGCCGTAGCCAGGATTTTTTTTTTGACATTGACTTGCCATTACTGATGATGAGCCCGACCTCCAAACAATTACCAAAAATACTAAAAATAGTCAGAGGCTCATTTTTTTTCAAATGATTATCAGTGGGAATTCGGGCCATGATAAGGAATCCGGATGAGGTTGGCTTATATTCCCGAAATTCGTGCAGTTACTGCATTGAAAGAGGTCTTCCGAGACGGGGTGCTCTGAGCAATAATGGGTTAAAGAATTAATTACATTTTAAGATTGTTTCCTAGAACTTTGGAGCTGATCCACTACTACTGCCCTACATGGGCTTTGCGAATAAAATGGTTCCTAGTGTTTGTGAATGAATTTTTTATACTGAACACGAATCTGAGTTCAAAAATTTCCCATCATGCCACGTTTTAGAAAAAATGGGATGGAAAACCCTAAAATAGAATTTTTGGCCATTTTTTTAAATTGGAGAGCTGAACACTGGCGTGCTACAAACTTCAAAATTCAGGCTGAATCATGCCCTTCCAAATGAGCCCTAAACCCGAAACTGTAAATCAAAAACAGTTACTGACCTAGAAAAACTATAAATGCAAAATTGTTCAGCATCACCTTCTCTTTTTGTATCCAAAGTCAAACCTCATGTTAAAGAAAACAAATCGGATCTGGTCGCATAGTGTAACTAAGATTTCAAGTTTATTTTTTTATATTTGAAAGAAACCGATGGAAGTAAAAAATTTTCAAAAACTGTTCAATAGATTTTATTTTGACTTTTTTTCATCCACTGGCAATTAATATCAAAAAATAGAAGACAGTTTCCACATTTCGGGGGGGGGGGGGGGGGGGGGAGGTCAGAACCCCCAAACTCCTCCCCCCTAAATACGGCCTTGATTTAGAAGAACTTGCCCTTCAAGTTTCAAGCTAGGCATTACAGATTCCAGATCATATGAACATTGACAAAACAACGAGCAGTCAGAAACATTTCACAGATGGATTTTATTTCAATTTCATTGTTATTACTTAGAGTTCGCTCATAATTTACTGGAACTAGTCGATGGATAAGCATACGCTTTGGCTCTGAATACCCAACATTTCATTATATATTCTCGTTGAGAACACCGTCGACTGCTTAGCGGAATTGTCACGCTTGACGCAAACCGTGTCTTACCAAAAACCATGTTAGATTCTACAATCAAGTATTCTACATACATACCTTAAAAAAAAATAATTGATAAGCCCTTACGGGGGTCGAACCCGTGACCTTCGGATTAGAAGTCCGACGCGCTATCCACTGCGCTAAAGGGCCGCTTAAAATAATATAAGCTTATGTTGGATAATTCAAACTCTAACTCTAAGAATTTCACTAAAAATGTAAAGTTTTCAGTAAACAAATCGAACTATGTATGTTCACATCTCACATCTGTGTAAACAGTTTAGAAACATCACTTCTGGGTGTCAAATTTCGTCTAATTTATCTTTTACTTAAAAATATTATTTGAATTTATATCTTAATCAAATATCACTATTGTATCCAATTTTTAATTGGAAAAGGAATTAGAGGCTATAACCTAAAAAATATAAGTTTTGATAAGCCCTTACGGGGATCGAACCCGTGACCTTCGGATTAGAAGTCCGACGCGCTATCCGCTGCGCTAAAGGGCCGCTTAAAATTTTTTGGCTATCAATTTATTGCTATTAAAATATCTATGCACTAATCAAAAACGATCGAAATATATTTTTTATCGAATTTTTCAACAATTGTATCAATATTTACTGAGCAAGCAAATGTTAAATTTCTTATGTTAGTTAGAATTAGAAATATTAGAAACTTAACAAAAATTAATTAAACGAACTCAAAGAACCTCAACTCAGGCATATCATATAGATCTCCTTCCCTCTTTTGTTATAGTAATATCAAATAGGCAAATATTTACACAAGCAAATTCAACCTATTTGTGAAATGTTTAAAAAAAAAAATAGTTTACATGGGACATTAGCCACACCTTCCATAAAAATAAAAGACATTATCAATAAGAAATGGAAGTTCGGGTTCGAAAACTAAGCGCACAGCGCAAGTGCAACCTGGAACAGCACAGAGTAACATAGAAGAGAATTTTGTAATACACAATGTTCAAATTTATAAGACGAACAAAATTTCGCTGATGCTGCGACCTGAAAGAAGAGAAAAATAATATGATGAAGAAAAATGGGGTCCAAACGACAACATTTGTGGTGATCATAAACTCGCAACTACGTATTTCTGAAACCGTTGCCAGAGTTTGCGTCTTATAAACTATGTCTTATACTACACGCAGACGTAAGACAGAACAAGGGGCTATCACTCGCCTATGACCTATAGGAACGAAACGCAGTTCTCCTCGGCCTGTACAACATTTTGATATTTGAAATATAACTTAGTTTATTTTTCAAAAAAAGATTGCAATTTATGAACGCAGTCATGTCAAGAATGATAGAATACAAGATTATGCATTAGTCTGTTCAAAAGTGAAATCTTCTGCGCATGTACGTCACGCCGGACCTCATGCTGTGATATAATTGGCTACAGTGTATTGATAGATATTTTTTTGTACGTTTCCATCTGACATTTTTACAAATATTCGTAAAAATTCTGCTATTAAAATTGATTTTTTTTCTTCCGGAGCACTTTAATGCCCAATATTACCGGCGTAGCTATTTGATTTCACCACAAAAACTTATGGTAGCCCCAAGCAGAAAGTTGGACATCCATACACTTTAGTCGTGCAGCTGATGGTGCTATGCGCAAAGCTTTGGAGTCATGCGAAATCCTAAAATATCACGCAACATCAGTAGTACATTGCAATAGATATAACGTTATTCTATTTCTTAACCCTTTAAGCTGAAAGTACATCCACTGATTCACTGCGAAATTATCTAAATGCACACGAAGAATTGTCTGCGATTGAGATTTGTAATCAGCATGGATTACGTTTGCTATCACTTGCATGAGAGATGTATTTGCAGTTGCGCTAAATTATAAAAATGGCCCAGAATTTTATTTCTCAATGTAAAGAAACGTCTGGTATGACGTAGCCAATTAATTTTCAATATGGCGAACCTGCGCAAAGCCTAATTTTGTATTCTAGATAGAGAGAGAGTAGAGGCAAAGTTTTTCTTTGTTGTCGCTCTACAACTCCAGAACTGATTTTTGTGGTTTTTGAACCCCCACTAACAATTACTGAAGAAAAATCTCAGTTCAGAATTTTTATGAACTTTTGGAGCATTTTTTACTTTTTTTCATTGCTGTAATTTAAAGATATAAAAAAATATTTATTTCGGAAAACATTTTGCACTTAAATAAATATAGTTTTCAAACTAAAATGAAAACCTATTAAAAAAAACTATCCACTAGAGCAAACAAAATTTTGAATAATTTCATAAAAAAAAAATCGGTCAAAATGACCACCTTTGTCTTTTTAGTGTTAAAAAAAAGAAGAAGTTTCGTATTTGTATCAATTACACTAAACATTTTTTATTTCTTCGTCACAAATTTTGTTTTCATTTACTTTATATTATTATGCACTCAACATAAATATGTATGTTGATTGTATTCATTTACATACAACCATATGAGAGAATAAGAGTCAGAGTTGAATAAATCTACTTTTTAAAAAAAATTTTAGTCAAATGAATATTTATGTATCTTTGATTTTTATCTGTTGAATTATTCAGTAAAACTTGTCTTAAAATATTTTTTTGTTTGCCAAAAAATTGCAACATTTGTTTTAGAACCGCAGAATAGTAACATTTTAGACAAATACTTTAGAAAAACATTTAAATTATACGAATTTGAAATATTGAACTTACTTCACTCTAATTCTAATCCCTGCATGCACCTAATATAATGTAATTAAGTTGCAGAATTTTGTCCTAAATAACTTAGTGGCCCCCAAGTTTCACAATATTTAGTTAAGAAAAACATAAACAACAACAAAAAAATTATTGTTGTCCTTGACTTTTTCTATATTCCATTAATAATACTTAATTACTTAATATACAAAACAAATACATTCACATGTGACTTTATTTTGACAAAAAAAAAAAAAAAAAAAACAGTTGAAGGCATGGCTAACTTTACAAACAATCGAGATTGATTTATTACTGTTAATAGAATTAGTATTTGGGCTTAAGTATATGTATATTTCTATTTTCTTTTTAAATTAATGTATTACCGAATTCATTTATATTGAAATCTTAATTATTATATTTACACTTACCCTTTGTGACTACAAACTAACAGATGCCGTTATTTTTGCATTGGAAAATTACACAGTTTTGTATTTAATTTTTGTGGTTTTTTCTTTTAGCACTTAATATTGTCACATAGTAATAGTAATATTGCACCTGAAGTTTACAATTTTTATAATATTTGATAATTAAAATAGAGTTAATTTTTATTTTTCATTTTTAAATCAATTTTTTAGCACAAAGAAAATATAATGAACTGAAAATAAGCTGTAGTTGCACATAAATAACGGCGTCCCATTTTCAAAGAGAGAGAAGAGAATAAGAGCATGAAATTATTGAGACGTTCCGTTGCTTTTGCAATGACCTCCATGTAAAGAAGATTTTCTCACACTCTCATATGTATGCGCAATTCTTTTGCATATGTTTTGTTGCTGTAATTATCGCAAGCAATCCATAATAACACTTCAATGCTAATAGGCTCAAACTTTTTGTTTTGCCTGTTTTTAAAAAAATATAATTCTTTTTGAATAAAATATGAAATGTTTTCGTTATTTTAGCATTTGAGAAGATTTATGTGTCAAATGACTTTCTAGCTCTCGTTCTTATGGAACTTTTGTGATATTTATCTAAACTCAAAAACGTTTACCTTTCCAGTATTCATCGACTGAGTTCCTGTTGAAGGCAATAATCTTCTTAAATTTATGCCAAACATATTTTTTGCGTTAATTTTTCGTTAGAAATTGTGCCACTTTAATTTTTATTGATTACATTTTTCCTCGACATTGTTGATAAAGTTTACGCCTATTACGAGAAACAAGAAATAAAAATCGTCAACTCATACATATTTCCAACAAAAAAAAAAAAAAAAACAAAAACTTGTTGACCTCATTTTCAACAAACTACAAATAAATATGCATGAAAATGACTTCAGCTGTTTTCCGAAAACAAGAAGAAAAATATTGAAAGTAAAATAAGTCACAACTACAAGCATTAAAATTTATAAAAAAAAAAACAAAACGGACGCACGCACTCTCACTTCATACATTATCCCACCCCATGAAAGCAAATATCCAGAAGGGGTGTGTTTTACTTAATTATTTGCTTAAGATTTCCTTGCGTTGTATGCCTGCTGCTAAAAGTTTACCGCTGCAGCGTGATAAATTGAATTTACCTGTAAAATAAATGCCAACACACAAACGCCTATAATTATGCCAAAATTTAAGTACGAATTTTGGGGACTTCCTTCTGACGTTCTCGTTTTTTTTTGGTTTTTTTATTTAGAGAGGCATACTTTTAGGCATTTACAATTTTTATTAGGTCGTTAATTTTTTTTTTTTTTTAAGATTGATAGCTTAAATCATAAAAGTGTTAATGATTTTGCAGATTTAAAGAGAAAATTAATTTATTACTTTAAATTGCATCAATTTTTATAAGCAAATGCGTCATTTGAAATAAAAGGTTCTTAAAATAATTTACAATGAAGGGGTGAAGTGCGGATTAAAACGCAATATTGCATGTTCTTGTTTTCGTTTTTATGAAATTCGTAATTTGTTGTTCCATTTAAAAGCGTCTGCTTCTCTGTCTGCTGCAACTAGTTAAATGCGACCCAATTACAATCGCCCGCAAAATACTAAGAAACATAACCTCGCAATGGAATTCGTGTTGTCATGTTCGATTGTCTTTCAATAGAGGGCATTCTCATTCAATTACCTACGTACTCTTTATTCAAAAATATTGCTCTTGGTCGTACATATCCATGTAGATTCCAATAACTTTTATTGTTCATTTTTGTTCAATTACGCTTCTTTTTTCTTTTTTTCAATAACTTTAATAAATTATTATATCTTGTTTACGAGTTGACAAATAGAATTATTATTGATGTATGTCGGCTCGTTGTATGATTACTGTGTCCTCAATCCATTACAAAGGGGAGAGAAAGGGCTAAGTTTTAAATAAAAATAGTTGTTAATATTTTTTTTTTTCTCAAAAGTTCATTGAACTATAAAAATATTAAAAATTTATTTGTATGCGAAGGGGAGGAAGTGGGAGGGAGTTCGGTTCAATTTAGTAAATATGAATGTTTAAAATAATAAATGATCACGTGAGCAAACATTTCAATTGCATGTGGGCTTATCAGTGTGTGTGCAATAGACATATATGTGTGTGTATGTGTTTTAAATTTATGGTTATTTTAATGCTATGAAAACGCATGCCATTATTGGAAAGTTAATGGTAATATTGTACTTAAATTTAACTATGAGATTTATATAGACGAAGAATTTGAATTTAAAATTCAGGTATCTTTCTTACTTAGATCTAAATTCTGGCGAGAAATTGAAAAAATTTGTATGCTTGTTTCACACTTAGTCTTAAGTTCACGCCTCTCTTATTTATTATTGAATTAAGGGTAGAAATGACAAAATATTTCGTGTCTCCCTTACTCAGATCTGAATTCAGTGCCGAGATCAGAAAATTATTCAGGTTTCTCTTACTTAAACATGAATTCAGGCCAGAAATCAGAAAATAACTCCAACTTCTATTTGGAGATGAGATATGAGATCTAGAATAAAAATGGAATGCTTCTGATTTAAAACCTTGGTTGAGTTCTTCAGGAAAATAATGAATAAATTTAAAACAGAAAAACTAGGGAAGAATTAAGGTCGGGCTTTCAGTTTTTTTTTGCTGAGTACTAATCTATGAACAATTAGCAATTTAGGTCTGAAATTAGAATGTTATACAAGACTCTCTTGCTTAGATCAGAGTTTAGGTCTGAAACCAGAAAACTATTCAGACTTTAATTTCTTTGGATGAAAATTGTATCAGTATTTTGATTAACGAGTGTAGGGCGCAAAAAGGGCAAAATGGCAGGAATAAGGCATTGGAATTGGCATTGGATTCACGCCTGAATCGTTGAATGCTCCAGTAAGCTTTAATGGAAATCTTGTGCTGAAACCCAATAACAAGCAAGAAAGGGTCAAGAATTTGTGTAGGCTTCGTTTAAGCCAGAAAAATAGATAAAGGATCTGAAGAGGGAGAAGGTCTAAATAGGCTAAACCATGTCAAAAACTATCTTTTGAATTCATATTTGAGATAATATATTTAATATTAATTAAAAGTTGACTAATAAATAGGCTGAAAACTGCCCTGACAACCCTCTTAGGTTAAAGTTGGTTGGGCTAGGTTAGATTTCCCCCCAATTTGCATGTACAAAATAAATTAATATACTGATTTATATACAATGGCTTGAGTTTAAGCTACCTTCCTCAGCCTTCATGATAACCTAACCACACTTATAACTCAGATTAATAAATTCTTATTAATTTAAAAAAATTTCTTTTCTATACATTTTTTCAGTAATAAATCTTCCCAAACGAACGGCACTGGAACAGTTGAAACAGCATCAGCAGCCACAACAAAAACAAATCCAGAACCGAATACAACAGAATCTAAGCAAGCAACACCAATCTCTATGAAGTCGACAACATATTCGCAAAAGTCAACAGCTTCAGCGCAATCAAATGGCAGTAGAAGCAATAGCACCAGCAATGAAAGACGAATAAATGAAAGTTTGACGGAAAATGCAGGGGAGATCAAGGAAAATAAAAGGAAAGAAACAATGACAACACAAAACGATCAAAAACAAGAAAAAGAAACTACAAATTATAGCTCCCCAGTCACAACACACGTCGGAACGCTCAAGGAGATGGCAAACAGCAATGAAGTGAACAGTGAATCACCAACAAAATGGACAACAGGCGAAGAAGTGCTAAACGTTGAAGATATTGTGGATGCAGTTACTGAAACGGTGATCCTGACAACGGAAGCAAGTGAACTGCCAGGAGGAGAAGGTGATACACTGAAACGAAATGGTAGCGTTTTAAGCTTACAAAGTAAAACGGAAAGCATTAAAACACAATTGGAAGATACGCCACCGACGCTGTCACGAGCGCAATCCATCAAATCATTGGTAATCGAAGAGGATTTAGTTGATGACAACGGAAGTTTTATGGTGATGGAAGAAGTGATTGAGGAGTTAGTGGAACAGCAACAAAAAATTATGGCAACGAGCAAAGGAGTTGAAGAACTGTCAGCAGATAACAAAGACGAAGAAGAAGACAACAATGTTGATGGTCAGGATTCACCGGTGTATAATGAAAATTTTGCTAAGAATCTCGCTACACCAAAATCACGTCCACCTTCACGTCATCACTCACCCACAATTGCTGAACTGAAGTCCCTATCACGTCGTAATTCAATGATCAAGTCAATGGAATCGCTGTATGAGCGTCCCGCCTCAAAGTTGGACTCATCACTCGACAACACCGCCACCAGCAGCAGCACCAGCACCGATTCACAGACAAGCACTCAAATGAAAACGATCATACCGATCAAACCGCAACACACACCGCTCAAACAAAAATCAAAAACGTCACATTTTCTAAAGAATAACAATCGACGACGCATCTCTCCCGTAAAACAATCAATTAAAATGACACAAGCTGAATTATATCCACCGACGCTGCCACGTTTCGAGAAACCACGCGAGGCGCTGCTAAAAACTTTCGACCAATTAGATGCCAGCAGCTGGGAGATCATAGTGCTGGGCCTCAAGTCAATGGTTCGTCTCATACGCTATCACCCGGAGCATCTAGAGAATCAAATGCACATGTTATGCATACAACTGACACGTTCCGTACGCAATCTACGCTCACAGGTTTCACGGGCCGCCTGTCAAGCAGCGACCGAGCTCTTTACGCTGAAATCAAAAGTAATGGAACAGGAATGTGATGATTTGGTGTGTGCGCTATTGCACCGTTCCGCCGATACAAATCGTTTCTTACGTGCCGATGCTACACGCGCATTGGAATCAATGTGTGATAATCTGACTCCACCGAAAGTTTTGAATATTCTGACAACAAAAGGAGCACAGCATCAGAATGCGGTAGTGCGTACAACAGCAGCAAAGTTGCTGTTTCGCTTGGTAGAGCGTTTGGGTTGCGATAAGGTTTTCACAATGCCACGTGATAATCGTGATAAACTTTTCGTCACCGGGGCTAATCTATTGCTTGAGGGCAGCTTGGAGACACGCGGCTATGCAAAGTCATTATTTCGTTTGCTATCGAATCATCATAATTATAATCGCTTATTGTTGGAGGTTATACCGACGCGTACATATCGAAATGTTGAGAAGACATTGAAGAATATACAACGTTAAATTCAAATAGAGAGGAATGTTTGCAGGAAGTTCGGAGGAAGACGAAGAATAGATATACTCGACATACTCGTACTTTATATTATATCATATTTAGTTAATAACTATATTCTAAATTTAATTTGTAAATATACAAACATATAATATACAAAAAAAATCTATACATATATACAAGTATATATATGGATGATCTAAATCTGAATTTGCTAGCGTTCGTGGAACATGTTTATTGCTCACACATACAGATATAGACACAGAGAAACACACACACCTTCGGTTAGTTTAAGTAATCGACCTATATATATATTTATTTAGTATTTAAGATATTATTCAACAAACGATTAGTAAAAAAACAAAAAAACCGCAAATAATAAATTAAAAATAAATAAATCGAACTTAATTGTTACTGAATAAACAAATATGCAAAATTTATTATATAACTAATTTTATTAAATATATGAAATTTATAAAGATTACTTCAATCAGCGCTGAAAGGATGTGAAGAGGACAAGAACATAAAGCTAAAACAGAACAGGAACAAATGTGACATATAAAACTAAGAAATTCGTTAAACTCTGGCAGCCATCATAGTTTTATATATATGCACATAGCTTAACTTTGATTAAGATTATCAGTAATTTATCCAAAATCACAGATTAGATAAGATTCAAACGCAAAGTTATAACTGAAAAATTGTATTTGTAGTGCCCGTAATAAAACCTTCAGGTTTTTTTGTAAAACATACATAAGTAGGCGCGAAAATTATAATTCTGCACTCTGATTTATATTACTTCTAATTATTCTTAGGTAAAAATTAGAGCCCAAAAATTGATTTTATGTGAATTAATACTGAAAATATCAGTGACCTTGGATTAATCTAAATCAAAATATTGTTTAAAGTTATAACCAGACAAAAAAATAATATTTGTAAAATCAAAGATAGATGCCCCAACAGATTTATCAGCAAACTGAAGAAATTAAAATGAACAGTGATCTAGACTCTAGAATCATCCACATGATACATATAAAATGCTTTAAAATTTACAGGCCAAAATAGCATTTGTAAAGTTCTTGGCTTGTAAAACGATAAAGCAGTCTTCAGGAGTCAGGAGCGTTACATCATTATCTGCAAATTGCAGTGATTGAAATATAGATTACAGATTATTAAATAAACTAACTGCAGTGATTGAAAATCTTAGTGGTCCAGCATCAGCCTTAGATTAATTCGAATCATAGTCCCATGAATTCTAGTTAATCTTTCAACATTACCTATACCATATATATCAATCAGTCGAAGAAATGGGCATGATGAGCGGTCTGAAATCAGCTACATATTGCTGCAGGCCAGTTCCTTTCAGACGAGAAAAATAATATTTTCAGAGCTTATCAACAAACTAAAATGATTGGAATAATCAGTGGATTTGGAAAAATTATACTTCTATAGAACTTTACTTGCCGTTCTCTCAATAACTCAGAAAAAGTACACAGATTAGAGATAAATCAACAAAATGCCGTCATAGGAATGATTAGTGATCTAAGTTCACCAAGTCTAGAAAAAACTCACTGGAATAAAAAAGTGGCAAATTTACATAATTTTCAAAGTACGCTCGAAAACTTACAGGTAAGGAATTTAGCCCGTGAAATCAGTTTCCGATTAATAATTATGAAATATTTATAGTTCACTGATTCCTAGTTCGTGAGGAAATTTAAATGATCAGTAATCTGAAATTAATTAACTATAGATCAAGTTCGTTTGAAGTTGTAAATAACAAAATATGTAATTATTCAGTTCCAGATTTAAAGTTCAGTAAGTCGTCGTTCAAGGGTATATGTATGCATACCATAGATTTACAAAGGGGATTCAAATAAATGGGAAATTTTAAATACTCAGAACGAGTTGCATTGATATGAAATCTTGGAAAGAGAATAAAAATTTATCCAGACTTTAACTAGCCAGTAAAAAACACTGAAATAATAAAAAAAATAGATATTGTTATAAATCATTATAAATTTGCAGAGAAAAAGTAATGAAAAGCGCTGCTTGGCAAGCCAATTTTGATGGAAATTTAAATCATTACTGTAGAATTTCCGTTTCTATTTTAAATTCGGTCGTAACACGATCAAAACAATAAACATTTCAGAAATATGTCCAGAAGCAAAAGTATGAAATAATTTGAGGGCATTAATCTCTAATTCGACACTTAAGTCAGGATACTAAAATCCCCATTTCAATTTCGATTGAAATCAATTTCATAAACTTTCCAAATTTTCTGTCAATTTCTTTCGAAATTCAATTATAAATAATGACAAAATGAAAATTATAAAAAACTAACTCAGATAAATACGAATAAACTGAAAGGTATTGCTCCTGTTTGAAATTTAAGCCATTCAGCCATGTTGAAATAGAACCAATTGAACTGCAGCTTCAGTTTCGATCGAAAATGAAATTCAGAACATACCTGATTATCGTAATTTCTATTAAAATTTTTTATCTAAATAGAATTTTAGAATGACACATTAAAAGAATAAGCACAGCGTCGTGTTCTGCACTTTTGAAAAAAGTAGAATTAAAAGTCAACGAATATTTATTAAATTCCGTAGAGCTTAATATTTTTTAAACAATAGTTCATTTATATTTTTTAAAATAAAGTATTAAATTAATGACACATAGAAGCGAACTTAAATTAAAGAACATTCACTAAATAGTTTGAAAATGTTTGAGAAATAAATATATAGGAAATACACAATCAGTAAATACCAGTTAATTCAGATTTTTGTTGTCACTACTCTTTTCTTCTCATGGCAAATAATGCCATTTTCTGAGCAGCAAAAACTTTGTCGAGGTCCATTTTTTATTGATTGTGTAAAGCCTACATTAGAAACTTATGTGCTATATTTAAAAAAAAAATAAAAGTTTACGGGGAAACTAATAAATCAATCGTAGAGTAGAATAGGTGGGTATGCTACACCTAGTTATTCCAAGTGAGCCAATTGAATATTTCAATATGAAAGTAACACTTCGAGTCAATTACATACATATCTCTGATATAAAAAATCAGAACTGATTTTAATTTTGATATAAATCCAGTTCTAAATTTAAACAATTGTTTAATAAAATCAATCAATTTGTGTATATATTTTAAATGCGATAAGTGCAAATTCCTTTTTGCATTCCAATTTGCAGGCAATTTTTTAGTAGGTAGTTAAAAATGAAATTTTGTTTGTATTTAATGCGCATTCACCCACCGTCCACACATGCAATCACACAAGCAGTCACACTGGTGCTGTACACCCCCACGCATTAGTTCTAGGATCTACGTCCGCTACGCTGTTCTGAACGGCGATTACCACCTCCATTATTATATCTACGCTGATGTTCATTGCCGTGTTGATTGCGATCACGATCACGATCATTAGAATCCCCACCACTGCGTCTTTGTGAAGATTCAGCGCGTTGATATGGTGCTGAATTTAAATGTGGACGTGACTGTGAGGATGCATGCTTTGAAATACCATCTGCATTTCTGCGTCCAGAGCCTGAGCCTGACGTCCAGTTGTCTGGAGAAGTTGAATCATGTTTAAATGGATTTTTTCCACGATCATTTTGATCGAAGGCAGCAGGAAAATTACTACCGCGTAGTGAAGAATTGTCATATCTGTTACCACCGCCACCTCCACCATTTCCGCCATCTTCCAAGCTTCTATGCTTTCTTCTGTTATTGTCGTAATCTGCACGTGGAGTATTTTGTCTTTGATTTACAGGTGGATTTGTGCTGCCTTGATATTTGATTGTAAGTTGCTTGCGAAAGAATGTAAGTCCTTGATATAATTGCATTGCATAGGGTGCTGAGCATGCATGCACATACTGCACAAATCCAAAAGATCGTTGATTGCCGCTGTTGTCTCTGGGTATGCGCACTGATTCGATGGGTCCTGCTTGTAGGAATGCTTCATAGAGCAGCTCTTCGGTTACACGTTCATCTAAATTGGCACAGAAGAGCGTACGCTTCTGTTCGTCATCCTCGTCGTCACTCTCCTCGCTGGAGACATCAACGGGGTATTGCATAGAATTTTGCAGCATATAAAATTGTTGTTGGTGCTGCTGTTGTGCCACTGCGGCGGCTGCATATTGTATTGCTGATTGAATTGTCCAATTACTATACATTTCACTTTTGTTTTTTATTTAATTCACTAGTTGCTGTCTTCAGTTTCCTTGTTTGCACGGGTTTCTATAAAAATGCGGCTTGGCTTTTTTGTTTTGATATCAGCTGCTGTCATGTACACACAGGGTTGCACTTACTGAAATCACCTAAGTTGGTGGTGATTATTTCAACTACTACTATTTTCCAATGCTTCTCAAACGCGGAAATGAAATTGAACCTTCACTAAATTGTAATAGATCAATAAAAATTTAAATTATAAAGCTTTAATAAAATTTATTTACATTATTTTTCTTTTTTTACTTTTCATTTAATAATTACAAGCAACTGGATAATTGGTAAATACGTTAAGGACATAAATTTTAAGAAAAAACTTTTTTTTACGTATACAATCAACCAAAAATTGCTAGTCGAATTGACGTTTTCGGAAAAAAAAACTTTTTATTTAAATAAAATATCTTCAAAAAACTCATGGATTGGGTGATACACCAGACAGTTTGCCAGGACAGTAGTTAATACATACACAATTTTTTACTAAACCCTCAGGCCCGTAGTTATAGTCGTAAAATAAAATATATTGTAGTTACAAACAAACTTTAAATTAAAAGCACACTAAATTTCTTTGTCAGTTATAATCGTTTCAAAGTCGTTAAAAGCTTCCGGCATCAGGCATTTTCATTGTCTTCTTTGCATAGCGCAATTGTGTTAAAATAGTGTTCTATTGTAAAAATGTTGACCGCAAAAGTATAAAAAATGCAGAATTTTTTGACCCGTCGAATGTGAAGAGGCAATAAACTTTACCTTGCAGTAGTAATACCAACTGCAGGACTGTAAACTTCCATTTGCAATACTTTCCCACTCTCTTGCATTTCGTTGCTTGCAAATTTGTGCTGGAAAAGTATGCGAACAGACTTTATATATCTGTCAGTATTTGTGGTAATGCCATTAACATTGACTATGTTAAGTCTAGATTTATTTTTGACAAAACTTCGCAACAAAGAGTGCATTAACAAAAAGACACTAGTTGTTTGCGACTGATCAAATGTGAGAGAATAAACTGGTGTTGAAAAATAATGAAACTACCATCATTAATAATGACAGTATTACTTAGTAATGCTAGTAATAATGATCGTGTAAGTTCTGCTAATAATTCTTCCAATATTATTGCCATTATTTCACATCATGTCATTGTTTCAAATCCAGTTTCTTATTCTGCATTTAAACAACTGTCAATAGAAAAATACTCTGATTCCAGCCTACGCGATCGGAAACGTCAAATCCATTTGAGAAATCAACGAAAATTTTTTGGAATTCGCTTCCGAAATTTTTTTCTTTTTTTGACTAAATTCTCGCAGCTCCGGAGGCAAACAATTTAAAATTTCTTTTCATTTTGCCTTGCTAAGACTCCGAGTCAACTAACATGGGACCCTATTATGTGCCCTAGATAGAAAAAGGGCCAAAAACGACTAGGTCACTTTAGGTTAAAGGGCTGTTCAGCGACACGCTCTGACCAGAATTGACCATTGTGGTTGCATCTATAGTATATAGTAGTTTTGAACAACGGCTGGCTGACTCCGCCGCTAAAATTATTTTTTTTTATTAAAAAATAGACAATTTTTTTTTAATGGATCACCCTGTTGATACCTTTTATTTTTTCTATATTCTATGTTATTTCTATTTTATTGCATACTTTTTGGCTTGTTTTAAAATCATTTGTATTCCGCATCTGGCAACGCTGTCACGCATAATTTTTGCTAATCAAAATTTTCGACGATCAGTTAGAAAATAGTGAAATAATTTTAATTTGGAATGTTTAATTCAAAACAATAGAGAGTGGTGAACATTTTAGTACTAATAAAGTGTAAAGTGGATGCAGTGTAAAGTGGATGCAGTGCAAAGTGAAATAAAGTGTTAAAATGAAAAAAGTATCAAGCGGAAATTGGGAGCGCTAGCTACGCTTGGAGTCTCAAAAATGAAAAAAAGTCAAGGGCACAGCGGCCATATAATGTAAGTTTGTAAGTTAAGAAATACGGTTTTTTAATAGATAAATCATATACAATTTCTAAATTAGTTAGACAATTGCTAAAGTTAACAATCATAAAAATTTAATGCTATATAATTTGGTAACCTTTAACTGCGACTGACTCAGCAATTGTTACATTCAACCTTCTTCTATTATGTTAGCTACAGAGGGCAGAATGATTTTTATATTATAATTTTAGTAGATGTATCTGTGTCGCTTGAATAACTAACATAGATGCCGGAATCATGAGATGAACGTTTGCTTAGTTGAGTAGACGTGGCACTTATTTGAGACACAACAAAAGAACACGATGGCGATGAAGACGGTGACATATGTGAACGTTTAGCATCCGATTCAATAGTATCTTCATGATGAGTATTTTTGACGCGTTTACGTTGTGAAAGATTAGCATCGGAAGAACTGAATGATGCAGCAGGCAATGGGGGCGAAAGCATTTTTGGGCTCCAGTTCATTGCATGGTGTACTTCAGCGCTAATAGTTGATATCTTTGCAGGTATCTCGGGGCTACTAAATGGTGAAGAACAATCCCTGTAATAAAGAAGTATGAGGGTCAATAATGTAATTCTAGAGATTTTCATAATTGATCCACTCTAACATTGATTTATTAGTTGAAGCAGATATTGGCAGCACATCCGGCACATTTTGATTTTGTATCATTGTAGAGTGTAATAAATTATCTTGGTTAGGTGCAAAGTCCAATTCACTCTCCTGAAAATGCCATTGATTAGTGAAAACTCATTCAAGTTTCAGTGCTAAACTTACTTTAATTGCTCGTTCCATATCAGTTTCTAGAAAGCAGCTTGTGCCAGCTGTTGACTCTTGCACAACCGTTATAATTTGGCGCATTTCTTCCAGCTTCATACCATTCTCAAAAAGGCCCATACCTATTTTTAGTGTAATTGTTTTATTTTTCGAACTAAATTTTTGTAAATGTGATTATGATTATTACTTACTAGTTAGAGAGTATTTTAATTCTTTAAATTCTTCTGCTAAACGTTTATGACGAGCACTGCGTAATTCCATTTAAAATTTTTTTAAAATTGCAAGTTCTTAAATTAAAATTTTATGGAAACTATTGAATTATTCCTCTACTATCGTTGATATCACAGTTCAGTTAACTAATATTGGTTAAGTTAACTGTAAACAACAGTTTTGGAGGCAGTGGCTTCATCCTTATTAAACTTGTTTGCTTTGAATTGAAGTGTTGCCATCATTTTAAAGTACATGATGATAGGTTCTCAAAAAAAAATTACATTAGTTTATAAAATTTGACAATGTTGTTCCTTTTCGAACGTAAAATTTGTGCCTGGATTAATACGTAATTTTACTTTAGAAAAGCTAGTCATAATGCATTTCCTGACAATTTTTATCTAATTTTTTTTTTTTCGAAAACTTGACATTTTAGTGGAAAATGTGAAATTCAGATTTACAATTTATAGTGTCAATGCGATAAAGTATTTTAAATGGAAGACAGTGAGTCAGCAAAACTCATGATTGTGCAGTTGGAAAGTTTTTGTTGTTGTTAAGTACTAATCGGTGCTTAAAGATATAATATATAATAATGAAGAAAACATAAAATTATGGGTTCCGATGGGTTCTATTTTGGATTTTGGATTTTGGTGCTACTTACAAGAGAAACATGGCTGGAATTCATCAAGTGCTTTAGATAAACTTTGAATTGATGATCTTGAAGCTCTTCGCCGTTTTTAAATTACTATTTGGAGATTAGATTTGAGGGCGAGCAAGACGGGCATATGCCATCGAATGAAGAAAAAAACAATTTTTTAAGCAAAAAAAAAACATAAAAGTGAAAAAAATTAAGAAAGAAGAATTTCTAAGGAGGGGTATTGAAACTTTTCCCCAAATTTCAAATTTCCTAGCTTCTTTGAAGAATTTAAGAAGTTCAAGTAGAAGAATAGGGCTGTGATATTAATAGTTTAATCAAGAAATCTGATTAATCAAAATGCTTGATTATTCAATTATTCGATTAATTAAGATTTTGATTAATCAGAATGCAAACTATTCGATCAATCAGGATTTTGATTAATCCAAATTGAAATGATTTGACTAATCAATATTCTGATATTCAATATTCAAACAATTTCTTTCTATTTTCAATTTGTTGCATTTTTTTCAATACTTTTTTTTATTTACGCCATATTTTGCCCAGATTTTTTGATTTCTGAACCACGGTGCCACGCCGGAAATTTTTTTTGCTTACGATCACAACATACTATGCTTTCTAAATAATTCAATATATATTATAGCAATTATTCACTGTTTGGGAATCGAACTAAAGGAAACTAAGTCTCGAGTCATTTATTGTTACCGCTGAGCGTGGTTGGGCAAAGTTCCACCGTTGCAGAAAATGGTTGCGTATGAAGCGCAAAGTGAAGTAATGAAAAAATCCAACGAATTGGAAATAAAAAAAAAATTGTTAGAATATTTGGATTAATCAAAATCTTGATTAATCGAATAATTGATTGAGCAATCATTTTGATTATTCATAATTCTTGATTAAACGATTAATCGCACAACACTACATTCTATTCTTCTCGTGAACTTCTTAAATTCTTTAAAGAAGCTAGGAAGTTTGGGGAAAAGTTTAAATGCCCTTCCTTTGAAATTCTTCTTTCTTAATTTTTTCCCCTTTTTTCATGTTTTTTTCTCAAAAAATTGTCTTTTTCTTCAATCGATGGCATATGCTCGCCCTCAAATCTAATCTGCAAATAGTAATTTAAAAACGGCGAAGAGCTTCAAGATCATCAATTCAAAGTTTATCTAAAGCGCTTGATGAATCCCAGCTAGGCTTTCCTTGTATGTAGCACAGTGCTATTAATCTAATTTTATTTGGATCTTATTCTTTAGTTACGAAAATCTGGAAAGCTTTGAAACTGTGAATTAATTCTAAATCATATTTTTCTATGATCGTTAGTTATGGAGTCGTTGATCCAATCTGATGCCGATGATTGCTCTCTAGCTAATTGGATTTGCCGCAGTTAGCCAATCCATCAGCTTTTTTAGTGCAGTCTGACAGTCACTGGAGACTCCTATCCATTATCTTCGCTAACTGTTTATGAGTATCTAAAGGAAAGTCGTTTTTTTTTATAACGGAAACTTACTAATTTTAATCGTCTCAGTAATAACCAAAATCAGTTTCTACTATTATTTTAGAGTCGTCTCTGTAGAAAACATATGTAAAACCCTTAAAGTTAACATCTAGATTGCTCCATTGGCTTCACACCGGATATTTCTCATTCTATTTCCTACTGAAAGCAAATGACTGTCAACCTATATTGAAAACAATGTACATAACTCCGATAGCTGCACTCTGTCTTCATCCTGCATCATATTCAAAGATTTAAACTCTATTTGTCATATTCATGCTTTTATTCCGATTTCTGATTTTGTTGCTTATCTGGTTTTTAAAATATGCCCATTTTATCCACTTTTTCTCATTTCACATTTTGGGCTGTCATTATTTATTTAAAATTAAGTGATAACAATAAAAATGTGAAATCATAAACAGCTTAAAAATTAACCCATATAAAATCAATTTCAATTTAAAATCAATTTGAAAAATAAAAATATAAAAGTTCTGGCATATTCACACATATAGCCCACAACGCCTCTCGACACAGCACATACCACAAAAATATTCACATATTTTCAGGCGCGCAAACACACATTGCGCGCATAACTGATGATGCTGATGATGATTTGCAAATCACAAAAATAAAATATAAAATGCATATAAAAATGAAATGAAATTTAGTGTAAAACCTGCTGATAGTAAATGCGACAAGCAGAGGTTATAAAATATTTCAAGTGTTTTCTTTTTTGAGGGGGTTAGGAAGTTAGGAAAAACCAGAAATCGGAAGAAAAAAAATCAGGAAAAAACGAAATGAACCTTGATATGAGCTTAACATTATGGCGGTGGTGGTGCTCCTTTTTATGATGTCAGTCATGTAAATGTAGGTGTAATTTTGTATGCGTTTGTGTATTTATGGATGTATATGTGTGTGTATTTTTTAATGCAAAATATCAATTTTATTTGTACGTTTGTTGAAAATTTTTTGAAAATATTGGAACAGCAAAAAAAATGATTTACAAAAACTCTTTAAGTTATTTCTTCATTTTGCAGCCATCTGAGATGGATTCACTTGATGATACTTCAGTAAAATATGCTCCATTTATGACTACTCTGAAAAAACCTTTGGCATATCTTTCAAAAGCCGACAATAATTACCTTAAAGTCTTCCAAGTTTTTAATATTTTATGGTTGTGATTTCCTTTTGATATCCCAAGGGTATCTAAAAGTTCATAATATTGCACAAAATTCTCAAAAAACGTAAACTTCTTTGTCTTCTTTTGTGCTTGATTTATCATTCAAGTGCACTTTGTACAATTGATAAAATATTGCGGAAACTTTCCGCGTAATTCACAGGCAATGCACATAATTTTTTGACATATAAACACAAAGATTTTTCTATGTGTTTAATTTTTGCTTTCATAATTTTCTTTGGTTTCATTCACACTCTCTTTTTAAAATTGCTTTATTAATTTCAACTCTTTGTATGTGTGTGTGTGTGTGTGTGTGATTTTTTGGCCAGAAGCTGTAGGTCAAGTTAGGTTATATTATTCCAAGTGTTTGTGGTTTTTGTTATTGCTGTTGAAGTTCTTCACAGCATCAACTTTTCACAAACATACATATACATAGACATTTACATACACAGAACTTTACTTTAAAAATGTTTAAGCGTTTTTGGTTTTACATTATAAAAAACTTTTTTTGCTTTATGCTTTGCTGTTGTCGGATTTTTTCATTTTTTTTTTAACCCTTTAGTAAAGATTAGCATATTCTTTAGTAAACTGATTTCTTTTCTCTTTTTCTCTTTCACTTTCTATTTCCCTTGACTTGTCTCTTTCACATACAAAAACTTGTCACATCCTTGTACATATGCATGCATACATTGGAAACAAGAAAAAATAGAAGAAATGGAGAAAGCTTGCCCTGCGGTTGTTTACACTTTATGCTTTATTTAAGCATAAATTTACATTTTCCATCGTTTCATATAATATGAAAACCAAGTAGGAAATTTATGGCGTATGAGGCTATTGCAAATTTGCTGGGTAATTACATTCCCCAAGAGGAAATTCTGGCGACAACTCTAAACAGCTATTTCCATATAGAAAATGTGGCTGCGTTGCCTCCTGCGTACCTTTAACTCTCTAACGGTTAAGGCCGCCTCACGGCAGCTATCCTTTAAAATCAAAATACGCTAATGTCGAAAGTTTTTTTTTTACTTCAGCAATATTGGGGGGTTGTGACACCTCCCATATGATCTCAATATTCATTATTAGATATCTCAAGAAGCATTTGTACTACTCTACCGATCTAGTTTTAATCATCGATTTAGTCTAAACCATCAATTTAGTCTGATTTGCTAAACCAGTCAGAATCCTCACTCTAATCTGATTCATCAATCTAGCATGCTTCATTGATCTGTATGAATTATCGTTCTAGTCTTGAATTAGAAATATAGTGTGTATCACCGATTTAGTATGAATCATCAATTTAAGCTAAGATTAGGTATGTAAATATTATTTATCAATACCGAGGTCAAGTGGGCGTGGCATCTGTCATATAACCTGAATATTAATGATGAGATATTTCTCTGGAGCCGTATATGTACAATTCAGTACGTACTAAAGTTTAGTACAATGACTTTTTTAATACTTTTCTTACTACTTTTTTACTACCTTCTTTTTTGTTGGATCGAGGTGTTTTTTTTTTTTTTTTTTGTGTGATTACGCATTACCTCAACTTTGTCCGCGGACCGGACAGCGGAGCTGGGAGAATCCCAGTTAATAGTGATATACATATATAGTTGAATATATTCAACTAAGATTTTAAACTTTGAAAGTAATCAGAATAAAGCTCAAATATTGGAAAAACAAATTAAGCAACAAACATTAACTGAAAATATTTCCTACTGTAAAGCTTCTTACTCTTTTATATTTTTCATCCGTCTTTATATTTGCAATTCTTATTGTATATAAATTTCACATCCTTTATAAGTAGTTCCAAAAAAATTACCTCGAAAATGCTAAACATTGTTTTGTAAAATTAACCTACTGGAGTGCTGGTTATGCTGCATATTCTTCTTCCTCTTCTTCTACATTTCACTTTGAAGCTTACGCTTATGCCTTGCGCAAGCAATCAAGTGTGTTAATCTTTTGCTGAGTTTGGCTTATGGCAATTCTCAGTTTAGTATATTTCAGAAACAAGAAAACATAATTTTAATCCTTTCAAATTTTCTGTTTATTTAATTTAATATATAAATACACAGGTATATAATTTTTTATACTAGATGCTTGCACCTCAACTTATAGCTCTTTACTTACGAGTAGTTTATTAGATGTTGTTTTTTACTTTTACTTACCGGACATGCGACTCTTGCCACATTGTAATAAGTAAAGCTGTTTTTAATATAAACTTTCTAACAGCAGCAATGACAACAACAAAATTGAGTTATAAATTAATTTTATAATTTAATAATTTGATATTGGTAATTCAGAAATATTAAGTCAAACTTCGAGGACTTATAAAAATACCGGCCTTAAATACCGTGAGATACTTGACATGCTCTATTACTTATGTATAGGAATATATGCCACAATATAAGAAACAGAAAATATCAATCAGTCTTAGTCTGGTTTAGAGATATTTGGTATTTAAGATAAAAAAATGCAGTATAATAGTATATTGGATTGCAGGACGTGTAAGATAGAAACGAAGGAATGAATTGAAAATTTCCGCTTAGTAATAGTTTAAAGCATATTTTTGAAAAAATTAGTGAACAAGATTTTACGATCAATTTCTGCAATTAGGTATTTGACCTGACTTCAAAGAAAACATTTTTATAAAAATATCACGAACACGACATTTCGAATATTTGCCAATCAGAAAATGTTAAGAATACCTAACACAACTAAATTTGTTAAACACTTATGTTTATTTATTTATTTATTAACAATTAACTATAAATTTAAAGCTAATGTGGATTGAGCTATGGCTGCTGAGGCCTTAACTTAACTTAGAACTAGGTTAGTGGCACGTATATTTCATTTAATTATGTTTATATATAGTGTGTATGTATATGATTATAGTTATTATGAAATTTATTTTTATATATGGTTGTATAAGTCGGATATTTTTAAAAATTTTATAAAGTTTTGGATGTTGTTGAAGTTTGGTGTGGAAATTAGTGTTAGCGGTTCATTGTTGCATATTTGCATTCTTGCGTTGTCGAGGTGGTGGCAGGATGAGAGGAAGTGAAGGATGTTGGTAGGTGAGGTCGTGTTGCAAAAGGGGCAAGGGGTTGGTTGGCTGTTGCTCATGAGGTGTTGGTGGGTTAATTTTGTATGTCCCAGGCGTAGTCGTAAAAATTTTACGATGTCCTTCCTAGTAACGTCCAAGTAGGTAGTGGAGAGATAGTCTTTTGTTGATATTTTGTTTGTGTTGATCCTTCTGTACCAGTCTGAGGTGGATTGCCATAATTGGTCCTTTTTTCTTTCAAAGTTAGCTTTAATGAAGTGTATGATATCATTGGTGTTGGCGTGGATAGCGTACTTTGCAGATTGATCAGCGAATTCATTGCCTTCTATTGACATGTGTCCTGGAATCCACATGAGCTTTATTTTTGGAGAATTGACCTTAAGTTTGACCCGGATGAGGGAGGCATAGTATTCTTTATTGTTGGGGTTTTTTATGGCGTTTAACGATGCTAACGAGTCTGTGCAAATGATACAGTCTTGTTTTACTTTTATCGCATGGTTTATTGCTAGATTGATAGCGATAATTTCGGCGGAAAAGACTGAACTATATTCCGGGAGGGTCGAGACTTTAATAATTTTGTTATTATAAGTTACGCTGAAACCGACGTTATTCCCAAATTTTTAACCATCGGTGAAAATGAATGAGGAGTTGTGCAGGGTTTCCTTAATGTTTTTGAATAAGGACTGGAATACTATAGGAGGTGTGTTGGGTTTCGAGAGTTTGCACAGAGAAGTATCGATTGACGTCGAGTTGAGACTTGCTGTTGGATGCAGGTTGTCTGCGAATTTGAGAGGAGTGTAGGGTAGGTCTAGTTCGATGGCACTGGAGATTATCCTGGTGATAGCTGGTATTGGTTTTTTGGGTTTTTTTGCGGTCTGATGTTGGGTGATGATATTATGGAGAGGACTGTTGCTGCTCTGCAAAAGAGTTTTGATGAGCTTAGCTGTTGTCAGGTCTCTTTGGATCTCTAATGTGTTGAGATTACACTCAAAAAGCATATTGTTGATGGGGGTGGATCTTAATGCCCCAAGACCGATTCTAATTGCTGCGTTGATGGTGGTTTTGATTTTGTTGATTATTGATTTTGGAGCGTAACCGTAAATGTATAGTCCGTAGGAAATTTTTGATATAATCAGAGCCTTAATCACTGATATAATAAAATAGGTGTTGCAGTTGAGTTTAGTGCCACATTAAAGTGAATATTGCCTATAGGCAACATCGGACATGAAAGACTTAAGCTTGAACCCCTGAGAGGGACTAAGGAACGGTTTTATATAGACTTAAATCGCCCTTTCTTTCTTGTTCTCAATAAATATTACAGCCCATTATGATCGTTTCTCTGGAAAATTTGTTTTTTTTTTTTTTAAAGAATGAAAATACCTAAACCTAATATTCAGCAACCTCTAGGTTCGTTACTGTCTTGAGCACACGTTTTCGTTCCTCTACGCGTACACATACTTTAGGTTGAAAATACTGTGCTAGTCATAAAATGTAGCAGACGGGAGACATATCGTTTCTTACTAATTCGGGGTCAAGAAATTCAGTGGTGATAATAGTTTTTTCTCCTATCAATAGCGTTTCACACAAAATTTTTTTTTGAAATTTTGGTTTGGGGGCATACTACGAAGTTACATGTTCCATTTCTTATTGCGGTGAAAATTGGTATCGAGGGGTTTTTTGGCATGAAATAACTGGATCTGATATTTATTGGCAGAAAAAAATAATTTTAGACATAACTCCCATACAAAAAACCTTCAAAAATTCTCAAAAAGTGAAATATTTGTATGGGAGGTACCCTTATTTTATATTGAAATAAACTAAAGTTTTGCACACATCAGGTTTTTCGTTAAAAAGTTAGGTTCTGAAAGTTTTAGAACAATCCGTAAAAAATAAGCATCCAGTGCTCATCATGAGCGATCAAACGTAACTAAACGAAAATTACACTATCCGACAAGTGGATTCTGATAGAACTCAGGAGAAAAAATCATACGGGTCTTTGCGTTTTAAAAGTTTATCTCAATTTTTTTTTTTGTACGCGGGCCTAAAGTTTGCCCATTTCTAACAGATTAAGTAAAATAAACCATAAGACAACTTGTTAGTTTTGCATCAAAGCTTGTTTGTACGCTCGGAAATTTGTAGTAGAATTTCCCGTAGCATATTTTCCTCCAATATATTAACCCTTTGGTGCCCACCAGTACGGGTCATTTTAGCCCTTATCGAAAAAGTTACTTTTTTTGACCTATTACTAGGGTTGATAGAGGGTTAATATGTTTAAGAAATATGTTGCGCATGAAATTTTATTAAAGGTCACTGAATAACAAAAATCTGTAAATTTAGTTTAAGGAAACCTAAAAACCCAAATTCCAAAAATGTTTCCAATTTTCAGCTTTTATGAGAACTGGATGCTTATTTTTTAGCCGATTGTTCTGAAACTTTCAGAAACTAATTTCTTAACAAAAAAAAAATGATGTGTGCAACAGTTTAATTTATTTCAATGTAAAATAAGGGTACCTCCCATAAAAATTTTCCACTTTTTGGGGATTTTTGACGGTTTTTTGTATGGAAGGTATGTTTAAAATTATTTTTTTCTGCAAATAAATATCAGATTCAGTTTTTTCATGCCAAAAACCCACTGTAATAAGAAGAGGAACATTTAACTTCGTAGTATAAACCAAACCAAAACTCTAAAAAAAAAAAGTTGTATGATATTTTTTATCAAATTTATGAATAGCTTTTTTCATGTAATGAATACGGAATTTAAATACAACTAGTCGGTAAGGCCCCAGTAACTGCTCAAGCAATCTCTTTATGAAAAAACAAATATCAAAAGAGAACCAAACTACTCGTTGGTGTTCGTTTTGTTATTTGTGTATGCAGATCAGGGATGCCAACTCATTTTTTCTTTCTCCCCGATAGCCCTCGAGAAATTCCCCGATTTTCGATCGAATTCCCCACATCGATATAATTCCATATTATAACAGCCCGTCAAGCACTTTCCATATAAACATTTTACAAAAACGAAAAATTACCTAAAATTGACCTCAATGAGTGTTATATTATGGCGACTTTCTCGGTCCAAAACTTAACTAATTTTTACGAGACTGGTAGATTAATAGAAATATTCCTTCAGACTCCGGAATTCTTTTGGCACATGGGAGATTTCACTTCAAGGAAACCCACTCTCAAAATGCATCTGGCTCAAGCTTGCATAAAGCTTAATCCTATTGAGTAGTAGTTGCCACACCAAATTTGAACGAGATGGGGTGTTTCGAGTTACTAGACGTTCATTTTAATAAAAAAACAAGCCTCAGCCCACTTTTGGATATCAAAGTTCGCAAAGAAGAAGACATGGGCTCTCTTTTGACTCAAATAAAAAATGGCAAAAACCTTGTATTGAAAAAAAAAACGGGTTCAAAGTTTTGATTATCGGTTTTTAGCATATAAAATATATTTCATCTTCTTTATAATGGCTGATTTGTTATTTGTAAATTCTTAGGTAGCAGATTAGTCAGCAAGGATTAATAGTTATTAATCAGGAGGACTAAGGCATAGCTTTCTGAACGGTCGAAATGGAAGACGAAGTGCTGCGCGACTATTTTGGCCTGACTGACACTCGGCGCTATAATCGTTTATATCTACGAAAGCATTCCGCGTCTCTCCGAAATTTTCACAAAATACTTTTGAAATATAATACTTTCAAATAGCATTCTTTTTTAAAAGTCGATTTCTTCAAACCAAACCAAACTTCTCTTAAGAAAAGACGAAGATTTTAAGACCCAAAATATGAAATATTGCATAAATTAAACGTTTTATATAACATAGAATTTGATCAAAAATATTCTATAGACTTTTATGATTAAAAGCTGAACGATTTCAAATTCCCAGCTAAAAACAGCTCATTCCCCGATTCCCCGCACCCAGTAAAATTCCCCGCAAATCGGGGAATTCCCCGCAAGTTGTCATCGCTGATGCAGATAATTCGTCAGATAATTCTGAGAAATGCCGTTAGTCATGTCTTCTCTCTCTCTCTCTCATTTGTTATTTACTCCCGCTTAAGCAATAACTTTTACAACGATGAATGAAATGCTTTGTTCAATGAGTGAATTTTAAAGAACTTCTGACGCTTAAATTTTGGAATTGACTAAATTTTGGCTAACCTACTCATCAAGCTCTTCAAATTGATATGATAGTGTAGCACTTCTGGATCTTCTGGAATAAAATTGTAGTTTATACTAATAAATGTATAGAAGAAGATAATAAAATTATGAATTAAATCACTTATAGACAGATGAGTGATGCTTAATTCTTTAATTACTTGAAACAGATATTCTATCCGAATCCTTTATGTTTCTATAGCTGTATATTTCAAGATAATTTCCTTACATTGTTTCACTGAACTTTATAGTACTTCAACTATAGATTCAGTCTCCTTCACTCAGAGTCCGTCCAATAAGAGTTATGCAAATAAACGAAATTTTCAACTTATTAGTACCGACACCATCAGAACTTATATGTATTTACATATAAGCAGCTAAAATAATAATCAAGATTATGCTGTAAAGAATTGTTCCATCAAAATGAAAAGAATAAGGGGAGAGTTTTCCCCAGGCAAAAAAAAAAAAAAAAAAAAAAAAGAAGAAAAATAACCAAACATAAAGAAAAAATGGAAATGAAATCAAGAACAAAAGTTAAAATTGAAATTCAAAAAGTTATTACAGGAAAATTTACATAAGCTGCTACTTTTTTTTTCTTGCGTCGTATGCAGTTGAAGGTGAAGTTGAAGGTGAGGGTGAAAAGTAAAGAAATTACCTGTTTTAACATAAGTAACCCAAAAACCAACGCATAAATTTGTCACAAAAAAAAAAAAAAAAAAAAAAAAAATAATAATAAAAAAATGAGATCAAAAACTTTTGTTATTTGCGGATAACTTTCACATATACACACAAACGCACGCTTTTCTGCTGCTTCAGTGCAACTGGGTTCCCACGCTGTCATATCTGTGCACTGGCATTACGCTACTGTTGCAGTTGCTGCTGGTGCTCTTTGAAAAAATAGTGTGATGTAAAACACCAAATAGAACCACAAGAACAAAAAAAAAAATGAGAGAAGAAAACAAAAAATGCCAGTATAACAATAAAAACTTTTGACCAACCGCACAAACACACACTTACACTCATATATGCATACCGATAAATACGCCAACACATTTATAGCGCCACATAAACGGAAGTAAGTGGCTTAATGGTGGCACTTCCGTTTTCATTTGTTCAAATAGTTTTGGCTACATTTACATACAGACTACCAAACAATCCAACAATTGTTTAAATGAATTTATGTAACTATGCATTTGTAGTAGAAGATTGCAACGAGTTGGAGAGAGAGAAGAATTCCATGCAACTTTACATAGTATGTTTTTTGCAATCACAACTTTTGAAATATAATTTACACACCCTCACACACATACAACAGAAGACAAGTTAAAGTTGACAAGAGTAAGAAAAAAAAAAAAAAAAAAAACGAGGGAGTTCAGCAAACAGCTCAAAAAAATAAGAAAAACGGAAAGAAGTTAAGTTCAGCAAATGTCAAACTGCCACTTAAAGTCATTTTTGTGTGCAGCATGCTGCTTCTCCTTCGGTTTTACTCTTTAGTTTTTTTTTCTTCTTTTTGTTACTTAAATATTTTTCTCTTTATTTAACTAGTAACTTTTTGAATTGCTGCAATACTCAACACTGTTGTATTTTTTTTTTTTTCATTTACAAAAAATTATTTAGTTTTTATTCTTTGTGTATTGCGGTTTCTTGTGTGCTTTTTGTTTAGTCCTTTTTCCACACAGTTCCTTTTTTCTTCAGGCCTTTCACCATCTACTGTTTTCGAACCTCACTCCTTTTTTTCTGTATTATTTTGCTCTTACTCCTTTTTGTATTCTGTTTGTTGTACTATCGTCTGCTTTTTTTTGTATTGTGCTGCATTTACTTTGCCATAGAAGCAGATTGCATTTTTCCCCACATTCAGTTTTAGCTTCATTTTAAAAGTTTCCACTATTACAATTTTAATTTTTTTTTCTTAAATTTCTCTTCTTCTTCTTTTTTTTTTTTGTCAGCACAACATTTGACTCCTTTTTCATTTTGGAACTAAATTGTTTGTGAACTCTTCTTTTGAATTGAAAATATCATGTAAACATTTTTGTTTCTATGATAAAGATGAATGATTTCTATAGAATAGTAACAGTAGTGGGTAGAGAGTAGTTAGCATTAACTAGTCCACATCACAGCCTCCTACTTTTGTAATCTAATCCAAATAATGGCAAAAGACTGCAGTGGAAAAGTTTACATTATTACTTATTTGCAGGATTCGAACCAGCGAATTTTTTGATTCAAGTTCAAACAAAAAAATAAAAGCGGACTTCGATTTTAAAATTTTAAAGCAAAATAACTATAAAAAGTGTTTGTCAAAATTGCACACATAGACAACTATATGTGCTATTTTAAAATTGTAATGGATTGCAAAAGAAAAAAACAATATTAGGATTTCTATCAAAGCGTATTTAACAGGGTGAAGTCATCTCAGAGAGTAAAAGTTATAGTGTCAAAAATAGCTTCATTTGTGAATTTTGAAAAGACTTGAATCCGAACCTATCATGAAATCTGCAGCGAGTTCCGGTTCAATTTCAGAAAAGTGGGTTTGAGTTTAGGGTTCGAATTTGGGTACGGTTCGAAAGCTTGATAATGTGATAAAAGCAAAAACAAGGAAGAAAAAAAAAAAAAAATGCGTGAAAGAAACATTTGTGGTGAATGTGAAGTGTGTTTAAGACAAATATTTTTGGAAAAACCATGGATGTCGGCAGCGTGCGCTTATCTGTTTACTCTCTCTTTATTTTTCTTATTCTCTCGCAAATATTCCTCTTTCTTCAATATTATCATTCTCTCTACTCCGCCTCTCTCTTTTGTATTTTCTCGCACTTTCACTCTTTCCCTCAATTTACTGTTAATTTTTACTTTCTTTCCTTTACTTCTCTTTCCTTTCTCTTCTCACCCTTTCTTTTTCCTGCTCACTCTTGTCTTTACTATATTTATCTTCTCCTACAAGGCCGTATTTAGGGGGGGTTTTGGGAGTTCTGACCTCCCCCCCCCCCCGAAATGTGGAAACTTTATTCTAATTTTTTAGACTAATTGCCAATGGATGGAAAAAAGTCAAAATAAAATCTATTTAACGATATTTTTTACTTCCATCGGTTTTTTTTATCTAAAAAGTCAAATATAAAAAATAAATTTGAAATCTTAGTTACACTATGCGATCAAATCCGATTTGTTTTCTTCGACATGAGGTTTGACTACGGATTCAAAAAGAGAAGGTGATACTAAGCACTTCTGCATTAATAGTTTTTTTAGGTCAGTAACTGTTTTTGATTTAAAGTTTCGTCCTGAATCAGTTTGAAAAGTTTAAAAATTAATAAAAATATAAAAAAATTATCGGATCCTTGTAAAATAAGACTTGCTTGGACCCCATTTTTTTTTCTAAAACGTTACGTCATGGGAAGTTTTTGACCTCAGATTCGTGTTCAACGTTAAAAATTCTTTCGCAAAAACTCCATCTTATTAGTAAAACCCATCTTAAAATTAATTTTATAACGCATTATTGGTCAGAGCACCACGACTAGAAAGATCTCTTTCAATGCTGTGACTTCACGAATTTAGGGAATATAAGCCAACCTCATCCGGGTTCCTTATCATTGATAATGGCTCAAATTTTCAATGACGATCATTTGAAAAAAATGAGCCTCTACTATTTTTGGTAATTTTTTTGAGGTTGGGTACATCATCAGAAGTGGGAAGTCAATGAGTTAATGAAATTATGTCCCTCACGATAAAAAAATGCACTAGAATGCACATTGAATAATATTTATTTGAAAAAATTTAATTTGATTATTCTGGGAATTTTTTGTCACTTTTGGCCATTTTTTTGAGGTTAAGATTAAAAAAAATCGGAAAATTTTTCCTTAAATTTTAAATTTATAGGGTCCATCAAATGTATCATTGATTTAATTTATTGTATTTAAAAATCAGTAAAAATTATTTATGAATATTTTCTTATTATTTATGAATGAAAACCCCCCCCCGAAACAAATTTATGGCTACGGCCTTGTTCTCCTATATATCTTTTTTTCTTTCTGTCCTACTTTCCCTTTCTTCTCAACTTTTTAGAAAAATCACGAAGGTCGTCAGCTTGCTTGTTTTTTATCACTTTTTTACGCTCTCTCTCTCTCCCCCGTCATTTTGCTCTATCATTCCTCTTATTTTTTCTTCTTCCCTTTACCTCCTTTTTCTTCTCACTGTCTTTCTTCCTCTTTTCTATCGCTTCCTTCTCTACTCTCTACTTCCCACGTCACTTTCCACCTCTTCCCTCCCTCTCCTTTTTTTCTAACTCATTCCCCCTCTTCTTTCTCCTTGTTTTCTGCCGCTTTCCACCTCTTCTCTCCTTCTTCTTTTTTTCTCATCCCTTCTCATTCTTTACTTTTTCTCTCTTTACCTCCTTCCTTCTTCTGTGTTTCTGTTTCTTTCTCCTCCCACCTCTCTCTGTTTTCCTTACTTTCTCTTTCATTTATTTTCTGTGCTCCTCTTCAGCTGTCGTTCACTTAACCTTTTTCTCTCCAATCTTTTGACGTCTCACTTCTCTCTCGCCTGTATTTCCTTTATCTACCATCTCTTCTTCCTTTCTCCCCACACCCTTTCTCTTTTGCCTTTCCTTTCTCCCTTTATATTTTCCTTAATTTATTTAACCATATTTTTCTCCGTCTCTTCACTCACTCCCCGGATTTTTTTTCTTAAAAAACTACAAAAGTGATCCCTAACCGAACTTGTACATAATTACACGAAAAGCATTTGCAAAGGAAAAAGCGACGCATCCCCCTTTCAGTGAACTGCCTACATTAAATTTAGTGGTATCGAGATGAATTTTCTTTAAAAATCACACATGCATGTATAATTTTTTTTTTTATTTAAATACTCATAAATATTTTTCAGAAGATTTTAATGCAATAGCCAGTGTAACTAGAACTAGTACCTACCTAATAGTAAAAGCAAAAAAGTTAGTAGACTCATATATTCCTTTGATTGCTTTGCCTTGCTTTGATCAACTTCTAGCAAAGTATTTCATTAAATTTCGCTTCTAAAAGCTAAACAAAAAGATTTATGAACTCAATGGAATTTCTTTGCCAGAAAGGAAAACAACTAGCCTGGCATGGCATGGCACGGAATGCTCTGTGCTTGGATATACCTTTAGCTACATATACAAACGAAAGCCAATTAGAGAAAATAGTGTGCGTAGATGTGTGCGTATGTGTGTATGTTTTTTTTTTTCAACCATTTGCAACTATCTGGAAATTGTGAGCACACACATAGATGCACCTTAAAATTGTCGACCTGAAATTGCATTTTTCTCTTTATTTTGAAATGTTATTCAAAGTGAATTTTTCTTTCTACAAGACAAAAAAAAAAAAAAAAAAGGAGAAAGTATGAAATAAAAAATGCTGACCAATACATAAACACACACTCACTCAAATCTGTATGTAAGAACATACTAAGCTATGTGTATTAGAGATGCACGCGTGACAAGTGACATGAATTTGACGTGACACGCGTGAGCACGCACGCGCGTGACATACTTAAATTCCACGTGAGCATGCGTGCGCGTGATTTGATTTCCATAATTTCTACGTGAACATGCTTGATCGTGAAAAAATTTCGACGTCAAAATGCGTGAGTACAAGTTACTTTTGACCATGACGCCGTTATAATTCACAATTTCTTAAATACTTAATTTTGGTAGTTAAGCCCCCGAATACTCAGTGAAAATGTGGACCAAATTTTATCAAGCTTGTCAAAAAACTTGGGTGGATCGATTTTGCCTAAGCTGTAGGCAATTTATACTAGATTTCACTACGATTTTTCATAAGTTTTTTTCTGTGTGTAAATACTTAGTTTAAAAGCGCGTTATTTATATATGGATATTATTTATAAAAGCACTTAATTTTTTATTTACATAAATAAAAATTTAACAATAAAAAGACTGCGTGAGCATGCGTGAAATTTCTTGGAAAATTTGCAACATGTGTGAAATTGTTTGTAAAATGCCAGTGTGCGTGAACATGCTTGAATAGTATTTTCAAAGCCATGAGCATGTGTGAGCGTGAGTCAAAAAGTACTCACGCGCCCATCTCTAATGTGTAGCATATTTAGTATGTAATGTGAAGGGTTTCCAATTATCTGAGCGCTATTTTTTTTACTGACATTCTTCTCGGTTAAGTTTGAGAAAGAGGAACGAGAAGGAAGGACGGATAAGTGTAAGCACTAGCGGATACAAGGGGGTGGAGGAGGGGTTGTAGTGGTTTGAGGCTTAAGCCACCGATTACCGATGAAAATCTCATACATTCTGATCGTTGGCGAAGTTCAGAAAAAGTAAAGGAACTAAAAAATTACCCTCCCTTAGGAAATCTCTGGAACAGCTAGTGAATGGAGGCGTTCGCGAAGGGAAGGGCTGGAGGTTAGGGCAGGGTGGATAATTGCTTACCCCTTAGATCTTAAGCGCAAACAACAAATTTGACTGGTAAACACGAATAATGTGAAGACGCCATTCACAACTCCCCATCCTTTCTCTGCCTAAGATCCTTTGAACAACCATGAAGAGGAGTATTGCATCACAATTCTCTGTGCATGACACATCACCACCTTATGCTATTATCATTGTTTTATTTTTATTTTTTTTTTAGAAAATTGTTTGGACACAAGAATAATATTTCATCGTTTTGGCTTATTCTTTGGTTATTGATTATAGCTGAAACACGAAATAATAGGAAAAAATAGTTTTTAAAGAAAAGGCCCTTGCCAGGAATCGAACCCGAAACCTCAGAGATTGAAGTCTATCAAACTAATTTCGAAGAATCAATTAACTACTCTTTTCAACCTGGGAATATTTGTATATAAATATACTCGCATTAGTATGTGTGTATATATGGATGTGTGTGTGTTAGTGTGAGAATGCTAAGAAATATGCACCTCATATATCAAAGTCCTGATGTAAGGTGTAGAAAAAAAAAATCGAAAATATCAACAACAAAAAGTTGAAACAAGTATAAAAACTAGAAGTAATTCGAAAAACAAGTGGAAAAGTAGAAAGCTACAAATTGTAATTGTTAAACCGGAAATTGCATTACTACAGTTTCATATGTATGTATGTAGGATCGTACATTAAAAGGGAACTTTATTGTGAAATGTAGTTAGTAAAGAGAAACAAAGTACCAAATTTAAGTTTAATATGAAAAAGAATGCAGTGTGTAGAAAAGAGCTTAAAGAATAAAATTAAACAAAATAGCAAACAGTACCAGAAAATACCTGAACTGATAGAGTACACTTTAAAGCTCACAGTTTAACAAAAACTATTTTGACAATTTAACGAAGCACTGCACCAATGTAACTGTGTAGTAAGTATAATACTCGTAAACAGTGTGCGCCAATCAATAACAAAATTGCAATCATAACAATTAAACGATATTGTATGCATGCAACATCACAATACAATGGAAATGCAACAGATTATGTTGAACTCATGGCTCAGATTCACTCACACTCATCAATGTCAGCAGCAACAAGTAAAACAGCTATTACCATCATGCAACACCAATACAAACACCACTATCACCATCGCCACTACCGCCACCAACTGTTTCCGTGCATTACTTCAGAGGAACAATACATAACAATAAGATGATAAAGAACCGTGTGGTCATCGCTTAATGGCTGCTTATATGCGGTTGATTGCATACACATACATATTGTTAATATGTTTACGCTGTAATGGCTTTGAATCAAAGAGGCTCATTCATATTTACTTATTTCACAGTTGGAGGTTGTCGTTATCGTCGTCATCAGAGCTTTTAAAGTTGGGTATTAATATTGTATACTGTTATTTTGTGTTGTTTTAAAATTTACATTAAATCGAAAGTGAAGTATAGTGGTTCTGCAGAGAACACATACAATTATATTAGATAAATTTAAAATTTATATAATATAAATTATAGAAGAAGGGGAAAGAGAGGAGAAGAGAAACGGAAAGAGAAGAGAAGAGAAGGGAGGGAAAAAGTATGCATAGAGAGTATGGGAGAAAATAAAAAGAGGTATGTGTGTGAGAGAGGGGATATGGATAGGTGGAGGGGGTGGGAGAAGGAGAGGGAAGAAGAGATGTGGAAAAGAAGTGAGGGAGAGAGGACAAAGAGAGATGGTCAAGAGAGAGAAGAAAGAAAGGAAGGGTGAGCTAAGCAAAAGGGTTCAAAGAGAATTATTCGCCTAAAAGGGGAGACAAAAGGATGAGGGAGTGAGGGGAAGGGGGAAAGAAAAGGGAAAAGCAAGAGTGAGCAGATTAAGGGGGTATTCTACCCGAAATGGTGCGAAATATCGATGTTTTCAAATCGTTGTAAATGAAAAGCTTTTCAATATTTTTATTCGATGTTTCTTGCAAGTTTTTCTACAGGTTTTGAACGATAATTTTCGTTTTTAATGTTAAAAATATCTTTGTTAATCATGGTTCATTCGACCCCTCGAACTTGAGCCTGCCGAAAAGAGTTGCTCCATGGTGGACATGGTGGACATGATATCTCCGGCTTAAATATTTTGAAACACAAATGTAACCCATGATATCTCCGGCTTAAATATTTTGAAACACAAAATGTACCCCATTTTGTAACCGTGAGACTTCCTGCTATCGCTTCATCTAGGGAATAAGAAAAAAAAATTTTTTTCTTCAATTTAAATCAGATGTTTGAAAAAAATGACAATTTTTTGCCCTGTTTTTGTTTATATTTTGTATTAAAAAAATTAGTTAAACAAATGCTTTCTTACAAATGATATAACTTATGGTTAATCAGCGATTCATAAAACTTCTTGTCTACATCAAAAATATTAAATAAAAAAAAAATCGATTTTTCGGACCATCTGGGTAGAATACCCCCTTAAAGAGACAAAAGTTGACAAAAGAAATACATACTATGTATGTATTTGACAGCAAAAAAAAAAAAAAAAAAAATTCAAGATAAACAGAAAGGCAAAGAAAGACAAGGGAGTCAAAGAGAGTAAACAAAGCATGAGCTGAGAAAAAAGCCAAAAAGAAGAGCGAAAGGGGGAAAGACAAAGAGAGAGTGACGGCAAGAGGAGGAGAGAGGATTCGGATAAGAAAAGATTGAATAGTAAGGGGAAAAAGAAGTCGGTAGAAACAGAGGGAGAAAGGGAGGGAGGCGATAATAGACTTGTAGAGGGAGAGAGCAAGATTGAGTAGGGGTCCCGCAAGATTGATGTGAATAGTGAGTGAGGAATAAAAGTAGAAGTGAGAGCATTGATCGATATAGAGGGAGTTAGAATAATACATAGACAGAGGTTGAAAGAGAAAAACAGACTAGGAAGTTGGAGGAAAGGGGAGGTTAAGAAGGTAACACATTTCCGATTTGCTTTAAAATTATTGAAAGTATCAAAAATCGAATCTTTGCTTTTGTAGAAACATTTAAAATCAATTCAGTCAAAACGCGAAAAGAAGAGATATGTATACGGAAAAAATTACCAGGAAAACTATATTTTTTATTTTGTTCTCTGAGGTATAATTCGTTTAGACTCAATTTTATATAAAAGTTTCTAGTTTTTAAAATATACATATAACTTGGATTTTATTCAAACTAAAGAAAGAATAACATAGGGGTAATTTGAAAAAAAGACCAAATCGAATGATTCATACGTTTATCTATTTTACTAAATTTATTTTCATTTGATTCATGCATAATACTGAGGTCAACCGATTTGTTCGAAAACAATTATATATACCAAATTAAGTACCTACTATGTATGTATTTGTCATGCTAAAAAAAAACACTGACTTGCAACAATTTCACTATAAAAATCTGAGAAAAATTTCTATTTAAATATATACGTACACACGTGAATGCACTTAATAAGGAACAAGATTTAACATTGTCACTTTTCTTTGCCATAGAAAATTTTTATAACCTCATGAAAATATTTACACTTTCTTTGTAGCACTAGAAAATATGGCAGTTTATGACATTTTATAGCATAGCATAAAATAAAAAATAAAATGAAAACAATGCACTGTAAATTCCCTAGCTTTTTAAATTTAGTGGGAAATTGAAGAAAAAGTATGTGAAGTAAATAGGAGTAGATTACTACTAAAAAGAAAAAGTATTGCCACCACAATACTTTTATATACATACTTAAGTGCGCGTTTAAGATATTTTGGCATCAAGTAACTGGTCGTCGCCATCGTCATCGTTCCATTTACTGAGACTGCCACTGCGTTTTGAGTGTCTCTATCATCCTCACCGCTACTGACTGGAATAGTGTGTGTCTGTGTGTGTGTGTGTGCGAAAACAGTGAATACAAAAGATACTGCAATTTAATATTGCATACATTCAGGCGCTAACGGAAAAGATATTTTCTCTCTTTTACATGCATACAACTTTTATTTCTATATTCTTTTTCAAAGATTTTTTTTGTTGTTTTCTTGAGCGCTTAACATAAAAGTAGCAGCAACTTAAGTGAAAATAAATTGCTTTAAAAATATATATATAAACTTATGATGCAAATAATAATGCTATTGTAGCAACTCAGAGAACAAAGAGATGATCTTGCTGCTGTTGTTGTTATTGTATTTTTACTTGCTTATGTTGCTTATGTTGTCGCTGATGATGACAATGCGGTGGCAATACAGTCAGACAATATTTTCTTTTTCTATGCTTTTGTGTGCGTGTAACGTGTTGGCAACTGCCATCGTTGGTGCTTTGTATACATAGATATTTTTTATTTTTTTTGCTTTCCTGTTTTTATGGTTCCACTATATATAGCTGTTGTCGTAGCAGCAGCAATTGAGTTAACTTAAACATAGTTATAATTTTTGTCTTTGGATACAATACACTGACATGCTAAAGTGGTTATATTAACCTTTGTATGTTTAAAATGAGAATGTTTGTATCATGTAGTTACCTAGGAGTATCTAAGTAATTTGTTTATGAACTAATACCTGGGCAATTTGTTGTAGTTGAATATAACAAATTACAGAAGAGTGGGAAATCGTTTTGGCGTTAGCTGCGCTTTCTAGAGAGACCTTATCTTATTCTAGTTTTAAGAAACAAGGCCAACTCCGAAATATGTGTCTCTATGGTGCACACTTGAAGGTAAGGCTACGTGAAAAAGGATCGCAGTTTACGAATGACCATGGATTTCAAATGATTTCCTACCTTTTCTCTCTATCTTCTGGTCTTACTTTCTTTTCGTAGTGATGCTCTTATCGTCAACTTTCTAGCTGTTTTTTAATTAAAGAACTAATTTGGCTATGAATTACGATAAACAATGCCAAAAAAGTCTCGTTTGTCTACAAACGAGAACACATTCTGGTGGAAGTTAATGAAATTGTGATTTTCTCCTTGGGCTGGACAAGTGAAGCTACGAATAAATTGAGTTGCTTGTTCTTTTAACTGCGCCTTTAGGTTGCCGATTTTCTGATTTTTTTTTTTTTTTTGTTTGGTTAACTTTAAGAGCTTAATCCTGAAGAGTTCGTTTAATCTTAAAAAATAACGACTAAGGATGGGAATCACAAGCTGATGTAGAGATTACAGGAGAGGGGTGGGGTTAAATATTTTCTGTATGCTCTTATTTTTTTTTTAGAATTTCTGGGCAATATTCACCGAGAAGGGGAAGGATTAAAGTTAAAAATTCATGTTTTGAATCTACTCGTGCCAATAAAATACTTTTATTTAGAGCAGAGATTGTATTAACCCCAGAAGCTAATCTCCTCGATCCGACGAACATCACATACACTTTTTCAACTTTTTCCTTGCTGTGTCTTAAAGTAAATTGCACAGTAAAATTAAAAAACTAATTTTTAATTAATTTTAGTCTCTATTATGAAAAAAAAAAGAATTTAATATATTTAGGAAAGGAGATTGAAGCTATATACTCTTTTAAAAAAATCAGAGTTAAATACAACTTCTTCGATGAAGATTACCTGCAACGTAAGTAAAATATGATTACCTTTCCAGAGTTAAGAAAGTTAGCGAAAATATGATGTAGGTTGTTTCATTTCATCAGAGAGGATTCAGTGGTTAAAGATTTGTCGAATCGATCACATAAGACAGTTGTGAGAGAAGTGCTCTGCAAAACTTAGGCAATAAGAAGAAATCGAGTTACTATTAAAGCTGGAAAGAACTTGATTAACTTGATCGCTTTTTGGCAAGAAAGTTTTCCTTTTTCTAGGGTTAAGAGCCAAAGTTCAGTATAGCTATTTCTAAAAGACATGAAAAACATAAATATGATATATGCGTATCAATAGCAATGCTATCGGTTGCTTTTATGTATAGCGCAAACACAAAACATAAACAATATAAATATATTCGAATGTACTACTATTATGAAAAGAACGTCAAAAATAAGACTTATTCTCAAATATTTAGTGCGACAAAAAGATAACAAATTTTCAGCGCGTTATGACTTGTTTAATACAAGTAAGTGTTGCACATCAAAAACTATTTATTATCTCTTATTAAAGTAGTTTTTCAATAGCATCGCCATCTGTTGATAGCACTATGCTAAATATCAATAGCAACGTCATCTGTTGATTTAATAGCGCAATACAAAACATAAACAATATAAATATAATCGAATCTACCTTTTCGTTTACATTAAAAAGAAAACAGTGAAAAATCAATCTCAACAAAATTTCGGTAGCAATCAAGCTGGTGTGCGTAAAAATCCACACTCTCTACCATGGCAGAAGAATTAAGAAGGTAGATGCATTTTGACAAGTAAGAGAAACTTTGACAATTGGGAAAACATTTGTTTTGATAATAAACTTCTTTTTGCAACAGAGTTGTACTTTAATAGTTAAATTTTTATGTGAGAATTTATAAGAAAATAATTTATGTATAGTATTGCATGAACATAGGGAGAAATGACAGGCTGAGAGGAAAAACGGGCTAAAATTTATATAAGAGCAAAAAAGAAATAATTTAGAGTGTCAGTGCAAGAATGGCATAAGTAATACGGTTTAGAGTGAAAATGAAACGCCTTAAAAGTAAGAACAAAAATGGTATAACAATTCTTTCAGAGCAAGAACAGCATAGTTTGTTATTCCGTTTTCGCTCTGAACAAATTTCGTTTCACTTTTGCTCTGAACATATTTCGTTTTGTTTTTGCTCTTAAGTAAAATTATTCCACTTTTTTCTGAACGTAGAAGTTATACCACTTTTCCTCTCAGCCTCTCAAATAGTCGTTGCTTTTTATATTATTTTTTTACTCTTAACATATTCAAGGTAACTAATTTTAATAGCATTATTTATACGTTTTTTATTATAAATAAAATTTATAATTTAGTCCTAAGTAATAAAAGTAGTATTAATAATCTTCTATTTTTTTTTAAATGGATAGAAAAGAGTGAGTTATCACTGTGATAACTTACTCTTTTCTATCCATTTAAAAAAATGCACCTCTAAAATGTTCAAAATGGATACTTTTTGAAAAAAAGCATCTACCTCTAAATACTTGTAACATGAGTAAAATTATTTAGTAAACTGTTTTTGGAGACATTTTGCGAAGAAAAAACAATGATAAAGTAAGCGAAATTCAAAATAAACCAGTTTTACGTTGGACTTAAGCACTTTTGATAAATACCACATGGACCAAATTAGTTTTGAAAAAAATCATCTGGACTTAAGCACAAGAAAACATAAAGCATCTGTATGAATGCGGCCATGTGCAAAGCCAAAAATTTAAATTTATTACAATGCAGTAGTAGAACAAGGAAACAGTGCGATTGGCTGAAAGGGACTTAAGCAATTTTGATTTACACCTACGAAGGGACTTAGTCACTTTTGAAAAAATAGTTAAATTAAATAAGTTTTTTAATTTGATTAACATTAATTAATAACATCATATCTTTCGTTAAAACTATTTATTTGTACGGTCAGTGTGTATTGCATTAAAAATCTGGAAAATTTTCGTCTATGGCCTTGGCACTTTGGATATGTACCGACTCATATTAACTATTTAAATGCCATGTGCATACATACAATTATCTCTCCCAGTCTGCTGTTATTGCACTTACATATTCCCAGTCACAAACCTACCAAAGAAGTTTCACTTCCATCGAGTGCACTAAGTTGCGCATGTGAGTTTTTTACATGTATTTTTCTTTTTTAAACGATATTTTTGCATGCCTATGCAGAACTTTTTATCTGATATAACCTTAGCTTTGGCTCTCAGCAATAAACCGACAAGAATTTTGTAATACAATATGTAGTAATTTTCTTTCATGATTTGCTTACAATTCTTTACCTATGTTTACGCGTTATTTACGCTAAAATGTAAACAATTCAGAAAAATATTAATTGAAAAAATTTCCAAAAGTCTTTTTGTTTTCAAAATTTGTCTGTATGAAAATAATCACAACAATTCCCTAATTTTTTAACTATCATCATGCAATGATTTCATTTTTGTTTTTTTTTCAACATTTTTTGGCTTAATTGTTTACAAATTGCAAAACAATTTCAACCAAATGCACTGGAAATGTTAGAAATGAAAAATTGAGATATACATATTGTTGCTAGACAAGGACAACGACGACGACGACAGCATGTCTCATAAAAATTCCAATCGTTTCGTTTCATTTCACTAAGTGACATCACAAACATACACGTGTATACACACAGAAAAAAAATTACAGAAAACTACAAAAAAAAAAAAAAAACAAAAACTAAAGCAAAATAGTAAAATGACGCTAACAACAACAAAAAGAAAAAACCTTTACCGCGCCACAGAGCAACCACTGTGGCAACGCTATATCACTATATATCTATTTGCTTGTAGGAGAGTATGAAGCTCATTGGCTGAACATTTGAGCTATGCAAATTAAATACGCTCGTTTTGCAACAAAGTGCTCCCAAAAGTACTAACGGACAAAATGGTGAGCACAAGCATAAGTCAGTCATAGGATAAATACATTGGTACGAGCAGGGATATACAAAGATAAGGAAAGACAAGCGCGAAGAAAATTTAACCCACCTTTATATTATAGCAAAACGGAATCATGGTGAACCAAAAGTAAAAAAAGAAAATGTGAAATTAAATGAAAAAAAAGAAATAGTAAATTTCTTTCACGTAGTTGGCAATATTTAAATGAAATGTAGCGTAAAAATTCTGACGACCCGTTTATGTGTTCTCGCATTTTCCATCTTTTCTTATACATTTTTTTTATTATTTCGACTGTCTGTTTATTACTCTGTCTGTCGGTTTGGGTGAAATTGAACTCAGAGAAATTCAGTTAAATTATTTTTGCTAAAACGTTATACGCTAATCATAGTTCCGGGTCTATGATTTTAATTCGGTGAGGTAGAATGAGAGAGAGAGAGAGAAAGAAAAAAAGAAAGAAAGAGAGAGAGAGAGAGAGAGAGAGAAAGAGATAGAGAGAGAGAGAGAGGGGAGGAGGAGTGATAGAAGTAGAGGTAAAGGTAGGGGTCAAGGTAGAAGTAGAGGTAGAGGCGAAGGTCGGTACAGCGTGAATCTAATCAGCTGGGCAAAAACTGGAAGAAACTAAAAGGTTTATATATTTTGCTAATGCAAATCTTCACACATTTTTACCATCGTGAGATCAACATTTCATAATTTAAAATTTGAAACTCATTTTACAGTCCATCAAGCTAAAATTACCTGTCTGGTCAAAAATACTTACGAGCCTTCAAATTTGCCAACTGAAATGATTGGTGAAATTATATATTTCAATATTCTCTATTGAATCGCTGGGAATGTGGATAAAAGTGTGAGATATCCAATTCTGATTGAAAAGTGTGGGCCCGTAGTTTGAACCTTAGATTCATGGAATGCTATAATGTTCAAGTTGATCCAACTCCGAATAAAGGTCTTTTATATATTTTCCTTTAAATATTTCGGAGGCTCTACGACATCATGGTCGATACAATCACTGCCCTCTGTTTTCATTTTATTTTGTAGTTTTGGTTTTTCCATGATATCTACGTGGTATCTTATCAGTATTTACAGTTTACTTAATTAAATTATAATTGACGAGCAGAGATTTGCTTTCCTCAGTTTCGAAGAGTTTAAATGATTTTGGGCTGGGGGGCCAGCAAAAATACCCTAGTCAATATTTTGCTTTATATACGCTTGCAGTTCAGGCTGACATGTCTCAATACAGCTAGCAAGTTGTCAGACTAGCCCAACGGTCTCTGAATGACCAGCGACCGACTTTCGGTTCAAAAACATCGAGAGAGATCTCGACTCTGTTGCTACTACCATCTTTGCCTACGGCGAGGAAACATACAAGGGATGTTCAGATGCCTCCGTAACTGAATTGGTTTGAACATATCGAGTTCGGGTTTCTAAACCTACAAAAACCTACCAATGGTTTAAGTATATGCTCGAACTTGAATTGTTATAAAAAAAATGCACTGCCGAGAACTTTTTTAACCCAAAAATTAAAACAGCCATTTAATTATTTTATTTATATGTTATATACATAGTAGTTTTTATTTATTCTTTAATTATTTTATTTTAAATTGAGATATTTATGATTATTATTTGTATACAATACTCGCCCTATGAACAAGTACTGAACACACCTTCAACAAAAGTGAGGAACCATCAGTTTTACTCATAATTATCCTCATCATATGCATATAGTGTTGTTAAGTTATTTTGCGCCAAAATCAACACCTTCTTTAATACTTTTTATTAGTTCAGGCAAAGCACACTCAACTTGTTCCTCCTCGTATTTACTTAAACATGGCAATCCTAAATTTTTACTTATACCTTCTTTACCAAGAGTTACTGGATTCGAAAAATATTCAGCCTTAGTTACGCTCGATTGAACATAGGCACACTCTACAGGACTCGAGCCACCTTTCAAACCTTTAAGCAAAGAGTTCACAAATACCGAAGTAGCATATGCTGTTGATAATGTTGCTGAACCTTTTCCAGCTTTAGCTTTAACAACCACCGTGCCAGCGTCTTGCACTTGTTTAGTTAATTTCACTAAACCATCTTCATCCATATCTTTAAATTTTGGTTCAATTTGTGAGAAAACTGGAATAATCGTTTCACCAGCATGACCACCGATACAATCAACTTTAATCTTACTCGGATCGTATTTCAGTATGTCAGCGGCAAAGACCCGTGCACGTAGTATATCTAAGGTAACGATTCCAAATAGACGATTGGGATCAAAGAGATTATATTTTTTCAAAACTGCACCGGCGAGGGGTACCATGCCGTTAACGGGATTGGTGACAATGCAGATAAATGCCTTTGGGCATGTGGCCGCTATACAAGTTACAACATCCTTGATAATTTGAGCATTAACTTTGAATAGATCTTCACGTTTCATGCCGGGCTTACGTGGTACACCAGCACAGATGGCCACAATGTGAGAACCTAAAAATATGATACTTTAAAACTTTTGCCATTCAAATTATTCCTTTACACATACATTTTAAAGCTTCTGGCAATTGTTCGGGTGAAGAGTATCCTGTAACAAGGCTAAACGTGTCAATGTGAGATACATCAGCAGCGACACCCGGTGTATCTTTAAGATCATAAAGTGCCAATTCGGTAATTAATTTATTCATTTTCATAAGTAATGAAAGCGGTTGACCAATGCCTCCTGCTGCACCGACTACACAAACTTTAAAGTTGTGCTATGAATGAAAAAAAAAAACCGATGAGCTGCAGTTAAGCTTGGATATTAGCGTTTATAGATAGATCCCTTAAATATGCCAAGAATTTTTTTTTTTTTAAACTTACTTGAATGCTCGTGGAAAAACCTCTTCTCACTGCTGGAATTAGCAAAGTTTTCATCACTTGCCTCAACATATTTTATGTAAATATGCAACGTTTTTGAAGTTTGTTTGAAGCGAAAAAATATTTGCTGTTTTGTTGAAAATTTCTGACAAAAAATATAAATGTAAAATATTTTTATTATTTTGTTAAGATTCACAGTAAAAATATCTTGAAGTTTGAGTGGAAACAAATTTTTACGTTTGAAAAAAATATAAATGCTTATGAGATCTAAAAATATTTTTGAAGAGCATAAAGTTTTTAAATTAAATGTTTCATATACATATTATTATTGGAGACTATGAAACTGAAATCTAGTTGTTCATATTCCATAGTTTGACTTTACTTCATCCATACTTAACAGTTCAAGGTTTGTTAATAAGTCCGTTGATGAAACGTCATGTTTTTTTTTTGTCAAAGTGATAACCTTGAACTATTAAATGTTTCTAAATTATTATACCTTACAGCAGGGCCGTAGCCAGAAATTTTTTTCGGGGGGGAGGGGAGGGGGCTTGTTTGATTCGAAGAAAATATTTATAAATAATTTTTATCAAACTGATTTTTAAATACAATAAATTAAATCGATAAAACATTTGATGGACCCTATAAAATTAAAATTTTAGGAAAAATTTTTCGTTTTTTTTTAATCTAAACCTTAAAAAAATGGTCAAAAGTGACAAAAAATTCACAGAATAATCAAATTAAATTTTTTCAAATAAATATTAATCAATGAGCATTCTAATGCATTTTTTATTATCGTGAGGGACATAATTTAGTCGTGGTGCTCTGAGCAATAATGCCTTAAAGAATTAATTATATTTTAAAACTGCATGGGTTTTGCTAATAAGATGGAGTTTTTGCCAAAGAATTTTTCACGTTGAACACGAATCTGAGGTCAAAAACTTCCCATCACGTCACGTTTTATGAAAAAAAAATGGGGTTCAAGCAAGTATAATTTTGCAAGGATCCGATAATGTTTTCTATTTTTATTAATTTTTAAACTTTTCAAACTGATTCAGGACGAAACTTTAAATCAAAAAAAGTTACTGACCTAGAAAAACTATGAATGCAGGAGTGCTCAGTATCACCTTCTCTTTTTGAATCCGTAGTCAAACCTCATGTCGAAGAAAACAAATCGGATTTGATCGCATAGTGTAAATAAGATTTCAAATTTATTTTATATATTTGACTTTTTAGAAAAAACCGATGGAAGTAAAAAATATCGTTAAATAGATTTTATTTTGACTTTTTTTTTCCATCCTTTGGCAATTAATCTCAAAAATTAAAATGAAGCTTCCACATTTCGGGGGGGGGGGGGGGGGGAGAGGTCAGAACCCCCAAAACCTCCCTCTAAATAAGGCCTTGCCTTACAGCAGTGATGACAAAATGTGCACATTAGTTCAAAAGAGCTTTAAACTCTGTAAAATAGCTGAAAGAGGGAGGGTGTGGTCAGAAAGCCAATAGGAAGAAGAGGTAGATGTAAAGAAGGAAACGAGGAAAGGAAAATAGAGAAAAAAGAAAAGAGGGGAAAAAGAGTGAGAAATGAGCAGAAGAAGGGAACATAATGAAAAAGGAATGATAGGGAGAGGGGAATGGGAGTAGCTGAAAAACGAATAAAAAAAAGAAAAGAAGACGAGGAGGAAAGCAAAGAGCTATATAGGGAAAGAGAGTTGGTGTTAGATGGTAGGGGGGATACAAAAAAATAAAGGGAGAAGATAAATGTATGTGATCTAGAAGAAAAGATGGAGGTAAATGGGAAAAGTAAAGGAAGCAAAGGATGAGATCAGGTGGAGTCGTAAAGAGTATGAAACCTTTTATGGGGGAAAAAGAGGGGCTACAGAAAGAGAAAGGAGCAAATAACGAATATTTAAGTGCATTTCTAAAGGTTGCCCAAGTTTAAGCGGTATACACTGGACTGCGGCGGAGAATATCTGGATTCGATACTTGCGCAATCAATATATTAGTGTGGAAAAATCATTGAAATAATTTTCTTATGTAAAAATCTGAAAGGAAGGGAGAGGGAAGGCAGAAGCTCATTCAGACCCCCTGTAAACCACATTACAGCGCTCTCCATTAGTAACCTCGTCGAGTTCCGCGAATTCGTTAGAACATAAAATTAACCTCTATAATTCGGTTTGCACATTAAATTATACATTTAATTTGAGCTACCTGCTAAAAACGAATATCATGAATCTTTATTTATTCTTTATTTATAAAGAATAGCACAAATGCAAGCAGCTCTTGAATGAGGATATTAACTCAGTTCGAAACCTCTACAAATTTACTTTTTTTTTTTTTAAACGACGAATCCCAGCGGATCCTCCTCCTGTTCAGTACGACCGTGAGGCGCATCCGTGACCGCACGGATCGGTGACCGAAACAACCAGTCCGGACTGCGTTATGTTAAACGAACAAGATGGGATGAACCGCAATTGAGATCGTCAAAAACAGCTACAGATTTACTAATTTAAGTGAGATAAAACAGATTTTTTTAATAATATAAAGAAGAGTACAAAAATCTACTAATATATAGAGGTTATTAAAATCATTGCACATACAGCGAACAAGATCAAAAAGTGCATAATTTTGTTTTGCATATGCTTAACTTGATAGGTATGAAGTTTCAAGAAACACGATTAGGAACATTTATCCTTATTTCATTTCATATAAATGGAGAAACGTTCAATCCATTCAATAATTTGAACGTAAAACATACGTTCAATATGACTCTTCTACTTTCAAATGAAGGCAAATCAATTAATTTTAAGCGATCTTTGAAAGGAGGAAGATTTGTCAAGGGGTCACAGTTAAAACTACGCAAAGCAAACAAAAGAAACTGTTTTTGAATAGACTCCAACTTATCTATGTAATATTTGTTTTGTGGACACCAAACATTTGAAGAATATTCTAAGATAGGTCGAACTAGTGAAATAAAGAAAGTTTTAGTTATATAAGGATCATTGAATTCCTTAGACGACCTCTTTATAAAACCAAGAACTCCTTTTGCCTTATTTATACAAGTATTTATATGCAAATTAAGACGACGTTTTGGGTTCATAGTTACTCCAAGATCAATACAAATAAACACTTTAGCTAGGGATTTAGTATCAATACTGCAGTTTGGCGTCAATCGTTCCCTTCATGAAAAACCATCAACTTACATTTATCAAGGTTTAAGGTCACCTGGTTTACAGAAAGAGAAGTTTTTCTTGAATTGCCGGTGAATAATGTGTAATAAAAAGCTTAACATTATCTGGAAACATCAAAATCTTAGAATATCGAATAGTATTGAGAGTATGAATGTATAAACTCGTATTTTTTTTTCGTAATTTGGACATTTATTGTGAAAAAGTGATTATAAGTTTATTCTTTAAAATATTGTACATAGTTAGCCACAACCTTTTCCCATCTTTTTGGTAGCATACTGATTCCACGTCGCAAGAACTCCCCATCTTTTGAGGCTATCCACGAATCGACCCATTTTTTGAGTTCTTCGAAAGAACGGAAGTGCTGTTCAGCCAGGCCATGTGTCATCGATCGGAACACATGGTAATCAGAAGGAGCAATGTCTGGAGAATACGGCGGGTGGGGTAGCACTTCCCATTTCAGCGTTTCCAATTATATTTTCACTTGCCTTGCAACATGCGGCCGAGCATTTTCGTGCTGAAGAATAACTTCGTTGTGTCTATTCTTATATTTTGGCCTCTTATCCTTTGATTCTCGGCTCAAACGCATCAATTGTAGTCGGTAGCGGTCGCCAGGGATCGTTTCATTCGGTTTCGACAGCTCATAATACACGACACCTTTCATATCCCACCAAATACATAGCATGAGCTTGAATCCATGGATGTTCGGCTTTGCCGTTGATGTTGATGCATGTCCGGGCGGTCCCCATGATTTTTTACGCTTTGGGTTATCGTAACGTATCCACTTTTCATCGCCAGTCACAATACGATGCAGAAAATCCTTTCTTTTCTATCAGCAGTTCACATGTGTCGTTCGACGTCTCTCGGCTTCAATTCTCCTTGCTTTTGAATAATTTCCAATGCGTTTAATCGTTTAAAAATGGTTGATTTATCAACTCCTAACTTGTTGCGTTTGACAAGAATCTTCTTCGAGTAATGCCTTCAATTCTTCATCTTCGAACTTTTTCGGGCCGCCTGAACGTTCCCTGTCTTCAACATCAAAATCACCACTTTTGAAACGGGCATACCACACCTGACACATTCTAACGTCTATAGCACAGTCAGGATAAGCTTCAGTGAGTAAACGATGTGCTTCAGTTGCGTTTTTCTTTAAATAGAAAAGCAAATTAAAACTTCCCGCAAATGTTGTTTGGTTGGCACGAAATTCGATGATGATTCGAATATGATAGATATGAAGTTAGTCACAATTACGAGTTTATAAATTCATACTCCCAATATAAAAAGTAAAAAGAGAATAGGTCCTAGATGGCTACCTTGGGGAACTCCAAAGGTAACTTCAATATTCTGAGAAATTACGTCCCTGAAAAGAACCTTTTGTCTTCGGTTGCATAAATAGGATTTGATCCAGTCAATAAGGGCTTGTAGAAATCCAGTTCGGTCTGTTTATTAAATAAAACTTCATGATTCACTTTGTCAAAAGCTTTACTAAAGTCGGTGTAAATTACGTCCATTTCAAGCCCCTCCGAAAAACCCTTTATCACAGAAGTTGAGAATTTTAGGAGGTTAGTTACAGTAGATTTCCCCTGCAAAAAACCATGCTGATTTAAAGAAATAGCCAAGTTTAAGTGATGTATTAAAAATCTTAGCAAGAGGCTTGTAGAGATAGTCAGCACACTGTTTCAGAATAATACTAGGAATATTATCTGGTCCAGGTAAAAAAAATGTTTTTAAAAACTTTAAATGGTAAAATACGTTGTCCGGATCAATAGATGGCATGTTAATAGTGGTTAATGAAGTAACAGGGTAAGGGTAAGCCGTCCTACTGTCATATCGTCGTCATTCTGGTAGAAATCACTAAGTGCATTTTTTTAATTTCTGAGATGAAGTTAGTTAATGCAGTGTATAGTGCTCTACGGACACTGGCAAAAATTAAAAAGTTAACAGATTGATACACATATTATTACAGATTTTAACTGCATCATCACAAATCAATCTAGAAGCTAATTAATACGGATCCAATTAAAAAAAATGAATTTGGGCTTAGTGATTTCTGCTTGAACGACGACGATATGATTCATTCATAAATTTATGTGTTTGACCTTGTAGAGGCTGCCCAATTTTTGCCAAATACTTGGTAGTAGCTGAAAAAAAAACAATATAACTACCAAATATATATATCTGCTGCTGCACCACAATAGAATTACACACTTTTTGTATAATAAGATTTAAGTAATCATAAAAATTACACCCTGTTCTCATTTCAGTTCATTTCAGTTACATAAAAAATGTTTGTAATATTTTTTCTTTTCCCTACATATAAATGGCATAGAAAAATAAATTGCTAATATATAATAGAAGTAGTTAGTTTAGGTAGATTTAAATCCCCAAAGAATATGCAAATCAATGCGCAGCGCATTTGTGGATGTTGATATACCTATGTAGATGTAAATACCAACACATACACACAATTCAACTTTACGTTCGCTACTATAAGTGCATACGCATTATACTTAGATATGTACGTATGTAGTAGTGCACTTTGGGAATAGTTGGCTATAATTCGGGGGAGATACATTAGGAAAATTAAATTGCTTGCCTTCACAGCAGGATATATTGGGATTGATTGAGATTCTCGACAACCACCAAAAAAAAAAAAAAACTCACATGCGCAACTTAGTGCACTCGATGGAAGTGAAACTTCTTTGGTAGGTTTGTGACTGGGAATATGTAAGTGCAATAACAGCGGAGTGGGAGAGATAATTGTATGTATGCACATGGTATTTAAATAGTTAATATGAGTCGGTCCATATCCAAAGTGCCAAGGCCATAGACGAAAATTTTCCAGATTTTTAATGCAATACACACTGACCGTACAAATAAATAGTTTAAACGAAAGAAATAATGTTATTAATTAATGTTAATCAAATTAAAAAACCTATTTAATTTAACTATTTTTTCCCTTCGTACGTGTAAATCAAAATTGCTTAAGTCCCTTTCAGCCAATCGCACTGTTTCCTTGTTCTACTACTGCATTGTAATAAATTTAAATTTTTGGCTTTGCACATGGCCGCATTCATACAGATGCTTTATGTTTTCTTGTGCTTAAGTCCAGATGATTTTTTTCAAAACTAATTTGGTCCATGTGGTATTTATCAAAAGTGCTTAAGTCCAACGTAAAACTGGTTTATTTTGAATTTCGCTTACTTTATCATTGTTTTTTCTTCGCAAAATGTCTCCAAAAACAGTTTACTAAATAATTTTACTCATGTTACAAGTATTTAGAGGTAGATGCTTTTTTTCAAAAAGTATCCATTTTGAACATTTTAGAGGTGCATTTTTTTAAATGGATAGAAAAGAGTAAGTTATCACAGTGATAACTCACTCTTTTCTATCCATTTAAAAAAAAATAGAAGATTATTAATACTACTTTTATTACTTAGGACTAAATTATAAATTTTATTTATAATAAAAAACGTATAAATAATGCTATTAAAATTAGTTACCTTGAATATGTTAAGAGTAAAAAAATAATATAAAAAGCAACGACTATTTGAGAGGCTGAGAGGAAAAGTGGTATAACTTCTACGTTCAGAAAAAAGTGGAATAATTTTACTTAAGAGCAAAAACAAAACGAAATATGTTCAGAGCAAAAGTGAAACGAAATTTGTTCAGAGCGAAAACGGAATAACAAACTATGCTGTTCTTGCTCTGAAAGAATTGTTATACCATTTTTGTTCTTACTTTTAAGGCGTTTCATTTTCACTCTAAACCGTATTACTTATGCCATTCTTGCACTGACACTCTAAATTATTTCTTTTTTGCTCTTATATAAATTTTAGCCCGTTTTTCCTCTCAGCCTGTCATTTCTCCCTATGTTCATGCAATACTATACATAAATTATTTTCTTATAAATTCTCACATAAAAATTTAACTATTAAAGTACAACTCTGTTGCAAAAAGAAGTTTATTATCAAAACAAATGTTTTCCCAATTGTCAAAGTTTCTCTTACTTGTCAAAATGCATCTACCTTCTTAATTCTTCTGCCATGGTAGAGAGTGTGGATTTTTACGCACACCAGCTTGATTGCTACCGAAATTTTGTTGAGATTGATTTTTCACTGTTTTCTTTTTAATGTAAACGAAAAGGTAGATTCGATTATATTTATATTGTTTATGTTTTGTATTGCGCTATTAAATCAACAGATGACGTTGCTATTGATATTTAGCATAGTGCTATCAACAGATGGCGATGCTATTGAAAAACTACTTTAATAAGAGATAATAAATAGTTTTTGATGTGCAACACTTACTTGTATTAAACAAGTCATAACGCGCTGGAAATTTGTTATCTTTTTGTCGCACTAAATATTTGCGAAAACGTTAAGCTTTTGTTATTCTTTTCATTATAGCAGTAGATTCAAATAAATTTGAATTGTTAATGTTTTTCATAGTACCATGAAGTCAACAGATGGCGTAATTATTGTATCGAGTCATCTCTTTCTCACTCATTGCAGATCTGTCATTTTGTATGTTCTATTGTGAAAACAAATATTCTTCTTTTTGTACACAAATAACGCACACACGTTTTCTAAAAAATAATCAGTTAAAAAATTGTTTTCAGTAAATTAATGTTTAATATACCAAACCAATTTGAGGGATTTTCAACATATTTCATTTTCATCTCTTTTGTTTTTCACTTCGCTATGTAATAAACTCAAATGGAAGCATTGTGGTTGTGGAATTGAATAGTTTCCGTCCCCGTTCTTCTTCTTATTTTTCTTTTTTCCGTCCCCACTTTCTGTTTCCTGTTCAGTTTACCCCTCAAAACGCCGCCAAAGAAACTATAAGTTATTATCTACTCTTCCGCTGATTTAGGTCTTGCAAAAGGGATTTAAATGCATACGTTATCAGTGAGTGCATAACTACTGTATGTATCTAGATGAGTGAGTTAACAAAGTGGCATTAAAAATACAATTCAATTGATTTTTAGCTGATGATGAAATTGTGAATTTTTTTGAGAAAATCTAGCATATAATAATCTCATTTTCAGTTTATGTTTTCATCTTTTTTTTTTGTGATTTGAAATTGTCTGAAATTTATTTTTTTATATGTACATACATATGTATATGGCATATGTATGTATCTACAAATGCCTTTCCAAAAATGAAATCATAAAATTGTTAACATATTTTTACAAATCCATAAAATTTATTACATTTGCAGCAGTAGTAGCAACAGCAGTTGTTGCTATAGCTATAGCAATCATTGCAACAAATTTTAATTCATTTTACATCAATATCCTGCAGGATATCATACTTGTTGTCAGTTTGAAGAAGGTGAGGGGTTCTGTGTGCCGAGACTCGAGACAGCCGAAGTATTGAAACAGCTGTGTGCAAATTTTGTAGCTGCCCTAGAGCAAAGCAGCGGAAGAATGAATACTGCCTGCTGCCGCAAAGTTTATGCGATTTTTCTGGTTTTTATATACCCTATATTCAGTATTTTCGTAAAGTATTGAATATATAAATATACTATGTATGTGCATAAAAAACATCGAAGGATTTCGAACCTCGGAATGCTCTGGCAGATCCTTTTTTTTAGATTTGCAGTAAAGTACAGCTCAGATAAAGCGAGGTTAAAGACATCTTTCCTTTATTCGATTTTTGTCTTAAGCATTTGAGGGTTAAAACCACCCCTTTCCCCTGATTTTTCTAGCTTAGCAACAATAGCCGGAGAAGGCGGTCCCATCTTGTGTATATAGTATGACAAAATGCTAGTTTGTTACTCATGTAGATTCTAGGCCACCTACTGTTGTTAATATATGTTAAGTCTTGAAGAGTTCGGTCAATTTGGAAGCCTATATCTTTTGGTTTCATTTCCAAAGTGGCTCGAGTTCCACAGTTGCAATGAAGGCAACTGAAAGTGTCTTTGTTCCCAAAAGATTTAGTGTCAGATTAAAATTTTTGAGCCTGCTAAGAGGAAGAACTGTAAGTTGTTGGTAGAAACAAATTTTTTAAATTTCAAAATAGGATATGTTTATGTAAATGGCATAATATCGCTTAATTCATTGTGTTTATTTTCAGCATAGAATCATAATTTATGAGGGGCTTGAATTTAGCACTGACTTATTTTTAACTTCGGACTGAATTATTTGCTTGTTTCAGCATTGAATTCAGTTCTATGTATGGCGCAGCGTCTGAATTTGAATTTGGTTTTAGTCTCCAATTCAGGTTAGAAATATTTTGTGAATTTATATCTGAATTTCGTTTTGTTTTTGCATAGAATTAAGGCAAAGAATATACAATACATAGAAGGCGCATCTCTCAAAATTTTTCTAAAATATGTTGCTTTCGTTTCGGGTACGGGCTGTCGCAGTAAAGAGGAAGAGCAGAACCACTCAGTTATTTTTTCTTAGGTTCTCTCACATCGTTATAGAGTGCCGTCAAGAGAGACTGCATATAGTTTCAAAGAAATGTTTTTTTTTTGCATTTAATATGTTGGTATATATGCTTTCTTTTTTTTTGCGTTGTTGCCGAGTATCAATATTGTTTTCCCACCTAATTGATTTTTTTTTTTTGCAATTTGTGACCCAAAATTGTGGTCGTCGCAAACTTATTTTTTAGTAATATTTTTGTTTTGTATTCGAAAAAGCATAAAAAGTTTAAATCAATCGGTGTTTGCATTTCAAAAAACAAAATATTTCAAAAAAAATTTCTTGACATTAAAGTTTAAACTTTAACTCATATCGTCCCCAACGTTCGATTAATCGAACAGCAACTTTGAAAATTCGTCAAAAATGCATTTACAAAGTTTCCCAAAAGTAATCATTGTGTAATATTTTTATATATATTGACTTTAAAATTGCATTTAAATAATTAAAAAAAAATTGTTTTTCACCTGACTTCAAGGTCAGATGTCAGTTCATCCTATTTTGGAAGCTGGCTTTGAAAATCAACAAAAAATAGTAAAATTAATTATTTTGCATTGAAATGACAAATTCGCCTAAATAAAATAACAAACTTGATGTGAAAATTACAACTTCACTGGTCCTTACATATTTCCAGAGGCTACAGCTGACCAAACTTTTGTAAAAAAATTTATGCAAAAATAGGCAGAATTCAACAAAAATGCATTTTTTCTGTTTTTAACTTATAATAACTTCTAAAATAATATGTTTAATATATTTGATTCCAGGGAATACTTGTTGTTCATAGTGTAGCGTAGACATATTTCTAATTTTTTTTTACACCTGGTCACTTTATTTTCTTAGAGTAAGCCAAAAACTACTATAGCCTCTAAAATTCAGAAGAATTTTTTATTTTTTTATTTTATTAAGTACTAAAATTTCTTATTGAAGACGTGTGAAAACTGCGTTTTAAAAATTTTCCAAATTGGATCATGGTATCTAGTACCGAAACGATATGGGTTAAACACGTTCTTCTCAAAATGTGGTTATTGAAGTCGGTGACCACGCTTATTCAACAACTACTAAACCAATTATCTTTAAATTGAATATGCTTTATCAATACATAATAATCGAAGGGTTTTTTTTATGCAAAACCATTTTTTTTACAACTGAAAAGTCAGCGTTTTTTAGTGAAATCGAACTGTTGACAGTTGACCATTTTGTTAAATATGTATATTTTTTCAAATCTTTCGATCAATCACTAGATAATCTTATAATAAAAGTAAATCCATTTCATTCTTGGATTTCAAATGATTTAGATTTGCAAAATATTAATCACCGCGAAATATGTTTTCCAGAAAGGCCAATTTCTATTCAAATGTTTTCGAAAGAAATTTGTTAAAGTTAAGTTCAAGACATGTACTTTTAGATAATAAATAGTTTTTATAAAAAACTTAAGTAGTTTAACTAGAAAAATTTCTTGAAAAATTCCTATTTTTTCGCGTCACAACTGGGGATTTGAATTTTATAATCTGTGACATACATACATAAATACTGCTAAATAATGAAATAACAGCTCATATTGCAAGCACCAAAAAAAAAACATGAAAAAACGAAAACACAAAACTTTTCCCTCTCATTAAGCAAATGGGGATAGTGGGGTCGAGTCTTTTTCTTCCTCTAAAAATACTTTCAGATCTGAAAAAGGTTGCAGAGAGGAGCCGGAAGAGGACGGAGATGGAATCATTTCTACAAAAAAAAAAATATTTAACCCGGAACAACCATCATAATCTCCAAACCTCCCTTCTTTTTCATTGAAACCTCTAGTCATGGTCCATATATAGTACATCTGCCTCTGGTGAGTAGGGCATTTCGCTTGTCTGGCTATGCCTCTTTTTTTTTGCATTTTGTTGCATTTACAACGATTACGTTTTTTTATTTCTCTTGCATTTTCTGTTTTGCTTCTGTTTGCATATGTCGGCATGGATTGTGGTGGATTCAATTTTGCTTTCAGCCACGTTCGAATTGCAATTTTGCATACATACATGTCGCTGCCTTAATTTACTAAGGCCCTAACATCAAATTCTTCAATATCGAGTTTTTGATTTTTGATGGATTATGATAAAACGTGTCCACTTTCATCTTTACCGAAAATTTTAGGGACCTACACCGAAAACTAACGATCTTTTCTTTTAGTTTAAATTACAAATTCACTAAATAGTCCTCCAAATATATAAATGTTTTATGCTTCTCCTGTAAAATTTGAAAAATGCATGTTAGGACTTTAGCAAATTAAGGCAGCAATATATATGTACATATGTATAAATAGTTGTTGTACAGTTATAAATGCATATGTACATATGCATAAGCAATTGCTGCTGTTGCTTTTCTAGGTGTTTTAAATATTGTAGATACAAGTTTTATATTTGTTGGCATCTTGTGCCTGTATTCAAAGTGCAGCATATAAATTTCGAAAAGAATTGTCAATAAATTTTGTTTCTTGTTGGTTGATTGCATGTTGCTATGTAATAATAATAATACAATTTTTGCCAGCCAAGAAGTTAGGATCATGTATATAATAGAAGAAACCAAGTAGGACTGCTTTATTTAATATTTTTATAGAAATTCTATTTCATTTGCTGCTGTAATTTGGAGTTTCTGTTGTACAAAACTTTGGTATTTTGCAAACGTAAAATTATTTATTAAGTAGATATTGTTTTTTTTTTTCCAATTACTTTTCAACTGAAAATTTATAACTCATTCATTACTAGTTACCAAAAGTTTTGGTGGAAGTTTTCTTTTTCAGTATATAAAAATAATTTGTTGAATTCTCTAATAAAATACAAAATTTTAGTATTAATTTTAATTGCACAAAATTGAAATTTTCATTACTTGTAAACTTTTACATACTTGCAGCATATATATACATAAAAATAAATATTCCAATTAAGTTGATTGCAATAAATTAGGTATGCATTCAAACAAAAATATAATTATTAGCAACTCCGACCCATCTTGAATGTTCAACTCATGCGATTTCTTTAGCATTGCTTTACTTTCTTCTTTCTTTCTCTCTGGCAATAATTTAAATTAAATCATAATCTTTGGGGCTTATTAAAGATTTTATTATGCCTTTTGTCGTTATTTAACAGAAAAAGTAAAACAAAAAAGAAATAAACCTAGGCCTTGATTATGCTTGAGCAACTTTTGGCTGAAGTTTGGTTGGTTGGACTAAAGTTGGCACACGATGGTAGAAAAACTGTAAGGACAAAGTTTATCATAATGTGTAAGTACACACATACAAATAAAAACACACATATAGACAGTGAGGGATATTGGATTTGAGTTGGGGGGGGGGTAGGAATTGATTTTACTCAGTTATTGAATAATTATTAAATCAATATCTGGACCAATGATCAAAAACCACACCAACACCAGTCCAAAACTTAGACCTAAATTTGGATAAAAATTTAGGCAAGAAGTACGGCAAAATCAGACCGAAATTCAAACTAAAAGCCAGGCTAAACATCAGACCAAAGTTTAAACCATAATCAGACCAAAACTCAGACCAAAATTCGAATAAAAATTCTTACCAAAAATCCGACAGAACAATTTAAGACACAACTCAGACTAAAATTCAAACCTAATCCAAACCTGAACCGATACAAAAACTCAAACTAAAGCCACAACAAAAATAGTACAAATTCAGAATAAAGCTTAAGCTAAATTGACCAAAAATCAGGCCGAAATTCTAACGCCAAATCATACTAAAACTAAGGTCCAAATTCAGACCCGATCTCTGACAAAAAAGGGGAAAACAATTAAGAAACAAGCCAACACTCAGGTCAAACATCAGATTAAAATTTTCGGCAAAAATCAAGCAAACTCAGGCAAAACATAAGATTAAAAATCACATCAAAAATGAGACTAAGATCCGACCAAAAGGAGACCAAATGTCAGATCGAGTTCAGAATATTTTCAAACTGAAATTTATACCAAAACTTGTGCAAAAATGAAACTAAAAATCTAACCAAATCGACACCAAATTTTAACAATATATAGACCAAAAATCAGGCCGCAATTCAGAACAAATCTCAAACCAACCGAATCCAGACAAATCTAACTCAAAATCATACCGAAATCTAGATCAAAGCTCAGACAAAAATTAGACCCAAAACCTAACCAAAAACAGATCCAAGAAATACCAAACTATAACAAAATATAGAACAAAAATCAGATCTGAACTCAAAACAACTCAGAAATCTGATAAAAACTCAGATTGAAAATCGAAATTTAAACCTGAAACCTAATCAAAAATTAGACCAAGTGGATACCAATTTTAAACCAAATATGAACCAAAAATCAGATCGGGGCTTAGATCAAAATTCAATCCTAATCCGAACTAAAACTTAGACCAAAAATTTATCAAAAAATAAAAGCAAACAAAAATCAAACCAAAGTTCAGAACGAAATTCTGGCAAAAATTTGAATCAAAAAGCAGGCAAAAATCAATTATTATTATTGTCCCGTAAGTAGGACATAAAATTCAAATTTAATGTAGTCCAAGTGTAAGTAATAAACTGTTGCGCTATAGAAAAGTTTTGAAAGGTCATAAGCAGTCACATTTTTGGGGGTGGCTACAACCTCTAATGCCCCTTCTAAATCTATCACTGCAAATATACGTACGTACATACATGTGTACATGTATATTTATATGTATTTTCAAAGTTTTTGGCAAGTATTCACATAAACAATTTCAAATGCTTGAGCAATTATTAATGCACGTTTATGATGGCGCTCTCTGTAAACCAGGAAGTTTCACGCACTCGCTAAACTTTGCCTTTGACTTTGGCTTTGTTTTTGCCTTGTGTTTGCTAGAAAATTTTCCCCTTTTTCATTTCTGCACATAAGAAAAACATAAAATACAATTGTATACACAAATATTTATTTATATATGTTTCCGTATCGATTTAATTGTATTGAAATAAAAAGCGCCAAAAATCAGCAAAGTTGTATACACCCCACCGGCAAAAGGAATTTACCAAGTGTTTACTGTATATGCGTGTGTATAGGTTAAAAATTTGTTTATGTATATTTGTGTGTATAAATTTGTGCTTTTTAATATCATAATGTGAATATTTTCCTTTCTGCATAAATATATACAAATATACTTACATACATATTTACTTGTTATAAAACGAAAAAAAAAATGCTAAATTATTTTCGTGAAAATTAATGGTGCGTATTGCCGAAAATTTCCAATTCATTGATTGCTGTAGTCCCATTAAAAAAAAAAAACATATCAAAACCTGGTTGTATTTAATGCCAAATTCTTGGAATTCTTGAATTCTAATCCCTTGGCTTTTTGTTTCTTTTTTTTCATATTTAAATACAATTTTTGTTGTGCTTCTTTGACTTGGTCAAAATGTTAAATTAACTAAATAAATTTTGTGTTGCCATTGAAAAACATTTAATGCTTTATACAATTAGTTACAGATTTGCGTAAGGATCTTAAGAAAAAGGTAAACTCATAATTCAACAAATATATTATAAATGGAAAGGTAATGGAAAATCTTTACTATTGTTTCAATTCTTACAAGGATATTCGTGCCATTGAAATTTCTCAAAATTTTCTCAGTTTGATCTCTTTTCTAATAAAATTTTGTATAAGGAACACAGTATTGAAAATAATAATTTAAATCCTATAAACAATAGGATTTATTATAATTATACTCTATAGTTTTTGGCTTCCATATAAATAAGTTTTCTATAGATAACTTTAAATAAAGTTTCAGTGCAAGGACATTTTATGAAGTGAGTTCTAGACACGAAGATTTGCGTTACCTTTTGTGGCTGTCCCTTTTTTGCCTCCAGGTGGAATAAAACACGTTTTCGGTACTTTTTAATGATACAAAGAATTGAAAAACTGTAAAACTAGTTCCAAAAAATGCCGCTAGATGGACCCTCCCATACAAAGAATTATGGCATTAACTAGAATAAGGGGGACAAGGAAAAAAGAGTGAGGGTAAGAGGAGTTTAGAAGGAGGCAAAAAGAAAGGAAGGGGAGAAGGGGAAGAGGAAGATGAAGAGGAGGAGGAAGAGGAAGAGGAAGAGGAAGAGGAAGAGGAAGAGGAAGAGGAAGAGGAAGAGGAAGAGGAAGAGGAAGAGGAAGAGGAAGAGGAAGAGGAAGAGGAAGAGGAAGAGGAAGAGGAAGAGGAAGAGGAAGAGGAAGAGGAAGAGGAAGAGGAAGAGGAAGAGGAAGAGGAAGAGGAAGAGGAAGAGGAAGAGGAAGAGGAAGAGGAAGAGGAAGAGGAAGAGGAAGAGGAAGAGGAAGAGGAAGAGGAAGAGGAAGAGGAAGAGGAAGAGGAAGAGGAAGAGGAAGAGGAAGAGGAAGAGGAAGAGGAAGAGGAAGAGGAAGAGGAAGAGGAAAAGGAAGAGGAAGAGGAAGAGGAAGAGGAAGAGGAAGAGGAAGAGGAAGAGGAAGAGGAAGAGGAAGAGGAAGAGGAAGAGGAAGAGGAAGAGGAAGAGGAAGAGGAAGAGGAAGAGGAAGAGGAAAAGGATGAGGATGAGGAAGAGGAAAAGGAAGAGGAAGAGGAAGAGGAAAAGGAAGAGGAAGAGGAAAAGATAATGAAAAATACGGTGCAGTTAGAGAGGAATGATTGAAAGTAAACAGAGTAAAAGAAGGAGGCATAAATAGGAGGGAGAATTTGTACTTAGATAGAGGAGAAAGATAGAGAGAGGAGTAAAAAACGGAAGTGAAAGAGAGAGAAAGAAAGATAAAGGAACAAGTAGAACGAATAAAGAAGATTGAAAGTGAAAAAGTGTACGAGAGGGGGGAAAAAGGAAAGAAAGCGAGAGAGAAAATATGGTTCGGTAGAGTTAACGATAGAAGAATGAAACTGAGGCAGTGAAAAAGAAAAGAAAGGCGGATTAAGAAAAAGACGAAAAAGAGAAGAAGTTAGACAATCAAAGGGAAGAGAGTGAAAGAGATGGAAAGAAAAAAAGACAGTGGAGTTAGAGAGGGAAAAGTAAAAGTGGAAGGAATGAAAGAGGGGAAGGGAGAGGGAAAGTCGGGAAAGAGAAAATTGGAAATGGAGTAGTAGAAGGAGCGTAAGGAAAGAAACGAGAAAATATGATAGAGTTAAATAAGAGAGAGTGAAAGTGAGTTGAGAAAGAGGGGAAGAGAGGAGAAGAAGAGAAAGAGAAAGGGGAAGAGACGTGGGACCTGAACCCTTCTGTGGAATAGGAGATAGCGTAATCAGGGAATTACTCAGGCAAGAAGAGAGAAACAAGAGGCAAGAACTCTTTACCAATCTTACGGGACTGAGGCAATCCAAAGCGCTTTTAGGTAATTATAATAAGAGTAGATACGCATTCTGCATTGGTCTCAACAAAAACAGTTTGCGCATATTAGCTGGTATTCTGACTGGGCATTGCGGGCTCAGAGAACACCTTTGCAAGATAGGGGTTGAGCAAAGCTCAATTTGTTGGTTTTGTAATGAGGAGCACTGATCCACAAAAGAAGGAAATGTCTGGGCATGCACCAAGTGCCCAGTACCGAACTGGCATCCATAGATCCGGGCGCAATACTCAAATTCTTGAGGGAGACTGAACTGGATGAGGTACTCTAGGCAGATTAGACTAGATAGAAAAGAGGGACGTACAATAGATCTTATAGGTCGCGGTACAACGACAGAAACCTCTATAATACAATACAATACAATAGAAGGGGAAGAGAGGGGGAATAGAAAGTGAGTAGAGTAAAAGAGAGGGAAAGAAATAAGAAGGAAAGTAATAGAAGGTTAGAGTGGGGGGAATGAGAGAGTGAAAAAAATTAAAGAAGGAGGGAGGAAAATGAGATGAAAACAGTGACATAGGAAGAAGAACTTGAGAGAGAAAAGAAATAATTTTTGAAAAAAAACAAGGTTGTACTTTCACTTCTCTACTGATACTTGATAACTTCCCGCAAAAATGTTTTTAATGAAAATTTTCCGAAAATGTTGTTTTACCAATCTTTGGTCTCAGTTTCACAGCTCTGTCACATACAAAAAAGAAGGAAAACGTGAAAAGAAAATCATCCAGTTAAAAAAATTTGATTTGAAATTTATACCATTTATTCTTATTGAAAAATAACGAGAAACCTATTTATTATATTTCTGTCTGAATTCCGAAAATTTTTCGAGTTATCCGCAATCGAAAATTGCTCGAAAATGCAATTAATTTTCTGAATTTATTATTAATAAATTAAACTTTCTAGCGTGCTAAAGTTGGTAAAAGTAGAGTCTTAAATATACGGAATAGCTCTGGAATCAAGTAGCGAAATTCGTTGTTTCGGAATTAGAAAATTTTAGAAAAACGTGAATTTCACGTTAGCAATTGTATTTTCATCTTGTTTTCACTCATATAAATAAATCGTTGAAAAGAAAAATAAATTAGTATCTTGAAGCATATATACAAAAATACATATATAGAAAGTTTGAGCATATTTTTATTGGAAAGAAGGAAACATTTCAATGAGTACAGCACTCCTTTTTTTTCGTTTGGTGTTTTTTTTTTTGTTTTTTTGCACTTTATATTAAGTAATAAGAAAAACAAAAAAAATACAAAGAAATAAAAAAGCAAACGAAAAATTAGTATTTTACATGCAAATAAAGAATTGCAAACACATCATTCACAAAAGTATCTACATAAAGCAAAAATAATCACAAACAGGCGTATTCAAATAATATTGTATGCTGCTCCTGCTAGCTATTGCTGAAAAGCAAAAGTAACAATGAACAGCAAGCAAACAAAAACAAAAAAATATTGCATATAAATCCTTGTTAGCAATTTACATGCATATGCATGTTTGCGTTTATGTGTGTATGTATTTGCATATTTTGCATTTATGTGCATTTTTGTGTTTTACACATATTCTACTTTGTAGTTGCATACAAACATCGGCACACATCCCTACACATAGTACACATACACACCCATGCAAATACACTTATTTTTGTATGCTAAACTCGTGAAGCTGGCAATGCGGCAGGCAGCAGCATCACATTTTTACTAACTGCATTTGTTAGAAAAATTTTCCAAATAAAAATCTTGTACACGCTCTCACACATACTGGGTACCTCCGCACACACACACACTCCGTTTCATATGAAAGCATTAACACTTTGTATGCTGCAAATAAGTTTGACGATGCATGCTTGCATTTTTTTTTTTTGAATATTCACATTTTTATTTTTTATTTTACTATCAACATTTTGCTGGTTCTGCTTATGCTCTTGCCGTTGCTTCTTCTTCGTTTTCATGTTTTAGTTGTATTGAAATATTTTTTTTTTCTTTTTTACATTTTTTCCTTTTAGCGTTTTAGGTGCCGTTTTTATTAGCAGGTAATCAGAGAAATTTACTTTTTTTTCAAATAATTTTCAGTGGTATGGAGTTGTGTATTTTGAATGGGTATTGCCATTGAAATTTTATAAAGTTATTCACTTTTTTACAAGTTTTTTTTTCTTCTTCTACTTGCTTTCATGAAGCATAAAAGCTTGATTAGTATACAATTTAATCTTTTGTCGTTAGATGGCAGCATTGAGAAAAGCTTTTCGATGCTTTTGCTGTTTAGTAGATTCTGTTTCAAAGTGTTTGTAAGAAAATCTGCGTACAATAATCATTATTATATCATGGAGCATAAAACCCGACAAAAAACGATAAAAACAACGTGGGGCAGCTGTCGGGTTTTCCGGTAGTCCTATAGAACAGCTGGCTCCCTGACTAGGCTTATTATTATTATTTGGAAGAAGGGCGACTCGAAAGTCAGGCACTGCGACCTTAAGATCTATTGTGCCAAAGCCCTAATTATCAGAGCTGTAAAAGATTGCAGTCTTTTTAAGTTTGAAGTCAACTGATTTCTAAAAAAATGATTGCAATATTCCAGTCTATTTGTGAATGCAGAATTAAGACTGTGAAGTCACAAATCATATTGAAGTCAATGACTTATTCTTCATTTTTGAAGTAATTTTTTTGAAGTCATGAATGATCAGTCTCTTATATGCAGTTCGGGTCTCTACAAAATATTAGTTGACTTGGATTCATTCATTTTGAAGTCATTTAAAGTCAATTGAAGTCATTTGAAGTTAATTGAAGTCATTTGAAGTCAATTGACTTCAATTTATTTCAATGAAGTCAATTGTCTTCACCGAAATAAACTGAATTCACAGATAAAAAAGGATTACATAAAATATAATACTCCAGTGCCATCTTCTGCTGCAGTGGAAAGACAATTTTCGATTTGATTATTCGATGTTCTATTTATGTATGTAGGTACTTATATGTATATATGTCTAACCTGATATGTAATATATGTTTTTGCTTTATTGTTGTTAAAATCAAGAACAGCTTTTGGGTGTTTAATTAAATAATTATACTACTTATAAATACTGTATATTTTTATCATTCAATAATAGACTTCACTCAGTGAAGGTGAAATCTCAATTGATTGCAAGACTTTAAACAAACTTGAAGTCATGACTGTGACTTCAAACCATTTTGAAGTCATGACTGCGACTTTAAGTATTTATAATGTGAAGTAATGTGAGTGATTGTGAATTATTTAGCTTGAAGTCTCAAATTGATTGCTTTAATCAGTGAACAGTCATTGACTTCAAAAAGACTGGTTACTTAATTTTTTAAAGTCATAAGTCTTAAATGAAATCAGAGACTGTAATCAGAATACGTAATTCATTTCCAGTGACTGCAATCTTTTACAGCTCTGTCAATTATGAAAGAAAGAAAGGAAGAGAGAAAGAAAGATAGATAAGAAACATACCCAAGCCGAGAATTGAACTCGGGTCTCCAGAGACAAGAGCCTGGCACTCTGTCACTTGACCACAGTGGCGATGGTTGGACCTACAGTTTAACGGCTATTCCGAACGGCTGTGTGGCAATTTTTTATCAGCTCGGCGGTTTTGCCATTACCAACCAAGGTGTGTAAACTTTACACTTTGTACACTTTCTTATAATTCTCATTCACTTCATACCGATAGCGAATATAAGAAGTTTATGAGAATTAACTACCAGACCAAGACGGAAATGGAACCCGCAAGCTTCCGGATGAAATTCTTGTGCACTATCCACTAGACTATCGAGGTTGTCTCTAGGCTTACTTAGAGCAGAGATGCTGGGGGTGTTGTTTCTCAGATTTCAGTACTATACGTGAAGGGATAGGGGTGGGAAGTGGTGTTATTACTTTCGTGCTTGCGCTATTCACTTTGCTTCGGATTTAAGAGGTCCACTTTGCGCTTTGCTTTTGGTTTAATTAGGGGCTAGCCCTTGTCTGCGGCATTTCAAGTACTAGACTCAGTTAAGTCCCTTCTTAGAGAGTCATTCAGGTAAACTGGTTATCCGTAGGATGGCAATTCTGTGGGCTGTTATGTTTTGTCTTTATAGTGACACCCTTCACCCTGGTCGTCACCTCACCGCCTTTGTCATTGAGTGTGGGCTTATAAGGCTACACTCTAATCAATCATCGGTCTAGAAGGTATTTCCCTAACACCGATGCTTATGTTCTCCGCTTGGCCAGTTCAAGATTTAGAAAGTATTTTAATTTAATCGACAACTGGCTAAGCAGGACCATATGCTGAGCATCTTTTACACATCGCGGCGTTGTCCCAGGTATGAAAACAACATTACTAACTAGATTTTTAATATTTCATCGGGGTCAAATTCGGTGATGTTAGAATTGATTTTATAAAACTCATAATTAGTTTAAGAAGTAATTGCTTTTCTTTGAGATTAAATACCAGTAGATGTTATCGTAGCACTTGATATCAGGAAAAAAAACTTTCTCCATACCTTGGATTTTAGGTGGCTTAAATATCCTAAAAAATGCTCTTGGATCTAAAATTTAGTTATGGCAAACTTTTTCTTTACATAAATAAGTATTAAATCAAAATATCATCATGCATGAGTGTAGGGTATCAAAACACAAATAAACAAAAAAAATCTATTGGAATTAAAATTTTCACACCCTCATACAAACAAAAACATGTAGCTGATTTAATTTTCTTTGCTTGTGTAAGGAAGCTAACATGTCTAGCTGAAAATTTAGAGAATAAGAGAAGTGGGAAAACGTTGAAGTGGGCGACGGAAGAAGCAAGAAAAACAAGAAAATATGTTAAACAACAACAATAAACACATTCATGGAAATAAAAGAATAGCGAATGAACGTCGACTTATTTTTGCATTCATGCAATTCATTTAATAATAAAAACAAACATATGTACATACCAACACATAACATGTTTTTTTGAGAAGAATACAACGCCTAAAGGCAGACTACAAAAATTACAAGCAAACCTACATAGTTAGTTGCATATACATGTGCAAATTTAAATTTATTTATGTTGCATTCCTGCATATTTTTTTCATTGCTACTGATGTTTTTATAGTTAGTCCTGTTTTATATACATAAAAATATAGAGAGTTGCTGCATGCATGTCTGTGAATGTCGCTCCTTTTTGTCCGTCTTTTTTTTTCTCTGTATGTTTGTTTGCCTGTTTTTCTATCTGTCTGTCTACCTTGAAGGATTCTTCCGCTTGTCAGTGTGGCGTGGTGACTGTGCTGTTATGTGTGTTTGCTCGTCTTCCGTTCTATGTATTTGTTAACATTTACAATTCCTTTTGTTTTTTTTTTGTTTGTTTTTGTATGCGGTTTTCCTCCCTACTGTGCTGTTTTACTACACTATGCTGTGTGAAAATATGTAATTGTAAAATAGAAATATTGCTCTAAGACAAACGACATGTTAAATAATATTTCCTGATGGCGTTGCTACTGTCACTGCTGTTGCTGTTGTAAATGTTGCGATTTTATAATATTTTTGGTAGCTATTTAAATGAAAGAAAATATAAACATATACATTTTTTATACATATGTGTGTGCATGTGTTTTTCAAAAGCTGGTTATTAAGCTATAAAAAAATTCTCAAATTTTATATTATATCTTCAATTTATATGCGTATTTATTTTTCAATATTTTCAGTTAATTACACTGTTCAACAGCCAAAAATGAGCAGAGACAGTACAAGTGTATTTAAGGTAATGGGGGGGTCCGTGACGTAGCAGAGCAAAACGGACTACGGATTCGGACTCAGCGACCCCCCATTACCCTAAGTGCATTTGTCCCGTCTCTGCTTGTTTTCAAAAGTTTCCATTTGTAGAACAGTGTTATCAACCCTGTTTTCATTTAATTTATATTCTTAATTTTGAATAATTTCTTCCCCTTTTAATCACTTAAATTTCCTATAATTAAAAATTCAACTTTAATATCTCAGAAATATATGCCAAAATTCAATATATTAGTATTTCCATTTGCTATCTTTGGTTATCTCTGTCTGTCTTTCAACTCATCAACATTTCTTTAATTTTCATATTCTTCATAAATATTTTACTAATTAAAGTGCATATTTGTCTATATACATACACAGGTATTTGAATCGAAATTACTTTCTGTTTATTGTTCATTTCATTTCACAAATATTTGCTATTTGGTAATTCCGGTTTCAACTATCTACATACAAATATCCAAACCAAAGTTATTACATGCACGATTTGCAATGCATAAAGTAAATAAATGCATACATATGTATTTGTTAACATATCTAGTATATATTTGTTTAATAACTAACGTATCTTTATCCTCACTTATATTTGAAATTGCCTTCCTCTTACTGCCAAAAGGTAAATCTAAAATAAATTGAATTAATTACATAGACGAAACTTTCAGGAATACTTAAACACACATATATTCAATATAGTACACTTGTACATCTAATTCAAGTAATAATAGAATTATTGATGTATGTTTATCTATTTGTATCTACATACATACATATGTATGTCTCTATCAAATCATAGCAAATTGTAGCTACGAGCATCTTCTGGCACAGTTTATTTATTGAATTGCTATGAACAGTTGTATATACATAAGTACAATAATAATTTACTTATGTAAAATATTTTCATAAATTAAATTAAATACAAAATAGTTTAATTGGTTGTTTGATGCATGAAATTACAAGGAAAAATATTTTAGAATTTATTCATTATTAAACACTTAGTGTAATACAAAATTAAAAAAAAGTTCTAAAAACTGGCGTATTTTTTCTCCAAAATATGTAGAAACGAATTGAGCCTAAAAGTATGCAATTCTATATTAGTCTATGAACAGCTACAGTTATTCAGTATAGTGTTATCCATTGCAATATTCAAACACATAATAGCTAAGTTTTTTTATCTCCAGATAAAGTCCTAGTTCTTATTGTGCACGTAAAACAAAAACAACAAATCAGCCAAAATCAAAAGTCGTAATTTTTTTGGATTAAATTCAAAACATTACGTTATTTTTCAATAAAGACCGCTGCACTTCAAATTTATTTTTAAAACTTGGCAGCACTTTCATTTTATTCACCATTCGAGAACATTTTCAAACGAAAACAAATCACTGCTATGCTCTGATTTAAATACATCAGCTTATCAACTCTTTTATCAATTTAAATTAGTATATCCATATTAAATATTTTAAAATTCCTACTATCCAACCTTAAATAATTTAAAGTGCCTACCCAATTACTTAATATTCTTAACAAACATTTTTTAAAACAGTTCAGTTTTGTAAATGCAAGCCACCAATTGTTATCATAGCATCAAACATTTATGCAAGCACATAAATATATATAAATTTAATTCAAATGTATGCTAATAAAATAATTAACAATTCTTTATGAGGCGTCAAATAATAAACTTTAATGTCAAAAACACACATTCAAGTAGAATGTGAATTTAATTCAAATGCAAATATAAGTAGAAATTATATAGAAATAATACATAATAAAATGTTTGAAAATTGCACTAAATTTAAATACGTACTACATAAATTATTGCAGACACACACATACACGCATAAAAGCAAACGACGACGAACAAGCGAGCGCGCACAAGGTTGCCACCTCATTCAGAAAGTGACTTGCGTTAAAGTGAATATTTATTATTATAAAGTGCTGTAATGCATATTCTGTAGATGTATATATATATATATATATATATATGTGAGTGTGTGTGTTTGTGTTAACATTTACTACTCATGACCAAGAAGTATATGCAGCTAACTAGTGAAACTATTACACCTGATAAAATATGATATATTTACGAGTAGTTATTCTTAGAGTATTTTGTAGTTAGTTTTAAGTAGTTGACGGCGTTTTACTGCTGTGTATATATGTAAGTGTGTGTGTCTGTGAGTTTTAGCAAATTGTAGTAAAATTAAATGTTATGAAGGTCACGTAACTTTTGGTTATAATAGCAACTAAAATAGGTTGTTATTTTTGTTTGTATATTAAATTATAAATAGGTACAAGATTTTATATAAATGGAAATAAATTAGTATTATTTAAGTTCTTTTAAATTAGTTACTCATTGACGCGAATTACTCGCCTCTTTAAGTGATAGACTTGACTTGGGACTAATATGGATTCCAATATGTGGGCATATTCAGCAGCTTCGGAAAAGTAAAAATTAGGGTACAGATTCACTGAAAAGTGAAGAAATGTTGAGAGAGTATAATAACTTCTAAGTTTTTCATTTGTTTTGTTTTCTTTAGCTCTAAACAAAAGAAAAACTAAACGTTAGTGCAGCAATTCCAGGCAAGTATCAGAGCTTGGGTATATATATTTCAAACGCTCAATGAAAGTACTTGAAACAAACTTATGTATGTAAATATCGGGAACAGCATCTTTTTATAAATCTAAATATATTTTAGAATAATGTTTGTATGAAATTATTTGTTGTCTGCTTTCCAGAGTAGGAAAATTTGAAGGTTATGACGGTAACACTTTATGGTATAAACACAACCAAAGCAGTCGGCCTCAGCTTCAACAACAAACACACAGAATTTTATAAATTTGTATGGTAACAAATTTCTGAGGCTAACTGCTGCCTCAACGACGCTACACTAGATTCTATTCTCTCTTGTGAGAGGGGAAACATTGCCATATTTTTTAAAAAAAGCCAAGTGCTGCCAAGTTTTAGTACGAAAATATATGTGTTTTTTTTCGAGTTTCCTTTTAGTTTCTTGATTTTTTTTATGATTTTTGCAAAAAAAAAAAAACGGTGTAAATAATTTTAATTTATGTAACAATTTTTTCAAATTACAGAATATTAAAGTTTTCCTTTTATTTTTTGATAATTGATAACGTAAATAAAAAACGAAAAAACTGTTAAAACAATAATCAAATCCAACTGCTTTTGTTTTGTTTTTCTTTTACATATTCTTGACGCTAGAGGTTGACGCTCTTATTGTGTTTATTCTCTCAGAAGAAGTAAGCGGTTAGAGGCCGGCTGATTTGGTTGTGTTTATAGCATTAAGTCGAGCTGGGGAAATAATGAGAACTGAAGTCATGCACACACCCTCATTACATTAAAACCCGATTTTGGAATTTGGCCAAAGAAATTTTTGATTTATGTTTAGAAATTTCAATTATGTGCATGTACTGTACAAGAAAAAGCAATTTATCCCGCTTATGTACAGTTTCTAAAAATAAAATTTATTAAAAACAAATTATTTATAATTAAAGAAGACAGACGATGTGGAATTGGCACTGTTTATTATATTAAGTAAAATTTATTATATTATCTCTAAGAAAAAAGAAAGATCAAACATTAATTCCTTCAGTAATTCTCCGTAGTTTTCTTGAAAAAAAAGTTACAATTTATAAATAAATATAATTTAATTTAAACCATAATCTATTATCAAACGAAATTCATCATTCTATCTCTTTCTTCCTGTTATTCTCAATTTCTCTTCCTCACGCTCTTAACATGACATTAAAACGTATTAAAAAGGATTAGAGATATACACTTAAAACAATGCAATCGTTTATTATTGTAGAGTAGAGAATAAAAAACCAAACCATTCACATACATATATGTCACGCCCTCATTCTTATGCTCTTTCTCCATAGAAAAACAACATACATACATATTTTCTGCTTTTTTTTTCTGTGTTTTTTTTTTCACTTGCATTTTAATTCGCTTAATTCTTGTCCACACTTTTTCGCTACGTTTGTGACAAAACTTCACCAATTTTTTGTGTGAAAAATATAAAAAAAAGAAAGGAAATTACACATACATTCAGAAAAAAAGAGACACACTCATGTATATGTATATAACTATTTATGTATACAAATGATAATAATAGTGTGCAATTAGTCAAGTGTGCTAGCAGCAGCAGCAGCAGAAACACACTAGAAAGAGAAAGTGCGGGAAGAGAGAGAGACAAAGAGGGAAACAAAGAGAGAGATAGAGAGGAAAAAACTTGAATTTAACATCGGTACACATACACGTAAGCATATATTTTAGAAGTAAAACCAAAAAGAAAAACCGTAACTAGGTGAAAAATGTGGCACCCAAACTATAGAAGAATAAAGAGAACCACTCAATATAAAAGCACGAAAAAGGCGTTTGAGTGTGTGTGTGTGTACATTTGTGTTGGTAATAATGAATTGTATGTGTAGAAGAGACGTTTACTTAATGTCTTCTTTATTATACAGAATTTATCATTAGATCCGGGATTGTCCTGGATTGTGCTACTTGTCGTTTAGATTAAAAACGTTTTCTCTTTTTTTCTGAGCTCTCTCTGTTTTTACCATTTACTGCAATTCTTTTTTGTCCTTCATACGCATATATGTCATCCCTTATGCACACATGCACTAAAACACCTGCACACATATGACAACATGTGAAAATAATGTGTTGGTTGTTTTAGTTAAAGGTGCAAGAGAAGATTTATGTGTCTGTGTTACTATTTTAATATGTGTAAATGTATGTTTGAAAGTTGTAGGTATCCATATTTATTTAGGATGCATTTTAAACTTTGACATCAGAAGCAATGTATTTCATGTGTATTTGTGTGTATGTGAGTTTATTTGTTTTAATGTGATTGCAGGCTGGCATCGATGGCATGCAAACACTTCTATTTTATTATTAATTATAATTTCATTATGGTTTTTATGCTAAAATGAGGAAAAAGGCAGCAGTACGATGGCATAATATAGGTGGGGGTTGCCAAAACATTAGCAGACACTAATAGTCCAATCCACTGATCCAGTCAGGTCGTTTTGAATATCGAGCGTAGTGAGAAAAGTCTTCGTCAAGAAGATACCTCAAGTAGCGCATGAAGTGCTTAGCAAATTTTTGCATATGATTCATCGCTAATTGTGAATATTCGGTGAGAGCCTTGTCACTTCCATACAACTATTTTTTTTTTTTTTTTTTCGTTCGTTGGAAGGTGGAAATCTTCATAGATACCGCAGAACTCCTGTTCTACGGTTATGTCGGATTCCTACCGACTAAAACCACCTCCTTGGTCTCCCCCATTCTCCCCGCGGGACTACCCTTAGGCATTAGTTCGCGGGGGTGGATCTAGCTGTTCAGTTCTTGCTCTGTTCCTGCTTCGAAGCGTGCGCAATGAAATACTACATACCTCGGGTTTTCATTTTCATTCGGTCATCGTCATGTCCGAATCTATGCAGATACTCCTTAAAGCACCCATGGCCGCTTAGCAGCTGCGTGATGTAAAAATTTACATCCCCGTGCCTCCGTTGACACCACTTCGCAATGTCGGGAATCAGCGTAAACGACCATCGACCTTTTGTGGAGCACTCCCAGCGCTGCTGCCACTCCGATATAGATCGTCGACGTTCCTCTATTTTTAATGCTCCCGTAGGTCTTTCTTCTGCTTTATTATACAGCCTTTTGAGCTCTGTCGCATGTATGTCTATGGGCAGCTTTCCCGTGATGACACATATCGCGTCCTGCGATATGTGTCATATTTGGACGGCTAGCACCTGCTTGATGTGCAATTTCTTTGCACCTACCCAAATGGGTGCTGCATATAACACTACAGAGTTCATCACAATGGACAAAAGCTGCCTTCTGCTCGCGCGTGGCCCTCCAACGTTTGGCATTATGCGCGTTAGTGCGCCGTTTATTTTCGCCGCTTTGCTACTGTCCTTAAAAGACATCCTCGTATCTATGAGCACTCCCAGATATCGGATGTGAGGTTGAGATATTATGGTGTGCTCTCCCACAATCACTTTTAGCTGCTCTCTTTTTTTCCTTGAGCTCAAAAGCACGGCTTCTGTTTTCCAATTCGGCCGCGTTTAACCATCGTCGCACTCTGGAAATTCCATCATTGCAGACTAACTGGAAATATTCCAGTCTCTTCGATACTGCTACCAACGCAATATCATCTGCGTATCTCACTAGCGTTGTGCCCGCAGGGAGGTCCAGCTTGAGAGCACCGTCGTACATCGCGTTTCATAGTACAGAGCCTTGTGGTACGCCGCTTGTAACCTTATACTCCTTGACCCCGTCATCCGTGTCATATAGGAGTCGCCTGTTGCTGAAGTAGCTACCGATAATACGCCGTAGGTATAACCATACAACTATAACACGCACAGTATAAATGTATGCAAAAATTAAGACAAAGAATGCTTTTCAAGTCTAAAAGTTTTCTTCTTAATTGATGTTTATGTTGGCATGCCCGATCTTTAGTTTGCTGAGAGAGAGTGCTCTCCCAAGGTAACCTTTTACCTCCAATTTTCTCCATTTTGAGCTACTTTACCTTTAAACCCCGATTTCTCTAAAAGTATTCAAAGTAGCCCTTTTTGGAGATTTTGAAATCGTGTTTTAAAATAATTCTCTGAAATAAAACTTATTGTTGTTTTTTCTAATGATCATGAATTGTCATTGCCTTCAGTTTCATGCAAACACTTTATTATTTCAACATTTTGCAACACTAATTAAATTTTCTAAATCATGAAGTGAAACAGGGATTTGATCCCATTCAACGGCTGGCTTAACCGTTCTGTTGGCACCACTTTTGTTTGTCACATTGCTACCATCACGGTCCAGCCAGACCGTCATACATTTATAATGCGTTTATTTGAATTTTCAATGTATGAAAACATATTATGCAAAAATAATGTACTTATATGTACATTTATTAAAAAAAATATGTTTTTAATTTTTAAAAAGTTTTACGTTTCGAAACAGCAATGAAGAAAATAATCTAACAATATATATAAAAGTGAAAATCTGTTTGTATGTCCGATTATACTTCCTGAATGACATTAAAACTTATATAATACTGCATTATGTATCCGACCTTACTATTGACTTGGTAAAAGTTTGTAATTACAAGTGGATACCTCCCAAACCTTATACTTTTTTAAGTATGCCATTTATAGTACAGTACTGCAGTTTACTGCGTCCTGAGTGCAAAGACGCTGACTGACAATACCATGCTACAGTAAAAATGGAGATGGAGCTAGAAAAAGGGGTGTGGCACCTAACATATAACCTGAATATTTATTATGGGATATCTCAGGCACCATTTGTTGTATGTAAATATTTTTTGCCGATACCGAGCTTATAATGGAGTTTCACATCTGAATTTGTGTTCAAATGGGCGTAGCACTCCTCATGCAATCTTAATGCTATTTTGAGTATATCTCCAAAACCACACATATTACAGTACTGAGATTTTGTGCAATTGAGTTGGTTGACAACGCCGTGCTCCAGGAAACATGAGTATGAAATTGAAAACGACGGAGTGGCGCAAAGTTTTGTGTGATATTTTTTGGGCAAGTGGGAACGGCAGCTGTCATACAAAGAAAATATTTTAAACGGTGTATTTGAGGAACCAAAGTAAGAAGATGATAAAGGTTTTCTTTTCTATAACAACACTAGTTTACAGCCAAAATTACCAATGAACACCACTATCCAATTTCTATATAGAATTTCTTGATAACTTACTTAATTGTGACAAAACTATTTATCCAATCGAATCAAAATGTATAAACGTGATTCTTTTATTTCATATAATTTTTGTTCAAATCAAGTTCCTAGCTTCCAAAATATTTGTAATTATGTGGACAAACATTTTTTTCTCCAAAAAAAAAAAACCAACTGGTGATATCTCAAAAACCACACCATAAAATAGAGTTGATTTTCGGATTCAGCGATCAATTTTACATAGGAATTGGATAGTGGTGTTCATTGCCCAGAAAAAAAAAATAATTATTTGTAAGCTAGTGTAATTTGTGGTTTCTAATTTTCAATTACAATTCCAATGGTCATTTATGTGATGGTGTGTATTGATTCAAAACTTTTGTTTTCATAGTAAAATAAGTTTTTATTTCAAAAAAAAAAAAAGGATGATAATGTTTATATACATACAAACAACATGTACTAATGACGAATTAAAGCAAAAATATCGGAAAAACTATGAGAAAATGCATACGGTCTGGCCAGACCGTGGTGGTACCAATATGACTAAAATTTTGAAATCACCAAAATCTCGCCCCCCTCATACTTCAGGACTCCGATTTTTTATAAATATATTTAGAAATAGTCATTTAAGGATATCATGGATTTTTGAGATCATAGTGATATTAGAAATAATAAAAAAATGTTAACAAATTTGAAAAAGGTCTGGCCAGACCGTGGTGCCAATATAAGGGTTAAAAAGGCGGACGAATTTGTTTTTGGGCGCAAAAATATTGAAATATTTATAACTTGTAGTACGCGCCCTCTCCTCCTCCCTCCCAACCTCTGTCTAATATATTCCTTTCTCGACTACCCCTACCAATACCTTTCATGTTACCATCGGTACGGAATCACTATTTTTTTCCATTTTTCTAAAAGCTTGCTTACTTTAAGAATATACAAAAAATGTTAATCAAGAGAGTGGAAAAATATCTTATTTAGACAAATTATAAAACAATTAATTTTAAATATTTATAGTTATATGCTCAAAAATCTTAAACCTCATAAGGTGCTTGGATCTCTCTGTTTTCTTACCTTCTTTCCTGTTGAATATCGGGTCGAAATCACACTATGCGTTTTGCATCTTTGTAAAAACTTACATATTTTCAAAATCAAAAACCGGGAAAAAATAATAATTTTCATCTAAAATGTGTAAAACTATCGAGTTTAGAAAGATGGGTGCATGTTTCTGTAGTAAATAAATATTTCAAAACTTTTTAAAATGAAATTCTATTCCATATATAAGCTTAAATAAAATTAACATGCACACAAATCATATCAAATGAAATGAATAGATACAAGAATTTTGTATTTATTTAAAACACAAAAGAGTCTGTCTGCGTATGTGTTTGGCTATTAAATGCTATCGACACCAATTTGTCGAATAATATTATTGAAAAATTGTTACTATTAGCATTAAAAACAAAAAAAAAAAAAACAAAAATAAATAAATAAAAATAACATTTATTTATGCGTTTCATGTATCGTTTTGTTATTGCCATTATTGTATTGTTAAAAGCTGGCTTTTTATTTTGAATGCACGTATGTATGAAAGCTTGAAAATTTAACAAAATCGGAAAAATTGTATTGTGTAAAATTTTATTGCCATATTTTTGTATTATTATTGTACAAATGCAAAAATTTATACAAATAAAAAATAATTTCAAGTAATTGCTGGCAAAATGTATAATAGCTCAAACTCACAAATACACACACAGAAAAAAAGATGCAAATAGTTATCCCAACGGAAAATTGCAATGTGTGGTAAGCCAACAAAAAATCATAAATTTGGCACTTTATTTTTTCCAAAATGTTAGAGTGAAAGTCAAACATTCTTCTTGGCATTACACATTCTTTAAAAAAAATAATTTAGAAAAAAAGAGTTACTTTTCTTTGATTGCATTGTAATGCAAGAAAAAGAATGAAAAATTATTGCGTTTTCTGAGGAAAACAGTTTTCAAATCAGCCACCCTTCTTATTATTTTATTGTTGAAAATAAAAAGCTAGGACAATATGACCAAAATATCGATCAAACCCCTCCAAAAAAAAAAACAAAAAATGGTAAAGTGTGAAAGTAACATCGAAAAACTAAAAAGTCTGTGTTAAATTGGCCAAACAAAGCCTTCAAAGTCCTCCCCTAATAACACAGTGCAACAAAACTAAATTTTGACTAAAACTTTAAAACCTTAAAAATTTGAGAACGAATGCCCCATACTTATGTACAGGGCCGTAGCCAGAAATTTTTTTCGGGGGGGTTTTCATTCAAAGAAAATATTCATAAATAATTTTTATCAAACTGATTTTTTAAATACAATAAATAAAATCAATGATACATTTGATGGACCCTATAAAATTAAAATTTTAGGAAAAATTTTCCGATTTTTTTTTATCTTAACCTCAAAAAAATGGCTAAAAGTGACAAAAAATTCCCAGAATAATCAAATTAAATTTTTTCAAATAAATATTATTCAATGTGCATTCTAATGCATTTTTTTTTATCGTGAGGGACATAATTTCATTAACTCATTGACTTCCCACTTCTGATGATGTACCCAACCTCAAAAAAATTACCAAAAATAGTAGAGGCTTATTTTTTTTCAAATGATCATCATTGGGAATTTGAGCCATTATCAATGATAAGAAACCCGGATGAGATTGGCTTATATTCCCTAAATTCGTGAAGTCACAGCATTGAAAGAGATCTTTCTAGTCGTGGTGCTCTGAGCAATAATGCAATGTTGAACAAAAACTTCTCATCACGTCACGTTTTAGGAAAAAAAAAATGGTGTTCAAGCAAGTCTAATTTTACAAGGATCCGATAATTTGTTCTATTTTTATTAATTTTTAAACTTTTCAAACTGATTCAGGACGAAACCTTAAATTAAAAACAGTTACTGACCTAGAAAAACTATGAATGCAGGAGTGCTCAGTATCACCTTCTCTTTTTGAATCCGTAGTCAAACCTCATGTCGAAGAAAACAAATCGGATTTGATAGCATAGTGAAACTAAGATTTCAAATATATTTTTTATATTTAACTTTTTAGAAAAAAAAAAACCGATGGAAATAAAAAATATCGTTAAATAGATTTTATTTTGACTTTTTTTCCATCCATTGGCAATTAATCTCAAAAATTAGAATAAAGTTTCCACCTTTCGGGGGGGGGGGGGGGGTGGGTGGGTTAGAACCCCCAAAACCTTCCGCCCCCCTCTAAATACGGCCTTGCTTATATACCTAAAAATTGAAATTAGAAATCATTGCTTTTCATAAAATTTTCATTTATTTTCGAAATGCATCATCGAATATATTCACTGAGGAATTTATCGCTAGACATTATCATATTACCTGTTTTCCCCACTGGGTTACTACATATGCATACATACACATACAAAAAATGATAAATTATCATTTGTAATTTATTTGTATATAAAGTATAAGTGTGAGTGTGTGTTTGTAATTGTGTTTGTATGAGTGAGAAGTTCATTTGTCAATAACTGTTGTCGTTGCTTTAGCTGCTGATGTTGTTGTGTTTTATTTTTGATATTTTGCTTCCAGCATGCAAATTGCCATAATAAATTTTTATTGCAAATTGGTTTAAAATTATTTCACTTTTCACTTTTTTCTTTTTTAAATTTATTATTTAATGCTGATGTTGTTTTATTACTTTTTATGATAAGATACATACACACATACATACATATTTAAGATAAAATCGTGTATGTAAACAAACAAGGTGTGCTGTAATAGTAAAAAACTTTAACTTTTAAGTTTACTAATGTATTTCCAATGCTCCCAAGTGTTGATTGTAACTTTTGCGCTAGCAAGTGAAAAGCTTTGAGGTTCAAAAATATAACCGTTAGCCAGTCCAAGATGAGATGAGAAAAGCTTATTTAGTAAATGGAATCTGTCACTCTATTTATGACCTCCCTGAATTTGATTTTAAGTTTCGATGTATTGATTGTGGTACACCTTGTATTTTTTTTAAAAAAATTGTAATTACCTGCTTGTTTATACAGTAAATGTGGTTAATTAAACATAAAATAAATATTAATTTATTTAATCAATGCATAAAGGTATGAATTTAATGAACATATGTAGTTAGTACTCAAAGTATTTAAAACGCTCATGTTTGCGGTTTGCTTGAAGCTCTTTGTAGTGGGTTACTATGGCATCTATTTATTTGTACTTTTGTAATGCGAACTTAAAAAAATCAAATTACAAAATAGATTCGTTCATTTCATAATAATTTTGGTTACTTTTGTACAGGTGGAAATCCTGAGTTCCGACCGCTAACCAGCTGTGGAAGATGGACGAATTATTTGCCAGCATATTTTTATTGAATTTCGGGAATATTTTATGGCCCTTTCAATTTTCAATTCAATTTAATTTGGAAAATTTTTATTGTTACATGTCGTTAACTATAAAAGTTATCGTCATCAATTTAGTAATTTATTTAAATATTTATTTACTATATATAGCTAAACATTTTACCAAATTGCTTTGTTTTTAGGAGAGAGACGAAATTTTCAGATTTTCATTTTTTTATCTCGTTAACTTTAAGTAATATCAACAGGAATTTCTTGTCGTTTTTATTTGTGAACATTTTTCTATTAATTGCTATATTTTCTTCCAGAATTTATGCTTTAATTCAGGTACTTCTGAGTGTTGTATAATTTTTAATAGGTAAGGAATATTCTCATTTTCAGCTGTACATCTTGTAAACTAAACTCTTTCCGAATAGCTTAGGGTCTGGTCTTTCCTTCAAAAAATCTTCAATCAAAATTATCAAAAAATATATTTATAAATATATTACTGATGGTGTTATGTATAGAATAGGCTTATCAGGATCATAAAATGGCTTACTAAAATTTGTTCGTTGAAGCCCTTCCAGGAGTTTTCAAATTTTTAAACTGATTGGACTTGGCAAGTTGGGTTTCGACTACAGAATTCTTCTACCTCAAATACTTTTTCAGCTTCATATATCTTTTCTTATCAAGAAAAAGCTCGAAAAATAATTTTGATCACTTAAGCTATGGAGACGTTAAAAAAGCATTGAATTACATTGACAAATCTTTGCTTATCATTTACATGTATTGCTGTATTTTCAATAGTGTCTTTCTTTGTTCTTCATTTCAAAGAGGGATACTTTCGTAACTTACTTAGCTAGGCTTCAAACTCGTCCATAGTATTAAATCTTCCCGTTGATATCGGGAACTTTCTAATCTTGGGTAGACAAATATCTCCTAAATTTTCCTTTATGAAGAAATTTTAACCAATTACACAGTTTTAAAAAATTTAGTGAAGTAGAAATACCTGGAAAGTCATACTATTTTTCTTGTAGGCCTTGTCGAGTAAAACAAGGGTCTGTACTTGAAATTTTTCAAACACTCCCAAAATCTTGATTTACCGTTAAAAAACCGGTACCTTTGGGCACTTATAAGCCTGTAACTTGGTTGATTATCAACAAATTTTCAGTTTCTTACCGGTTTTAGAAAAAAGAAACTTAGACCTTTCAAACAATATATATTTTATTATACTTTTAGAAGATTTGAGGATTTTCTGTGTATTTGTCTAGCAAACACAATTTTTTTTACCTTTTTCGCCTTTTCTCAACTTTGACGGTGTTTGTTCACACTATTTTATAAAAGAGCTATACTACTTATGGATTTATTCTAAAAACACATTTGTTAGCGAGTAAAACACAAGTTTGTTTTTAAAAATCAGTAAGTAATTGACTGAGTTATTAAACTTTTTATGAAAACAAAATTTTCGCAAAAATACAATTTTTGGCCGTTCAACTCAAAAATGTGTGATTAACCGTTATTTTTTTAAAATTCAGCACCATCAGTTTCTCGTTGAAGTGACCAACAATATTCTGAAATCAGTTTTATTTTATTTTTTCCTTCAATTGTAGCAATTTCTTGGTGAAAATTTTCGGCTTGTTCATCGCTGAACTGGCCCAGGTTATCTGAGAAGAAGTCCAAATGCGAATGGAAGAAATTAATTTTTAAGGACATGTTCCAGCTCATTTTACCATACGCACTTAAAAATGCATTAACAACCGTGATATAGTCGTCACTTCTGTGATAACCAAGAAAATTATCGTATAGCGCAACAAAGCTCTTCCATGCACGTTTTTCAGTTCTATTGAAAAACTGTTCATAAAGTTCACATTGCTCATAATTTTACGAATCAGAGATCCAATGAAAATACCCAAAAATTCATTAAAGAGTTAAACACGATGGAAAAGTACTAGATATGGAAACAAATAAATTAATACCTCCTTCAGTGCTCAGTTTAAAATTGTGATGTGCTATTATTTACCAGAATATGTAATTTCATCACTGTATATACAATGAGTCCAAGATATAGAGTTTTAAAAATTTCGCATATATGAGAGGTGGGCGTGGTAATAATCCAATCTATCCCATTTTTGCAATGATATCTGGCAGTACACCAAATTTCATGATCATATCTATAATATATACCAAGTTATACACTTTTCGCGGTTTTATTTGTATGGGAGGTAGGCGTGGTAATAGTCCGATCGTTATAATTTTTCACACAGTGAATGTTAATGACCAAACCAAATTTCAGAATTTTGGACGGCTAAAAACGGATTTGGCCCCATAGTGCACTGTACTGAATGATTATAAATAATAAAATCATAAAATTCACACAACTCCGTAAATTTTCACCCAATTTCATTCAAAAAAAGGTCATTCGACACGACATTAAATTTACTTTCAAAGTATTTTCTCGCAAAAAATCTCCAAGATCAGATAATATCGTAAAAACATCGTTCAAGCCGAAAAAAATGATTATGAAATCGAAAAATCGCAAATACTTTCTACTGCAGTCTCGTCAGTTTTCAATTCATGAAAATAAACAATACATGGTCGGAAAGACCAAACTAAGAACAAAAATTATAAATCGGAAAATTGTAAATTAGCTAAGTTATGAGCGATTGTTTACATGAATCTACCCAAAAACGGTTTTTTGACCATAAAACGAGATTTTGGGGGTGTATGGGAAATTTCCTCCACACCATTTTTCTTAGCATAACTAAGACATACAATTTGTGTTAGGTCTCCATAAAAGTGCTTTCAATTTTTTTTTCGTCACACAGTGTTTCCCATCAGTAATCTTTGTGATAGTTCCTTCATTTTAACAATCAATAAAAGTGAAAATATTTTAAAGTAAATACGAATTTTTGTTTTCCTTTTACCTTCACTTAGGAGCTTAGGGCTTCTACTAAGCATCGTGCTTAGTATTAGTTTTATTAATCATTTTGTTATTATCTGGACAGCTGATTGGTCTGCCGTAGATGATGGGGCTACCTTTTTTTTTGACGTTTCTCAGGATCTGCGTTTTTTCACCATACAAGACAGTTATCTATACATTTCTTAGTGTAAACTACAATTTTATTCCAGAAGATCCAGAAGTGCTACGATATCATATTATATATCAATTTAAAGAGCTTGTCGAGTAGGTTAGATAAAATTAAAATTAGATTTAGGGGGGTATTCTACCCGAGATGGTGCGAAATATCGATGTTTTCAAATCGTTGTAATTGAAAAGCTATTCAATATTTTTACTCGAGGTTTTTTGCAGGTTTTTCTACAGGTTTTGAACAATAATTTTCATTTTTAATGTTAAAAATATCTTTGTTAATAATGGTTCATTCGACGCCTCGAACTTAAGCCTGCCGAAAATAGTTGCTCCATGGTGGACATGATATCTCCGGTTTAAATATTCTGAAACACAAAATGTAACCCATTTTGTAATCGTGACACTTCCTGCTATCGCCTCATCTAGGGAATAAGAAAAATATTTAAATCAGACGTTTGAAAAAAATGACGATTTTTTGCCCTGTTTTTGTTTATATTTTGCATTAAAAACATTAGTTAAACAAATGCTTTCGCCATAATCCTAGATAAAATTTCAAGTCAATTGGACAAGTGGTTTTTTGTGAATCGTGTCCACCGAAAAAAATGGTTTCCTTGAAAAACGAGTTTAAATATTTACAAACATGGTACATACAAATGATGTAACTTACGATTAATCAGCGATTCCAGGACCATACATTGCCCCCTCTTCTTTCTTATAAAACTCGTTGTCTAATCAAAAATATTAAATAAAAAAATGAGTTTTCGGACCATCTCGGGTAGAATACCCCCTTAAAATCGGTTAAGCCAATTCCAAAATATTAGAGTCCGAAGTTTTTTAAAATTCGCTCATTGAACAAAACATTGCATTCATCATTGAAAAAATCATTGCTTAAGCGGGAGTAAATAATAAATAAGAGAAAGAGAGAAGACATGAGTAACGGGATCTCTCAAAATTATCGAATTATCTGCATACACAAATAACAAAACAAACACCAACGAGTAGTTTGGTTCTCTTTTGATATTTGTTTTTTCATAAAGAGATTTCTTGAACAAAAAAAAAAAAAAAAAATAGCCCCAGTTACTGGGGCCTTACCGACTAGTTTTCACTAATTAGTATTATTGAAAAGTACTACCACTAGTTTTCTACATGCTTTTTGGTTTTTTTTTATTTATATTTTCTATCTTTAAAATTTATTTAAACTTATATTTATTTCGTGCACTGTACTTTATATAAAGAAAACAGTTCAAATTATTTATAAATTATTCATTATTTCTTGAAAATTGAATGCATTGAAGTTACACACACACACACACACACTTACTCTCTTTGTTCCTTTCTCACACATACATATAAACATAAAAGAGTAAAACAAAAACACATACTAAACAAGAAACGTGAAAACTTTTATATAAGAATATGTTGCAAAAAGTATTTTAACCAAAATGTTGTATACTTTTGAGCTTGTTTGCTATGTTTTGAGTATTTATAGACATACATATGTTTGTGTGTGTATACCTAAATGTTTATGCAACTGAAATTGTTTGAAAAGAAAATTATTATTGTATGTTGAGAGATACGAGTATGAAAGGAACAAAAAATAAGTAAAAACTACTTTAAGAAAATATCATTTTTTCCACAATTTTTCTACAAATATTTAAAATATGCAAAGAAACACATACATCTAAATATATATATATATTCCGAGTATGAAAAGTGAGTAAAAAAAAGAAAAAAAAAAAAAATAAGAAAATTACATCAAAAGTTTTGCAGCAATAGTTTTTCTTCTTGTTCTGTAGAAGAAGTAAGTAGTTAGAAGAAGTAGAAGTATTTCATGAAAGGCAGCATACTTAAAGTTTAAGCATGCAAAAGAAACATTTTGTTGTTTTTCAGTTTACAATTTTCACTATTTTTTTTTTCGCTTGAGTGTATATGTATTTTGTATATGTAGTCTTAAATTAAGATAAACTGCAAAATTTTTAGAGAATGCAAAATGTCATTATATTTAAAATGCAATAAATCACGTTGATAGTGGTACGAGTTCATAGTGTCGCGGATTCATTCTCGTAAATTTTCACACACAGACAAATACACATACAGTAATGCATTTTGAGATTGTCTACTTCCGGTTTTTTGGGTAAAGCACTGTGATTTGCAACATTCTTTGAATGTCTTCTTCATCTTCTTCATCTTCTTCTTCAATTTATATAGTATGTAAACTAAATATATTTGAATATAAAATTTGTATAAATGCTGAACGCATTTTTCAGTTATATAGAAACAAAGACAGCTAGAGAGACAGAACAGAAAGAAAGTCTGAAGAAAAGAAGTGTGAGAGAGAGAAAACTTGAGTATTACACATACACAGACAAATCAAATAATAAATTTCCGCCACTTATTTTGTATATGGAAATCCTGTTGGTTATCGTTGTTCTTTTTCTTTTTTTTTTTGTCTTTTTTTTTAAGCTTTGCCAACAAAAAAATTTTACAGACAGCAGATTTTGACAGATAGTGAAAGAATTTCTTAGTAAATTAATGCAATTTTTCAAATGCGCCACATTGGCGTCTGAATTTTACATTTGTATATATATATATATATATATATATATATATATTGCAGTTGCTGTTGTTTTTATGTTTTGTTTTGAATCGCTTGCAGTTCAGTTGTGAACAGTTTGATTTCGAGTACTTTTCAGTCATTTATTTAATATGTAGGAGTGTCATAAATATCGGAAAGATTAGTTGCGAAAGGAGTTCTTGATTATCTGAAGAGAAAGGTTCTTATAATGTTAATGGCAGCTGGTGCTCTATATATTAATATTAGTCTTAGAATTTATTTTGAGATAATTGAATTGTTATAATAATGAAATATTCTTCATTTCTTGCTACCCCCTTTTAAAAGTTTTCTTCTTTGAAAACGTTCCTCTTCCTCTTTTTCCGCTAAATCTGTTTTTCCTCCAACCTCCTTCTTCCACCCTTTTCCAAAAACGTTTCTCTTCCTTTAAAACCTTCGCTCTCTCCAAAATAAATTTCATATTCATTTAGAACTTTTTTCTCCTCCAAAAACTTGTTTCTCTTTTGAAAAATTTTTTTTTCCCTAATGGCTTTCTTCTGAAACCGTCTCTCTGCAAAACATTTATCTTCTTTTAACTTTCTTCTCTCCCCACTAAAAATCGAATTTTCCTTGAATAATTTTTTTTCTTTCTCTGACAGCTTCTTTCTTTCCCCAAAACCTTCGTCTCTCTAACATTTTCCTCCTATAAATTTCGTCTTCTCAAAATAATTTATTCTCGCTGCCCCGAAAACTATTAGCTTGCCAATAAAACTTGCCTTTCCTTTCGCGAAATTCGCTTTCTCCCAATACTTTCCTCTCTCCCGCTGGAAACTTCATCCTACTCTCAACAAATTTCCTCTTCCTCTTACAATTTTCTCTCTTTCTTCCGAAAAATTTCGTCTTACAAAATTCTTCTCTCTGCTCCGAAAACTTTCTTCTTTTTATAAAACTTTTCTCTCTTTCTATCAAAATATTCTTTTTGTCACAAAACTTTCCCCTCTCTTCCGAAAATTTCCTTCTTCTTACACAATTTTCTCTCCTTCCTTTGAAAACATCCTTTTTCCTATAAAACTTTCCTCTCTTTCCCCATCGAAAACTTCTTTCTTTCCAAAATACCTTCTTTCCTCTCCTCTGAAAACTTTTTTTAGTACAAAACTTTATTCTCTCCCCTTCGATAAATTTTTCCTCTACCCCTCGAATATTTATTTCTTCCCCTGTCCTTTCCCTCTAAAACTTTCCTCCGAAAAGTTTCTCTCAAAACTCTGTCTTACCTCTAAAACTTCCCTCACATACAAAACTATTCTCGCCCTCCAAATTCCTCTCTTCTGAAAACTTCCGTATTTTTTAAATTCCCTTTTCGTTAAAGCTTTTCTGTGTCCTCAAAACGGACGTCTTTTCTTAAATTTTTTTCTTCCGTAAAAAATTTCCTCTCTTTTTGAAAATGTCCTCTTCTCCCAAAATATTCCTTTCTCTTCCTTGGAAGTTTATTCCCCCAAAACTTTTCTCTCACTCCTCCAAAAACTTCTTTCGCTTCTCAAAATTTCCGCTGTCTTTCAAAAAACGTTGTTTGTCTCCGAAACGCTCTCGCTTCCCTTAAAAACCCCTCTGTAACCCCTCGTTCTTTACCTTGAAATTTCTCCCGTCAGAACATTTCAGTCTTTCCTCTCCCTTAAAACTTCACTTTCCTTTTCTTTCATCAAAACTTTCCTTTGTTGCTTTGATGTGTTTGAATTTCACTTAGGTAGGGATACATCCTCTTGACGCTGTGAGGTTTGAGGTTCTGCGAAATGAATGCCAATGACGGACAATGCGAAATGAAGAAATGCTCAAATTCATGGTGATGGTTGGGCCTATTTTGAGACATAGAATAAATAAGATTTTTGTGTTTTGTTTCAGTCTTTTAATTCAAAACAATTATATGATTATTCAAATTTTTCTTAATTTTGTTTCATTAAGTTTAACTAACTAAAACAAATTAAAATCTTTGACATGACAAATCTATTCTATCGAAATATTATAGTTCAAATGAACTAAATTCAATCATATGTATGTATTTCTATACATTTAATCAAGTCATTTTATTCAATGCTATTTATGTTTTAATTAGTTTGGTCAACATTAAAAATGGAAAATAAAATATTTGTTTCTTTAAAAAGCATTAAAAACTCAAAACTTCTGTATATTGATTAAGAGCTTAAAAGAAACAAAAACATTCGCAGACAATCAGAGGGGGATTCTTCATTTCTAAAGCAAATTACTAGCTACTTCTTTCTTTTTGTAGTAAAATGTTATCTGCAATAATAATAAGCAGAGAGCAAAAAATGCTAACTAATTTTACGTTACCTAAATCTATGAAAAAAAAACATGAGAAAAATAGAGATATAAAAAATATTTCTTTAATACTTTACTTTTTGGATGCTTGAGATTTTCCGCCTTTTCGTCTTCATGTCCAATTTTGCTGCTTCATTTTGCTGCTGCTACTTTTTGATTTCATTTTTGCAAATTTAATGAAAAATTAGTTATGCTGCTGATTTATTTTTCTCTTTTGCAATTTTTTTTCCAAATTTTGTTCTTACTTTTTTCAGTATTCCTCTTTAATCAGTTGAGCTGGAAGACGAAAAAAAATCTGAAAAATTCCCGAATACATTTACAATTGTAAATACTTACAGTAGATAGTTTAGATTTTCTTTCTCTTTTTATTTTATTATCTTTTTAACTTTGGTTAACATTTTCTCTCTTAGTAGATATTCTGAACTAAATTAAAGTAGAAAAGTAGAAAAATAGAAAAACAAAAAATAGCAGAAAGTAGAAAAAAGATGCTACTGTAGCTAAAAATTTGCAATTGTTGTTAAGATTACTGTTATTCTTGTTGCAGTTGCTGCTGTTTTTTCTGCTGTTGCATCTTTTGTGCTGCTACTAACTACACTCTGTGCCGTCGCTGCAAATGTTGCATAATACTAAAGAAGCTGATTAAGTTTTTCTTTAGTTAAATTTTCTTTCATTTCTTTGTTTATCTCTTTTTCTTTCTGTTTAAATTTTCTTCTTATTCTGTGCTTCTTTTACCTTCTTTGTAGAAATGGTAATCGAAAAAAATTTGTATTTAATCACTTCCATCCAATTAAATTAAATTAAATTGAATTAAATTTGAAGGAAAAGTTTTGCCTTTGCTTTTTGCAATTGTTTTCTCAATTTGCTGAATGTTTGCATTGAATTCATTCATTCATTCAAATTGCATGTGCAATTATAGTAATAAATTTTTGGATTGAAGAATGCATTGAAATATTGTGTAGATTAGTTGTAAAAATGTTGTAGGGAAACGTTTGGACGAATTTTATTCGGAAACTTCCCAAAAATAACAGTTTGTTATGAGTTCTGAAATCACAGCGGTTTTTCACGACTGAAATTAAAAACCATTGCTAGAAATAATCATTGAGAAATATAATTTTTCTCATCAAATTGTGTATCATTTTCTTTCCGTTTTATTTAGTAAAACTTACTCTTAATAATAATGTGATTGCAAAATAATAGTTTACCGCCATTACGATTCATGCACATTACTTTTTTCTTTTCTCTCAAAATTAAGAAATATGCATTTTTTATTTTTATGGCATACACCAAAACACAAAATTGCAATATTTTTTTTTTTTTTTTGTTTTTTAAATTTTACTGTGACAAATGCCAAGAAAATAAAATTTCATTATTTCAATATACGAAATACAAAACTGCATCACAAACCGAATGCAATACGAGTACTACAGTCGTGACATAATATTTTTACTTACTTTATAGAGCAGCATCAAATAAAAATTGAAGCGTTAGAAACACAAAAGTATCTAAGTACTACAATAACAGAAAGTACTACAAAGAAAAAAATTATTGAATAAAAAAAAATATCCGATTTTAAGCTGGATAAGAAACGTATTCAATTCAACAGTTTAAGTTTTAGTTTGAAAATATCTTAACACAATAAAATGGAAGACGCTAATCATAGTGGATTATGCCTCTACAAATTTTTAAATTAAACGACTTTAAGCTGCTAGAGTGCAATGAAACATTTGCCATACTATGAGCACTTAATTTCGTTGTCTTTTAAAGTCTATGTGCAAATACCTCAACAAAATAAAACAGAACACGTTAATCCTATCTAGCAAGCTATATTTATACAAATTAGAACTCCAACGACTTTAAGCGAGTAAAAAGAGCGGGGAGTCAAATGCTTTTTTAAATGTTTATATTGCACACTTCTTTTAACAAATAAAAATAAAATATATATATAACGTCAGTGTAATTCGGATCGATTTTTGCAAGGTAAACTTTGAGCGCTAAAAATAAAGGATTACAGATTTATGAAAAAAAATGTTTTAATACAAAATTAAAGCATATTTCTTCCTCTTTTAAAGTGTTAACTACCAAAAAAAAAAAAAAAAAACAAACATAACTTTTTTTTTAATAGCTACTTAGGTAACATCACCTCGAAAAAAAATGGATTGCATGTAATTCGGATCGAAAAATTGAGTGTTGCATGTAATTCGGATCAGCAAAATTTATAGGAAATTATCTTTAATTTTCGGTTTATTATTAGGAAAATATGGCATATATAAAAAAAAAATTATGTATGTATGCACAAATACATACACACACATACATACAAACTGTTGCCAAAATCTATGTATTTTCCTTATGTAATCATATACCGTTTGTCCTATCTTAGTGAAATTTGGTGTAGAGATGCATTTGTGTATATGCCAAGTTGTGGGCTATACAATTCGACCATATCTCAAAGTAGGCGTGGCATTTTCGCAAAAGTCCAATATCTTCGAATATCATTTCGAGCTAAATTAATAAAATTTTATATGGAGACTTATTTGTTCCAAACCGAACTAATTCTCAATTATGGGCCTACTCATGGGCGCATCAAAATTAGGGTAAGAAGCTGTGGCTAGGAGATAGCTGCGAATATTTTAAAAACAAAAGTATGGGACTGTGCAATCTTACGTAGGAGCAATAGCGAATCTAAGGGGCGTAGAAAAGGGGAAATGATTTGGGGTCAAATACCCCTGACATCAACCCCAACTCCCCACTAGCCACCCCCCAACTCTTCCCTAACCTCTCGCCTCTTCAACTTTTCCGCCCCCCAACGCCTCCCTAACTTTCCCCCTTCCTTACTGGTAAGAATTTCATATATTTGATTATTGGCCACAAATAAAAAAAAATTTAAAAGAGAAGAACAAATGTTAACCCCCTGAAGGTAAATCTCGGGATTCGGTTGTCTATGGCCATGCCCATGAGCTGATGCACAAGGAAATATATAAAAAGTCATTTCTTCGAATCATTTTAAGCAATTTCAGAATTAAAATTTAGTCAAAAATTAAAATGTAGCCTGGAATAAAAAAAATACTAATCATTTAACACAAACTAGTTTTTAAAAATATATTTCATATTGAATTTTACTAAAAATTACTAGTTAAAATTGGTATAACTCTTAATATTATTAGAGTTTATTAATTTCAATTAATATTTCAATAAAAAAAAAATTTTTTTTTGATATTAAAATGGAAAATTTTTGACTAAAATTCAAAATATTTTTCAAGTTTATCTAAGCTTTGAACTCAAATTCCACAAAAACTGTCTTAACAAAGGGTCGATCCGAATTGCTTCCAAACATCACCAATTATATCTAAATCACAACTAAAAAACTTTCATTAATTAAAACTATATAGTTTTTCTAAATTTTGTAATTATGCAGACACCTCAATTGCTGGTAATTCGGATCATTGATCCGAATTACATGCAAGTAGAAAAACGCATGCTGGTAATTCGGATCGATTTTAAAAGTAAATTTGTTTGCTAGTATGCTTTCTAAAATGGTGCTTATTTTTACCAAACTATAGCAGAATGTTTAGTGAACCAAACCCTATATAAATTATATAAATATATTCGCGAGCACAAAAGTTATTATTGTTACAAAATTTGTGGGTTTCTTATATTATTTGCTAAGGCTTTGTATGAAATTACGCTCACTGCTGGTTTCTTCGCTCACAACTGATTAATTTGAAATAATTGAAATAAGTGTTGCATACCATTAGAAAGGGGAAATTATTCTCGTTCGCTTCGAAAAAAAGGACATAATTTAAAAAAATACCAAAGAAAAGTTATTAGCAAAACAAAATCGATCCGAATTACCCTCATTTACGTTATATGTTTAGAATAAATTTCTGAGCTTTCTTTTTGTTTTTATTTTTCTTTTCTTTTTACATTTCCATTCTATATTTTTAGTACTTAGTCTATTTTAACATGCAACCTTACAATTTAGTTGAGTGTATTTGGTAAGATAAAGCAACAACAACAAGAGAGCTAACATATTTTTATTTTACTTTACAATACAATTCACAAATGTTTTATTTTATAAATAATAAAATTTTAAGTAACAAAAAAATGCACTTTTCTCCGAAACTTTATAGCAGTGAAAAATAATATTTGTTTGTTTTTTTATTTTTTTTATTTAGTAATGTCATTAAATTTTGAAAAGGTTTAGAGTTGCAATGAAAATGCAGGGAAACATCAAGCAAAAAGTTTACGTGAATGAGTGTGAAGTAAAGTGTATTCGTTTGGTTTTATTTTCAAGGTTATGTAGAGTGCTAGTTTTTTATATTTAAGTATTATGCTTGTGAATTAAATCAAATGAAAAAATATTTCTGCTTGAGTTGTTAAATTATTACATGAATATAAACCGCGAAATGACTGTAGAGTTTGGAGTCGAGGTTTCTTTGCAACCATTTTCACCCATCTAAAAACAGGTTTTGTTTTTAAATGATGATTGTAATGTGCTAAACGCCGTTATCCGACAGAAGATAGAAAATGAATGAGATATGTAAAATAATAGGTTGTTTTATACAATATAGTGACTGTGTTTTGTCAATTTAAAAAAATAACAGAATATCTAAAAAAACTGACTATTTTTGGGCCATTGTGATTTGCTGATTTCAATAACCAGAAACACAATGAAATACAGTAACTGTGATTCATCCGTATGAAAGAAAATAAACACAAAAAACAAGCTGATCCCATCGAACTGGAAACACAATGTGTAAAATAACAACCTGTTTTTATGTAAAATAATCACTATAATTTTTAAGAATTAAAAATATGAAAAAGTAACCGATCATAAAAAATATCTGTCTTGCATGGTCACTGTGTTTTGCTAATCCTAGAAAACTGGCAATGAAATGAAAAACAAAGTCAGTGAAAATAGCAGGCTATTCTAACGCAATACAGTTACAGTGATTTGTATATATAAAAAAAATTTTAAAAGATAGCAGGCTAGAAGAAATAAGTAACCATTCACATATGGGGTTACTGCGATTTGTTGGTCTCAGCGAACTGGCGTTATAATGACAAAAAAAATATATATATACAAAAATAGCAAGCAGTAAAGTCGCTGTGATTTTGGAGCTTAAAAAATACTAGAGAATAATAAATAATTGATTTTTCTTATGTTACAATTGTGATTTTCTGAGCTAAACATTTTGTTTGTGTAAAAATAACTTGCTGTTCCTAAGCAATTCAAGGTTTAAAAATGATAAGAAATAACTATTTTCATACGGTCACTGTGATTTACTGGTCTCAGTAAACTGGCTAAACAATAAAAAAGAAAAAAAAAAATATTAAATTGCACGCTGTGATTGGTACTTATAAAAAAGTATGAAAAAGTAACAGCTACGAAGAAGTAACTTACTATACTTGGATGGTCATTGTGACTGACAATACAATGTAACAGGTACTAAATAACAGGAAATTATTTAACAATATAGTTATTTTCTGGTCAACTGATAATACAATAGCAGTGTTTGAAAATAACAAGTACAAGTAAAGTTTTTGAAAATAACAAGTACAAGTAAAGTTTAAGTGAAAATAACAAACTGTTCTTTTGTAATTCAGCCACTGTGATTTGCTAGTGCTACTACTACTACTTCTATTATGGCACAACAGCCCCTGGAGGGCCAAGGCCAAGCTTTTCGCATCCATTCATGTTGTGTGAGTTATATATATATACGAACGGAAGGGACCCACAGTTTTATGCCGAATCCGAACGGCGAGTGAACGGCGAAGTGAAAAGCTTTTCATACCCATTTTTTGTACTCCTGGAGGTTTGCCATTGCCAGCCAAAAGGTGGTGCTGTGTAAATAAATTTTTATTTTCTATTTTTGTTTTTTGAGCGTGCCGAGATATGAACCAACACATTAACCAATAGGCTACGGCGACCGTGATTTGCGAATATTACAAGGTAGCAAAGTATATGAAATAACTGATTATTCTTAGATGGAGGCTGTGACTTTCTGGACTCATACTTATCAAGAACATAACATTACATTAAAAAAAAAAAAAAAAAAACCAATCACTGTGATTTGTAAGTTTGAATATTCACAGAGCATAAGAAAAAACTGTCTATTTTTGTATAAACATTTTGAATTGTTGGTCTCAGTAACAGAAAACAGAATGAAAAAATGATAAATTATGTGAAAATAAGAGGGGGCGGAGGCTATAAGGGCTCAAGCCCCCCCAGAACCCGACAATCTTATAGTAAACAGTCATTTTTGAGAAATCGAAAATATTTGGATTTTTCAAAAAAAAAAGCCATCAGCAGTGAAAACATGTATTTTCAACAAACGAAAAACTTTTGGATTTAGAATATTATTTTATATTATATTTTATTTTAATAATAACAATTTAATATAAATATTAAAATAGGGTCGGATATTTGAATCAATTGTGATTAGCCGCCATGCTGGGCATGCCAATAGGAAGCACGTTACAGTGCAACTCGTTATTAAATACATTCAGACTACATTGAATCTACAATTTTAATGCCAGCTTATAAATGTCTTACTTTTAGAAAGCTTGATAATGGTCTAGTTTTTAGATTGATTTTTGTACTGAATTTTAGTCTGATATTGGTTTAACTTTTCCGTTTTTGCACGTTTTTGATCTGAATTCTGGTTTGATTGTAAGTCAGAATTTTGTATTATTTTAGTTTGCATTTTAATCTGAATTTGGTTTGAGTTTTAATCCATGTTTGGTCGAAATTTTGATTTGCTTTCCAGCGTTTGCAGACCAGCGTTTGATCTGATTTCTAGTCTAAATTTTGGTTTGCTTTTAATTTGTATTTGGCGTCTTTTAAGCCTCAGTTTTAATCGAACTCTTAGTTTGAGTTGTGGTTAATATTTTCGTCTGAATTGGCTTGATTTTGATACTTTTTTGGTCTGAATTTCGCTCCGAAATCGGTCTGAATTTTGTATTAGAATTTGGTCTGAATTCGTCTGAAATTTTGGTCCAGTTTTTGTTTAATTTAAGTTAAAATATTTTGATGTAAATATTTATCAGATATTCCCACTAGTTGTGGTCTTAATTAATTTTTTGAATTTTGGATTGAATTGTAAAACTGATTTTGATTTTGATTCGGTCTGAATTTTGGATTTTTAGTCTGAGTTTTGACCTGAATTTGATCACATTTTGGTCGATTTTTTTTTGGAATTTCGGTCTGAATTTTGGGTTACTTTCGTTCGGTATTTGGTGTCCTTTTGGGCTAAAGTGTTGTCTCACAATTGGTCTGAGTTGTTGTCTAAATTTTTTTTGAATTTTGGAATGTATTTTAAAACTGATTTTGGTTTTGATTCGGTCTGAAATTTGGGTTTTTAGTCTGAGTTTTGACTTGAACTTGATCTCATTTTGGTCGATTTTTTTTTGGAATTTCGATCCGATTCGTGTTCAGTCTGAACATTGCTTTTTTTAACTCACCACCAGGCCGATATTAATAGTTATATCGATGCTAAGAGTGATATGAATATATATTTTAAAAATTCTTTTAAAGTACTATTCAAATCAATTGTTATCTTAATTGAGTTTTTTTTTCGGATTTTTATTTTGACCAAAAATGACTCCAAAAATGGAGATGTTTCAAATTGTTTCATCGACATTTTTTTTCTCAAAGGAAACTAAAATTTCCTTCAAATCGTTTTCTCAAAAGAGATTATTTAACAATACAAATCCATCAGAAAAGTCATATTCACGATTTTGATCTACATAGATTATTGATCTGAATTTGGTTCTTTTCTTGGTTTGAACTTCGATCTGAAAAAAGTATTTGAATTTTAGTTTGAAATTTGGTCGAAATTTCTATCCGATTTTAGTTTGAATTTTGGTGTCAGTTTTGTTCCAGTTATCTTTTAATTTTTCACCTGTATTTGATGCAATTTTTCACTACTTTTTTGTCTAGGGCTGGATTTTGGTCGATAGTGAGTCTGATAATTATCTTTTAATTTAGCAAAATCATCAACCTCCCACACCTCCACCCCCCCCCCCCCCAAAACCCAAATCCTAGAACCGCCACTGAATACAGTCACAGCCACTATGACTGTTAGAGAATAACAAAGCAAGTGAAATAACTGGCTATTGTCACAGTGGGTGATCATATTATTAGAGTCACAGTGAAAACTTTAATTTTTTTTTTTTAGATATTAATGCAAATTAAGCCAAATAGGCAACATTTTTATATCAAATATGGTTTTTTTTCCACGAAAGAATGAAGTTCTTCTTCCTTGATTTATTTTTTGGGAGGTGTGTGAGTGACTTGGTGTATATTTATGAGACATATTGATATTACTCGTAATCACAAATGATTGAATGCATAAATGAGTCAACTGTTTCAGGCGATATTTTCAATATTTTGTATTGTTTCGTTGTAGCTTTCTGTTTACTTGTTGTGATTGTAGTAAATAAATAAATACATATGTACCTATAATGTTGTATATATACATATATATATATATATTGAACAATAAAGTATATAAGCTGCTTTTGTAGATACAACTGGCAAACAAAAACCCCAACACCAACTACAACTACAACAATTCACTAACGAATCATGTAGCAATCATAAATTGCAAGGCATAATATATAAATATTTTTTTTTTTTTTTTGTAACGTTGTTGCTGTTACTGATGTTACTGCTACTGATGATGATGATGTTGTTGTTTGTTTTTGTTGTATTTGTTGTTGATGATGATATTTTGATATTTGTTAGTTTATTAGTGTATACTGTGGATGTGTGTATAGTATCACATACATACTCTACTAACTACTACAATTACTACTACTACGTACTTATATTCTAACTATAGGTATTGGTTTTTATGTATGAGTTGGTTTTTGTTTGTTTTTGCGTAATCATCAATATTCTGTATTGTATATATATATTTATGTTTATACATATGTATTCATTTACCACTTTTTCAATAGCGCTGCGAAAATAATAATAATAATTTTTTTTTTGTTTTTGGTTTTGTGATGTTCAACTTAGAACAAATATGAAAAAACTTTTCTTTTTACGCATATTCGCACAATTATTGTTCAATTGTGATTTTGCGTTTTGTTACTAATTACCTAAGGGTTTGTTTGTTTTTATTTTTTTTATTTATTTTATTTATTTGTATGAGAGTTTTCCATAATTACTTATTTGAATTCATCTTGAATACATGCGTATTTTTTTGCTTAACCTTTTTCTGTTTTTGTAATATTTTTAATAATAATTCTAACAATTGCAACTTATAAGCATCAGAATGAGTTTAGTAAATTTGTGTTCTGGTTTTGAAGGTTTTTCGGTTGAAAGGAAAATCTAAGTACAAACCATTACACTAAGCTACAAAGGTTTAAGTTTTCATTTCCTTAGATAGAAGAAGACTTGACAAAAGTCTCGTTCTTGTATGTCGATGGCTGTTCCTAAATAACTCGGACTCTCGATATGATGCAAAGCGTACGCAACGCTATCACTAAGGCAAAACCAACAAATACCACATAGCGCAGTGGTTGCTTTGAAATTGGGGAACATAAACTCTTTACTTTCTATATATTACTAAAAGGATTAGTCCAAGGATTCTGTTACAAGAAAATAAATACTGAAAAAAACTAGCTGGTCCAGAGATTATGGAAGAGGAAAAGAGTGGATGGAAGGGCTTAAATCTTTTCACAAAACTTTTCCTCATAAAAAATTGTTCCTATACAACAGCCATAATGACAGAGATATCTAGCGGGAATAGAGGCCTTTGAAATATTTATTGATTTTTATAGATATGTAGGTAGCTACATAAATAGCTAGAAGAGGTGGCCCTATATCCAAGAATTTTTTTTTTGCTTTTTGAACTTTCAAACTTACTATTGTATTGAAATTGCTGCATTAAGTGTAAAAGGCACCAATGTATTTGGCCTAAAGTGTAGAGATGTTGACCTCAAAAACTCATACTTCTTACGAAGACTAACACTTACTTGCCTGTGTATTTAGTTACATGAAATTTTCTTCAGAGACCAAGTCTTTGACCAATAAGTCCCAGAGATCAATATAATACATTCATGTGGTTTAGTGTAATTATAATCTTACATAAATAATACAAAAACAGTAAGTAATTCCTAGAATAAAAACTCCGAATAATTATTTTGTTATAATTAATCAAAAATTCATTTGTAATATTGCATGCAAAGAATATTCAATAAAAAATATTAATCATCTTATAGCATGGTAAATTATAACGGAAATAAAATAATAACCAAGTGATTTGAAGCATCAATTGCATGCAATAATAATAGCAACAGCAACAACAAACAGGAAATGATAAAAAAATATAAATGTCAGTGGTAAAAGCAAAACAAAAAAAAAAACAAAAATAAGGAAAAATGGAAAACATATGCGATTGCAGAGAAAAAGTTTTAATATTAATTCACTTTGCTGTGGTAAGAAAAGCAACGTATGCTATATGTACATACTTGTGGTTCTTGTAAGCGTAAAATTTATACATTAATCTAGCAGCAGGCGACAGTGCAGCAGCAGCAACAACATATGACTACCGATAGTCAATAAAGTGTAATAACAACAAAAATAGCGGCAACGACAAGGAAACCCAACGAGAACAATCCGAAATATGCAATGCATATCACATATGAAACACTTATTTATATATTTTGGTGTACATTTTGACATATCGAAATGTTAAGTAGACACGTGTTCAAGCATATGGGCGATACACATGAACGCACGCACGCATATATTTACATGCTCACAGTAGGTCATCATCTACATGCAAAGCGAACTCTTTATTGCATACTTTTCAGCTGTGACATCAGTTTTGCAGTAGCAGCAACAGCAGCCACGAATATGATAAAATGACGTATATTAATCATTTGCCAGTTAAATACATGAGATGAATGTAAATGCAATGACTTCACAGTTGGCCTGTTGCTACTGATTTTAAGCTGCAACATTATTTGGTTTCTTTGTTGCCATATAATTGAATTACTTTGTGATTGTGTGCGTGCGTGTGTGTGTGTGCCACCAAGTGATGGCGGTCAGCCACCACAAAAATGTTTTAAGAATGCTGTTTCATATTTTTTTCTTTTACTGATGCTTTAAGTATCTACGGGTTGTAAGTATCGGGACATGTATGCACATTTTAACCCTTTAAGGCAGATTTGATTGATTTATTTTGGAATTTTTTATAGATATTTGACAGTTGTTTCTTCTAAACAGATGAAAAATCTAGGATAGACCTACGAATAATTAGATTATCTTATAGTTCTTGTAGTTTTTTGTTCTAAGAAAAAGATTAAGACAAACAGAGGGAGAGAGAAAGCGAGAGAAATTGGTTTAAGTTGAAGGGTTAAACTATATGGTATTACAGTCTTTGAATAAAAATTTTATTATTTGTCCAGCATAAATGCCCGTAAATTTTCATCCATAGAATTCCTTCTCTTTCTTTTTGAAAATATTCGCTTCAATCATTTATTTATTCATTCATTTGGTTTTGCAATTAAAATTAAAAAAAAAAAACCAAAACAAAAACAAAAAAATAAAATACCAACCAACAATATAAAATGCTGAATGCTGCTGTTGTTGCTACTACCCGTAGTTATTTGTGTGTCACCGCGCTGCGCCAACCTGTGAAACATTTTCATTATAATGTAAACGCTTGAATTGCTTTGCTCGTTAGTTTTATTCGAAACATATATGAAAAATAAAAAAAAAAACAAAACACAAAACTCAATTTAAATGACTTGACCCATTGAACAATGCCAGATCACGCAAATACAAATACAAACACATACAGCCAGAGACAGGGAACGTTATACGTGCATGCAGGACATATGTACTCAAATGTATGCAAGTGAAAATTGTGATTGTTTTTTAGCTTCATTGTGCAATGAATGCATTTTAAAATTAATAAAAAATAAAATTGCATTCAAAATAACTGCTACAAATAGCAGCAATATAAAAAATGTCCAGATGGAATTAAAGCCAATATAAAATTATTTGATGATATAACAGATATGAGTTTTTTTAAACACTTTATTTTGAATATAAACCGAAAATATATGGAGAAGTAGTTGAGGAAAAATTATGCTTAAAATCTTTAAAAATCCAATATTTAAACCAAATTTACTCAGAGTGTGAAATTGTAAGACAAGCTGAAATAAAATTTGCTACATAAATCGAAACTTGGATTATGCTTTAGAATAACTAAATATAATCAAGCCTAAACTAAATAAGTTTTCTTTCTTGGGTTTCCGCTAGCGATAACCACAATTGCTCTTTGGAAGAAGCCAACTTGCTCTTGATCGTTTGACTTGGTTGTTCTTTGATCAATGGTTAGGATACTTGATATATGGTTTTTGATCTCTAATTTTAAATTTCTGGACTTTGATTTCTGGTCTTAGTGATCAGTGTTTGGTCTTTGATTTTTGTTGTTGTCAGTTTTCGTTGTTTGATTTTTAATTTCTGCCCATGATCTATGATTTCTTTTGTCTTTGTGTTTGGTTTTTGGCTTTTGGTTTTGGGCAATTTTTCTTTTGTACCTCTGGTTTCTGGTTGTGGTCAATGTTTTATCGTTTTTCTTCTATGGTTTTAGAATGTCAATGCACGGTATTTGGTATTTGGCCACAAATATTTGATCTTTGATTTCTAGTTTCTTAACCTTTAACTATGGAGGTGAATTTTTTACCTTTTAGGTTTACTAAAAAATTTTAGTAAAAAAAAGTTTTTTTGCTCATTATTTGTTCTTTGAAAACAAGCTAATAACATTTTTTATTAAAATAACTCTAAAATTTTAAAACTTTTTTTTTAAGTTCAACAAAACTGGCATTTTATTTCACAAGGTGGTGTAAAATTTACCACCACCTCCACAGTTAAAGGTTAACGTGAGATATTTCTTTATTTGCTTCCGATTTTTCGAATTTGTGAGTTAACCCTTTTTTTGATTTCTGGTTTACGGTCCTTGCTCTTTGGACTTTACTCATTGGTCTCCTAATCTCTGGGTTCTATTTTTTGGTCTATGTTCTTTGGCTTTTGAATAACAGTTTTGGCCTATTGTCACTGGGTTATGATTTATAGTATTCTGTATCTGATTAGGTATTTGATGAATGGTTTCTAACCTTTAATATGCGATATCAGTGGTTATATATCTAATGCTTTCCCTTCTATTGGTTTCTATGATCTATGATTTTTATGGTCTATATGGTCTCGATAATCTTTATGGTTTATGATTTCTATGGTACATAATGTATAAATTATTATTTTTATGGCATATTATCGCTATGGTTTCTATGGCTTATGGACTACGGTCTCTATAATCTTTATTATGTTTGATCTCTACCGTCTACGAACTCTTTTGTTTTTGATCTTTGGTCTGCAGTTTCAGATTTTTGTTCGTTGTATTTGATATTTAGTATTTGATAATTAGGTGTTTGATCTTTTTACCCTTTTGTCTTTGGTTTTTGATCTATGTTATTCAGTATTTGATATTAGGTATGTGGTCTATGGTTTCTGAACTGTAATCTGTAATATTTCCTCTTTAGTTTTCTGTATTTAATCTGTAGTCTTTGGCTCTTGATTTTAGTTCTCTGTTCGTTGGTTTTTTTCCTTTGATTTATGCCTTTTTGCCTTTGGTTTTTAATCTATAGTTTCTGATGTTTAATTTGTGATATATTCGTTCTCTCGTCTTTGACTTTTGTGTTTGGTCTCTGTGTTTTAGTCCCCGTTTTTTTGGTTTTAAATTTTGGCAGGTGGACCTGGGCTCTGACTTTTAGTCTTTTGTCTATATTTTAGTTCTTGTTCTTTGATATTTCACATCTGATCTCTGATTTCAAGTCCCTAGTCGTTTTGGTTTTTGGTGTTCAATATCCGGTTTCTTATTTATATTTTTGGTTTTTTAGTTCAACGTTTGCTAATTGAATGCTGTCAGGTTTTACGTGGTCAGTGGAACCAATCCAATTCAATCCCAAAGTAAGAAGGTAGAGTCTTTTCAGAGCATTATTTTTATTGCCAGTTTGCCCATCTTCTTGGAAATTATATATTTGATGTACATTTATAAAAAATCCACCACAAATTGTCCATCTACAAATATTTCTTTTAATTGTTTTAAACCATATGAACTTCAAACCACTTCAATCAGGATAAAAGTGGAATTTTTAATTGCTCTTGAACACTTCGAAAGTGTATACTGTGGGTTGCAACAATTACGACCTGTTTTTTCCACCACTTCTTCCTTCCTTTGCTAGTTTTCTCAAACAAATTTCTCTCTATAATTTTCGCACTTTATACTTTACAACGCAATTAAAAATTTGCATGCAAATGAATCGTTGATTCGAGTATACTCAAATCATGTACAGACAAAAAAGCAAACGGCATTGCATCTAGTTAAAAGCACAAATCATTAATTAAACAAGCCACCACTAAAGATAAATGATCTAGCAGCAAATGTACTACTAGTTTATTGAGTAGTGATGAGGCTATAACCTTCGACAACTAGTAAAGCAAATATGAGCATACAAACATTTGTACCCACTGTAAAAGGTGCAAAGGTAGGTTAGCTTATGTCTTTCTATGAATTTTGTTTTTTTGTTTTTTAGGAGAAAATGCAATGCTAATACACGAAATTGCAGCAAGTTTATTGGCATAGATTAAGTGCGTCATTGCTTGCAACAACAGAAACAGGAACGACAACTACAGCAACAAAAACATGTTAAGCTATGCTATAAATGCCAAATAGTACATGCATTGGCATCAGTAATGCATATGTAGATGACTAACAAGGCATTGCTTCCCTTCTGGTTCGAGCAGCAGCAATAACAGCAACGGCAGCAGTCTGAAACAGCAACATGCTTTAGTTGCTTCCTACTGCTTGCTGCCGGCTCCCGAATCCTTTTGCTGTGTTTTCTGCTAAAATATGATGCTGTTAGTATTTCTTATGTAAATTTTCTTTCCGTTTTTACTTCCTCTGTATTTGATTTTTTTTTTTTTTCATTTTTCCATTTTGAGCACACATTTTGAGAATAGCAAAATTTCTCTAGTTTTAAAGTTTTCGTGTATTACTTGAAATCGTTTTTGGGTCATAGGGAAACTGCATTCGATGTGTATTTATTGAACTGTGATAAATTTTAGATATGTACATACCTAATTCACATTTATGCGAATATGCTGCAATGAAATACATGTGCTGTTCTTTATACGAGGAAGGAGAAAGCGTTAGCAATGGAGACGAGATGAGAGTGGGCTAGAGAAGCATAGATATAATGTATTCTTTGAAGGCAACGGATACAGCGCGTTTCGTTATTGAAGCGCTTAAAATACGCAAAATAAAAATCTATACACAAATGTAAAGTAACTACTTGTTTTTTATGCTCGAGGATGCATTTTATTTTGTTGCATTATTCCTGTCCCAGTGCCCTAAAGATTAACATTAAATGCTTGCAGTGAAAAAAGAAAATTTTTAAATGTTTTCCTTTAAATTGGTTTTAAAAGAATTTTATACAAATAATTCACTTGACGAAACAATATTGGTATATTAAACAACCAGGGAATCGATAAATGAGAAAGAGAGAGATAGCGATAACTGTTTTACTTATGGTGATTTAAACTTAACAACTTAAGGGGGTATTCTACCCGAGATGGTCCGAAAAATCGATTTCTTTTATTTAATATTTTTGATGTAGACAACGAGTTTTAGGAGAAAGAAGAGGGGGCAATGTATGGTCCTGGAATCGCTGATTAACCGTAAGTTATATCATTTGTAAGTACCATGTTTGTAAATCTTTAAACTCGTTTTTCTCGAAACCATTTTTTTCGGGACGGTGGACACGATTCACAAAAAACCACTTGTTCAATTGAAAAACTTGCAATAAACCTCAAATAAAAATATTGAAAAGCTTTTCATTTACAACGATTTGAAAACATCGATATTTCGCACCATCTCAGGTAGAATACCCCCTTAAAAAATCAACTTCTTCGGACGTGCCCTTGTATTTTTTTTTGGTTTTTAGGCTCCATTATTAACTTTCTGCCCTTAATTTTTGGTCTATGGGTTTTGATATATGGTATATGGCTTTTTATCTTAGATATTTGATATATGGCTTTAGATCTCCAACCCAATTCATTTGTTTTTTATCTTCAATCTTTTGTGTAGGTTTTTTTATCTTCTGTCTTTCTTTGATTTTAGATCTTGGGTATTTGACCCTCCACTTTGATTTTTAATTTTTTGATATTTGATTGTTGACTTTTTAATTTTTGATTTTCGATTTTCGATTTTTGATGTTTGATTTTTAATTTTTGATTTTTGATTTTTGATTTCTGATTTCTGATTTTTGATTTTTTTTTGATAATTGATTATTGATTTTTGATTTCTGATTTCTGATTTCTGATTTCTGATTTCTGATTTCTGATTTCTGATTTCTGATTTCTGATTTCTGATTTCTGATTTCTGATTTCTGATTTCTGATTTCTGATTTCTGATTTCTGATTTCTGATTTCTGATTTCTGATTTCTGATTTCTGATTTCTGATTTCTGATTTCTGATTTCTGATTTCTGATTTCTGATTTCTGATTTCTGATTTCTGATTTCTGATTTCTGATTTCTGATTTCTGATTTCTGATTTCTGATTTCTGATATCTGATATCTGATTTCTGATTTTTGATTTTCGATTTTGTTTTTGATTTTTGGGTTTTAATTTTCGATTTTTGATTTTCAGTCTTTGAATTTATGTCTTTGGTCTTTCTGATTTCTGATTTCTGATTTCTGATATCTGATTTCTGATTTTTGATTTTCGATTTTGTTTTTGATTTTTGGGTTTTAATTTTCGATTTTTGATTTTCAGTCTTTGAATTTATGTATTTGGTCTTTACTCTTTAATCTTTGGTTTTAGATTTTTGTCTTTAGATTTTGGCCTTTGATTTCTGCCTTCTAGTATTTGGCCTTCGACTTTTGTCTCCGATTTTTGTCGCTTGTCTTGGGTTTAAGCCTTTAAGTTTAGATTTTTTCTTTAGTAATTGGTCTTTGATATTTACCCTGTGGTATTTGGTCTCTGGTGTGTTCTTTCTTAAGGTTTTATTAAAAATTTTAAAATAAGAAAAAAATTAATTTACTATTTTTCTTTAAGATTTAAACATTTTCCTGTTTTTTTTTTTTCACTGCTCACTCATCAATTTATGTACACAGATAATATATCAAAATTTAAATCAATCAATTCCTTTTCATCTTCAACACTATTCAACCAGCATTTTTCCTATTTTCTCACAAGAATTTTTTACAATTTCTTTGTTTTGCTTGTGCATGCTGCAAAAAATAAGAAAAAATGCGATATTGAAAAATGTTGCAGGAAACGAAAAATACAAAGAAAACGAGAGAATAAAAAGTAAAGATTGTAAGTAAAAACGCTAATTCATCATTCAATTTTCAGTTTTCTTTGTTTGTGATGGTGGCGGTGATGATGGTGAACATTTGTTAAAACAGAGAGAGAAGAAAAAAATAAAAATAGGAAAAAACAAAAGAGATAAGTAACTAACAAACCATCATCAGCATCAGAAATAACAGCAGCAGAGTTGCCATTATGTATCATTGACTGTTTCTGACTTATGATTGGCTTGTATTTCCATTTTTTGTATTAACACTGAGCAAGAAACCCAAACTGGTCATAGTTTTTAAAATCCTTAAATTTTTGTGCGTAGTAAGTCTAGAAAAATCTGGAACCATGATTTTAAATACTTTGCGGAATTCTTTGGGAAACTCTCATATGGCAACACTGTACCTTCATCAAACAACACAACATCAACACCCATCGTCATTATCACACAGAGGGAAGAAGAAAAGCAAAAAGAAAAAGAAAACGCGCGTGAAAGTAGAAAATTTACAACACATGCTCTTGAGCAAAAAAAAAAATCGCAAACACACATACAAAGGCACAATTCACACCAACACCGTAAACAAGAAAAACGCATGATTTTCAAGATATTTCAGTTGCTGGATAGATAGATAGATTCTGTTAATATTTGTTTCAGTTTCAGTTCATTTCTCTTACACTTTCTGTTTGCACATCTCTTTCAAGCTTTGGCTCCAAAATGTATGCTAGAGTTTTTGTAATGTTGCAAAAGTACGATTCGAAGGAAAAAGTACTACGAAGAAAAAATATAAAACTGATTAATAATTGATTAAAAATGATGCACCGCCACCACACACATTACAACTGTGGTGGCAAAGAATTCAGCACAAAAATGCATTAGTATCTTGCATTATTTTTTGTTGTTGTTGTTGTTTTTGTAGCATTGCAGTTGCAACTTGGCGTTTTTGTTAAAAGAAAACTTAGGTTTGTTTTTGTGTTTCCTGTAGCAGATAAATGCAATTTAATGAATTTTGCCGCTGTTTATTTCTGGTGTTCCGAATTTAATTACTTTCATTTTTAGTTAAATATATATGAAATTATCCTTGTTACTTAATTTTGGTGGTGGTTAAATAGTTTTAAGTATTTGCAGGTCTTTCAATTACATGCGATTTTTTTAAGTTTATGCTTTCAAATGTTGGTATGCGTAAGTTCAAAAACTGAAGGATTAGTTTAATTTGCATTTGAAATAAATGTTGCGAAGTCGCAGGGCTATTCGTTAGATAATGAGGTTTTTGGGAATAGCGAGTTTCCCTTTCCTTTTCCTCCCTTCCTAATAAATATTTCACACATTTTGATATCCTTTGTGTCGACGAGTCGTGTCGAGTTTCCCCTATACATTATGGCGAAGTGAAAATTGTGTAATAACACGAGTTGATGGGTTTCGCTCTTTATTCAAACAAAAGCAGACTGATGTCGTTATGCTGAATAATGCAAATCGAATAACTTACTTTTTCACAATTTTGTTTTTTTGTTTTGTTTTTTTCTTTTGGATTAAAAGGGTTATGTACATACATATACATATAACAAAATAAAATAATATGAATTCAGCTTAAAGCAATACCAATCAATAGCGGAACTTGTTATATTTTGGCTTGACCGTATTGAAAAATATATAAAAATGGCTATATCTTAAATTTTGCTTGTCCTCGCTTTATCCTTTTAAAATTTACGAACGATATCGGGTACTATTCACTTATTTGTCGCTATATACAATTTGGAGATAGTTTTTATTTTTAATGATTTAATGAAAAGTCGCAAAATAACAACAAACAAACAAAAAATTCCCAACTTTTTCAATTCTTATTAAAAAAAAAAAAAAAAATTGCATTGTCAAAAATTTGTGTTAAAATTTGCTAGTATTTTATTTTGCTCGGAATTAATAAAAAAAAAGCAAGTGGCTTGAAGTTTTGATCATCATTTGACACTAGCATTCGGGCACTAATTAAAAGTTTTGCAAACGGCAAATGATAAAATCAGCAGTTGCAACAAACAGTGTATAAACTTCAATATACAGTCGTTTTACCCAGACAATTGACAATAGTTTTCATTGTAAAAAATGTATATACATGTATAAAAATAAACATTTTCACACGTTTTGTATACAGTATATAACTTTTCACGTAAACACCAACATAAATTGATTATGCTTTATGACCATTTTACACTCTAAGAAATTAACTAAAAAATTTGTAAAATTATATATTCGATTTATATGAATAAAAGTACACATTTAATATACTTTAAAAAAAAGATGGTGTTTGTTTACAAATAAATTGAGTTTGTTATGCATTTAGTGTACTTAATATAAAATTTTTCACAAGTAAAATGTGTAAGTTTCTTTTCATTTTATATTCTGTTTGCACATAGAATACAACGATCTATTTATATTCTAGGAATATCTAAAATCTCACAATCCAAAGCATATTTTTCTTAATTTTCGCACATATCAGTTATGTTTTTTTTAAACATCATGTAAAAATTGCTGAATTATTTGCCAATTATATCGTCCAATATTACTATGCAGTATGTATTTTCCCACGTTGTTGATTTTTGCACTATTTTTACTATTACCGTCTATATGGTGTTTATATGCCAAAAACATACAATGTAACTAGCTGACCCAGCAGACGTTGTTTTGCCTTTTCTACAAAGAATTGGAAACATTTAAGTTTATTTGACAGGCTGAGAGGAAAAGCGGGCTAAAATTTATATAAGAGCAAAAGTGAAATAATTTAGTGTCAGTGCAAGAATGGCATAAGTAATACGGTTTAGAGTGAAAATGAAACGCCATAAAAGTAAGAACAAAAATGGTATAACAATTCTTTCAGAGCAAGAACAGCATAGTTTTTTATTCCGTTTTCGCTCAGAACATATTTCGTTTCACTTTTGCTCTGAACATATTTCGTTTTGCTTTTGCTCTTAAGTAAAATTATTCCACTTTTTTCTGAACGTCGAAGTTATACCACTTTTCCTTTCAGCCTCTCAATTTAATGAAGAAGAATGAAGTTTCTTGGTGTTTAAAAGTGAGCATTGGTAATGACAATTCATGCTTAAAGGACGTACATTGAATTTGGTAAAAATTCTTGATTTAAAAATGAGGCATCAAAATTGGCATTATTAAACCTATTTAATTTGTAGAAGAATATCAAAGACCGTTCTAGAAGTTATATCTAATTCCAAAAACTATTTAAAAATATGAACCCATTTGCTATTTATTACAAAAATTTAATTTATTATAGAATTTATTACAGCGCCACCTATCGGATTTTGACATCGCTAGACAGGTTCATAAAGATATTTTATAAATTAGTAGAAATAATAGTAAAAATAATAATAATGAAAAATAGAAGTAGAAAAAACAGTGAAAAATTACTAGAAAATAACAATAAATTGTAGAAAAATGTAGTAAAAAGTGGTAAAAAGTATAAGTAGATAAAGTAGCAAAAAAGTAGTCGAATATAAGAAAAATATGTTGGAAAATAATAGATTAAAATAGAAAATAGCAGTTGAGCATGGTGCAACACCCACTAATCCAACAAACTGAGAGTTGTTAATTGTTAATTCACGTTCTTGTACCAAATTTCTGTATTGTGCTATAAATGGTTGTGGAGATATACCCAAAAAACTATTGGGATTAATTTTATTATGGTTCAGTTGAATTATAGGAACAATATTTCAGGACGCTCTGTATTCACATTAAAGACCATACTAAAATTTTTTTTAAAAATTTGAACCAATTTCATATTTATAATATAGAATTTGTTACAGCACCACCTATCGGATTTTAAGATAGCTAGGCAGGGTCATAAGACATTTCATAAAGTAGTAGAAATAATAGGAGAAAAAGGAATGGAAAAAGTAGTAGAAAATAGCAGCAAAAAAGTAGACGAAAATAGTAGTAGAAACTGTAGTAGAAATAGTAGTAGAAAAGGTAGTAGGAAAAACAATAGAAAATTTTATTACAATTGTTGTAAAGAAGTAGTAAAATGGTAGCAAAAAAGTAGTAGCAAAATAGTTAACCATAGTAGTACAAAAAGAGTAAAAATGAAGTAGATAGAGTGGTAGAAATAATAGTAAAAAATAGTAGTAGAAAAAACTGTTAAAATTTACTAAAAATAGTAGTTAAAAATAAGAAAAAATGTATGAAAAAAGTAGTAGAAAAAAGTAGTAGAAAAAAGTAATAAAATAGTAGTAGAAAATATTGGTTGAAAAAGATATAGAAAATAAGAAAAATTTGCAAAAAAAAAAAAATAAGTTTGAAAGGATTAAAAAATAGTAGTAGAAAATAAAAGTGAAGCATGGTGCCACACCCACTAATCCAACAAACTGAAAGAATTTAAATTTTAGTACCGTACCATAAATGCCTCCTAAGATATCTCATAATGGGAGTTCAGGTTATATGGAAGGTGCCGCACTCCTTTTTTCAATGCCTCCCACATATTTGTTGTAGCATGGCATTGTCAATTCTCATTAATGTACCGAATTTCTGTACTGTTCTATAAATGGTTCTTGAGATATTCCCAAAAAACTATTAGGATTGTATGGAAGGTGCCATGCCCACTTTCCTAAAAGCCATTATGAATAGCTATGTTGCATCCTCCCGCCCAAGAAAATATATTCTGGAAATATAACTTCAAACGGCCAAGTCGTTCAGAAGTTACACGCTTACATACACACAAAACTCAACGATTTTATATATAAAGAATTCACTGTGCTGCATTCAGTTATTGATTTTACACATTAAAAGTGCATATTTCTATATTTGATGTGTTAATTTTTACACATCGATCTCAAATTATAATTATTTATCAAACACATTGTCTTATTTCACTTTATAGAGTGTATTTTCGCAAGTTATTGATTATTGCACATCAAAGGTATATATAACTCTATCTAATGGGTTTTGATTTTCACCCCAGATAAAAGTTACTATAATTACCATAAAGCTTTACTATCGTATCATCGTCTATACATTCATCGTCTATTATTCTATGCTACTTTAATTTTTTAATATGCAATACGACTTTTGCAAATTAAATGTGTAAATGTCTGTACTTTCTCTATTTTATTACACACCGAAAAGAAGTTATTTTATATTCTTCCCAAGTTAATAATAAAATTTTACTATCTTTTGTATATTTCCATATTTGTAGTTTTTTTTTATGTGAAATGCGTAAATTTCTCTTTTTGTTGTGATTTTTTTTACCCATCCAGTAGAAATTTCTATATCTAATCGTAATTGCCAAATATATCGTGAAGATTTACAACGAAGTGCATATTTTTGTCACATTATTGATTTTCACGCATCAAATGTGTAATTTTATTAATTTATTAAATATAAATTTTTCTTCAAATATAGCTTGCAATTTAATTTGTTCGGGTACATGTTTTTCACATTATCGATTTCCCCACATCAAATATGTAAATTTGTCTATTCGGTGTTTATTTTTTAGGGATCAAATGGCATTTATTATATTTATTTTGCCAAATTTACAGTATATTTTGATTATTGCATTATAAAGTTCAATAAATTTTTATTTTCGCCGTACCAAATTTCTCTGCTTTTTGTGTTTTTTACACATCGGTTTTACTAAATACAATATTTTTCGTTAGAGTGTAATAATGCTTTCGTTCATCATCATCAGCGCAACGTTACACCAAACTTATCAATGCAACAGTAGAACTTTATTTTTAACCGATTGTTGTTACAGTTAGTTTGGTTGCTGTTGTTGCTATCATTATATCATGTCGTCACTAAATCGAAGTGGAGTTATTATTTTCACTCAAAAATAAATATCAATGAACAGCAGCGTCACTTTAACTCTTCTTTTTTTTTTTATCTATTTATGAATATAGCAAAAACATTTTCAAGTTTCTACTATTGCAAAAATATTTTATCAACAATTCGTGATAAAATTAAAAATCAAAATGACATCAAAAACAAACAAAATTTCATACCTTTAGGCATTTTATTATTATAATTTTAATTATGCTTATTTATTTATTTATTATACACTTATTTATTTTAAAGTGTGCAAATTTTCAAAATATTTAAACACACTCAAGTAAGGAAAGTATGTAAATGAGAAACAACAGCAACAACAAAGTAAAAAAAAACACATTTTATGAAAGCAATTATAAAATCATTATTGTTTTGATAAAAAGCCATTTTCAGTTTTTGATTAATGTGCACATAAACTCATGCACACACTCACGCACACATAAACCTAAAGAATTAAAAAAAAAATGAAAAGAGTAAAGGCTAACCGTAAAGTAGGTCAATATGCCTAAGGTCAATTTTATATTGGGGTAAAAATTCTAAGAATCTGTTTAGAAATTGAAAAAGAAGAAATGGATAAAGGGTGTGAATAATGAATGAAAAGTATTTAAAGAAAACTTTTCTTTTCATATTCAAGAAACTCATTTAATTTTAAGTTTGATTAAACAAAAGTTTTTGTATTACATACACATTCAGTGTATTGGTTTTTGGTGTTATTTATGGCTAAGTTAAGGAAAATACCAGAATTTTTAATAAATTTTTACACTTTTATTAGACAAAATTTATTTTAGGAATGCATATAATTTGCTTGCTGCTCATTAAGAATTTATAAATTCGGGGAATAAGTAAAATGGCAAGGTTTTTGTGATGAACTTTTTTTTTGTCTTTGACATGATAAAGAACAAAAATTGGGAATATCATTTTCTATTACATATTCATACGTTCATATTCTTCTCGATTTCCCACCAATCGTTTTCAATTTGTTATGTTTTTCAAGCAGGGCACTTATTTTCTGTCTACTTCTTATCTTCCTTTTATGCGTTTGATTTAACGTTGAGTTGAATCAACGGCTACTGATAAAAAGTAAGGAAAATTCTGGATCCGATTGTAGAACCAACTTTCATTTAACTAAAAATTTTTTTTAATTTTCGATTTTTATTCAGCTTAGTTAGGACTCGCGATTTTGAAACACTATCCTTCCTCGTATTTTTGCATAACACATTAGCACCATATTTCAAGAACTTCAAAGTTTCAACACCATCTCAGAGTATAATCCAGATATACCAGGTTCACATTGATAATTGCACTACATAGTTTTTTTTCTTTTTTTTTGTAATTTCCAAATTATAAAAATATAAATAGTTTTTAATCTATCCTTATTTCTCGTCTCTCCTTTCTGTCTTCTGCCCTATTATACTTCCCTCTCCTTTTTTATTTTTCTTTTTCGTTCCATTTTTTTCGAGCCAATCAACAGACAGAGGATAATCTGTTAAATGAAAAACTTTGTGTTGATTAGGAAAAAGGGAGAAGGAAAGAGGTAGAAGTATCTAATTACAGTTAGTGATGAAGGTTGCGGTCTTGCTATATCCTGACATTGCCACTTGATGTTCCTGTTTTTGTTTTTATTTTTAATTAGTCGGTTGACATTACAATAGAGTAATTTTTTTGATTATAGAATTAGTTTTTTTTTTGGCTATTTTGTAGTTATAAAATTGAAAAAAAAAAAAAAAATTTTAATGTTAGAAATCGAACTCGAGATGCCTGAGAAGAATATTTAGCGCGCTTGCTGAGGTGACCACCAAAAATAGTTTTTCAACAAAACAACAACAACGTCATCACCTGTGCAGTTGCTTATATCTTGTAATGATCACATACTTACACTGGCTTAAGTAAATGGAAGTAAACTAACAACAAAACAGCAAAATATGAAAATGGAAAAAAACAAAAACATATATTCATAAGCAGGTGATTTTAAATGCAAGTAATAAAATGATTTCAACAACCAGGTACCAACATCATGACGAACTGAAATCATGACTATAAAAAATTAATACTTAGATTTAATTTTCATAATCTGTGAATCAAATCATATAATGAAATATGATCAAGAAAAAAGGAAAACACAAATAAAAATTCATGACTGCTCTAAATAAACCAATTCTTGTGTAAAATATTCAAAAAGAGCCAATACAATACACTTAATTTTCCAAAATTGCCAATTGAGCTTCCGACTGGCCAGTTTTGACAGGCTGAGAGGAAAAGCAGGCTAAAATTTATATAAGAGCAAAAGTGAAATAATTTAGAGTGTCAGTGCAAGAATGGCATAAGTAATACGGTTTAGAGTGAAAATGAAACGCCTTAAAAGTAAGAGCAAAAATGGTATAACAATTCTTTCAGTGCAAGAACAGCATAGTTTTTTATTCCGTTTTCGCTCTGAACATATTTCGTTTCACTTTTGCTCTGAACATATTTCCTTTTTTCTTTTTCTCTTAAGTAAAATTATTCTATTTTTTTCTGAACGTAGAAGTTATACCACTTTTCTTCTCAGCGTCTCATTTGGTCTAAACCATTCTTCTCTATCCTTTCTTTCTCCGCTGTTCACTTTTCTTTCTCTTTTCCTTTCATTCCGCTTTTCACTCTTTCCCCTTCTTTCTGTTTCCCTTCACTTGGACCTTTTTCTGTGCTCTTTCCCTTCGTTCTTTCTTCTAGTCTGTCTTTCTAGTCCCTTCTTTTTCTATAGGCTATTTGCTGCCTATCTCCTATTCCATTTCTACTGCTCTTTGCATTTTTTTATATTTTCTTATCTCTTCACTATATTTTTTGTCTTTCTAATTTTTGTTTTTTTATTTTCTTCTTGATTTTTGCGATTAAATTTTTCTTCGATTTTCCCGTTTTAATATTCTCCCCATTTATTTATTTTTCTTCCTCTCTCTCACTTACTCGTTTCCCTTTCACCTGTCTATTCTTCGCTCCCCTTTTGTGCTGTTTTCCCTTTTGCTTTGTCTCTTTACCTATTATTTCTTCACGTACTTTTTTTTGGCCTTCTTCCGGCCTTACTTTTGCTGTTCTTCTCTCTCTTTTTTGTTTCATTCTTTCTCCCGATTGCTTCTTTTACAGTCTTCAATGTTTAATTCCCCCCCTCCCTTAATTTTCACATCCCTTAACCGTGTTTGTTTTTCTCTTTTTCTTTTTTAAAATTTTTTTTCTCTTTTATTTTTTTCCACCTTTTCCCATTCTTTTTTCTTTTTCTTTTTCTTTTTCTTTTTCTTTTTCTTTTTCTTTTTCTTTTTCTTTTTCTTTTTCTTTTTCTTTTTCTTTTTCTTTTTCTTTTTCTTTTTCTTTTTCTTTTTCTTTTTCTTTTTCTTTCTCTCTCTCCTTTTTTCCACCTATTTCTTTCTTTTCCTCTCCTTCTCCCTCTTTCCCTTTTTTCATTTCTCTCCACTTTCTTATGATTTTTTCTCATTTTCCTTTGTTTGCTAATTCCCTTCTTACACTTTTCTTTGCCTCTTTGTTTTTTTCTTTCCCTTTCTTTTCTTTTCTCCTCATTTTCCAAATTATCTGCTATTTATTTTTTCTCTCTTTTTTTCTTCATCCTTCTCATTTTCCCCTTTGTGCATTTCCTTCTTTTTCCTCCTTTCCCTCTAATTTTTCTCCTTCATTTTCTAAATTTTAACTATTTTTATTTATTCTTTCTTTCTTTTTCTCCTTCTCCAATTTCTCTCTTCTCTTTGTCACCATTTTCCCCCGTTTTGCTAACTCTTTATCCTTTTCTCTTGCTATATTTCCCTCTCGTTATTTTCATTTTAATTTTCGCTTTTAATTTTTTTATTTCTACACCTCTTTCTTGGTCACCCTTGTTCCCTCTCATTCTTCAATTATTTTTATTCAATCTCTTTTCTCTTCATTTCGACTTTTATCTTCTCTTCTTTTATTCTTAGTTTGTTATTCTTCTTTTTCCTTTCACATTTTTTTCTCTACGCCTCCTCTTCTCCTTTTTAGTTTTTTTTTACTCCTTTTAGTGTTTTTTATACTTTCATCTTGTTTTATTTCTTCCTTCATTCCTTATATTTTTCTACTTCTCCCATTTTTTTTTTATTTTTGTGTTGCCTTTTCTTTCTTTTTCTTTCCCCTCCTTTCTGTTCTCTTTCTACTCTGTTCATTTTTATTTCATTTCTCATCCCTTCTGCCTTTTTCTTCTTTTCATATTCGTGATAAAAAACTTTATGTTTGCATTTCAGGTAAGGCGAGCTACTGTTCAATTTAAACTACGAAAACACCGTGAAACTTTTACAATCAAATTTTTAAGTATATTTGTTCCGCTAATTCAAATTACAAGCTCCAAAATTATTTTGTAGATACCCACCCACATTCATTTCAATTCATCTCGCCAAGAAAAACTAAACCGACCTATTTAACTATGACAAAAGAAATGCAAGCAGCCTATCCTGCTGCGATTATTTCCTCTAACTTGTATAACATTTTGAGCTGTAATTTCAATTTTCATTGTCTATAATTTCTGGAGAAAATAATAAAATAGCAAGCATATGTTTCGACATCATTTCCATCGCCGTCGTTATCGTCGTGGTTGTCCTCATGATGGTAATAATATTGCCGCAATAAAACCACTTGAAAGCAAAAACAATTGTAAATTACCTACACACACGACACACCCACTCAACTCAACTCAACTACAAAGCAAAACAAAATAAAAAAAATTATTTTATAACAATAGATGAATGAAATGAATATGAAAATTTTTGCAAAAGACAAACTACTTGCATGTGTGTTGAAGGCAAGACCATATTGTTAAGGTATGAGTACATAGCCTCCACACATACACACATACTTACTAACTACTCCTACCCAGTAGTTAGTAATGGTAATAATAATAGTTTCTTAGTTGTTATATTTGTAATGTTAGTTTAGTTGGGTCTTGTTGTCAGATACTGGTAGTTATTGCCTCAGTATGACAGTGTATCTATGAAATGTAGCAGAACTTTCTACCTTCAAGGCTTTTTCAAGATAAAAGACATTTTACTTATTTATATAGTTATGTATGTATGTATACACGTATACGTGTGTGTGTGATGCAGCGAGTTTCCTTGTAAAGCACACATGCTCACCACGAAATTTCATATAGCACACATATACTTGTGTGTGTGTGTGTGTGTAGTGGCCATAGAAATTTTACAACTTTAATAAGAAGCAAAGCAAGCTCAAATTGGCCAACAAAAATAGTGCCAAAAGCGCAAAAAAGAAATACAACGAGCAATGGAGAAAAATCGCAGCATACATCTACAGATATACAGACACACAGACACATATGTATATTCATTCATGCACATGCACGCGGATATATATCTATACTTTTCAACACCGCTTGGCAAAAATTTAGCATGAACGGAAATTTATATTGTAAAAGTTTAAGCACTTGTTTCCGCCTTAACATATTCGCCGATGTATGCATGCCCATGTGCATGTATATGTGGGTTTACAGACATGTGTGCGTTAGTATATGCATACACGTTGGCAATAAGTTTTATGAGCAGGCGCGGCGTTGACTACTGCTGCTTTCACTTCTCTAAACAATGGCATGGCATGTGTCGATTGTTGTATGCATGTGTGCGTGTGTGTGTGTCTTATACGCGTGTGCATAGTAGCATTTGCATATCGTATAAACGTTGTCATCGTATGTGTATGTGTGTGCTAGCAGTAACAGCAATATTGCTACAGGCACTGCTGCCTTTACTGCCAGTACATCTACGGTTGTTTGTTGCATTTATAATGTTGCCAATGTTGAGAAATTCATCACGCATGCAATATTTCTGCATTTAAAATAGTTTACTTTAAAGTTTTTTTTTTTCTTTTAAACCAAACTCCTCTATTCCATACTGTTTCTTCTTGCCATCATAAGTTTCTTTTGGCATTAAACTAAGACTCCAATTTTACATATGCATGAATGCATGCATGGGAGTGTCAGCAAACGTACGCTCTTGACTTATAGGTAGTAGAAATCTTAAATAGCAAAAGAAAAAAGTATTAGCTGAAGCAGAAGCTAAAGAAAATCAGAAGTAGGAGCAGAAGTAGTAGCAGTAGTATAAGCTGTAGCACCAGTACCATGAAGGCGTATCGGCACATGTACTCACTCGAATGTAGTTACCAGCTACCTACATGCATGTATTTCTGTTTTTCTTTTTCTGCCACTTTTTCACTTTGATGTTTGAGAGCGTTGCTTTGCGTAAAAGTTGTTTACATAAATGCCAAAAAGAAAAATTTAACGAAGATTAAAGACGTGTTTGGTTTGAGTAGCAGATAGAGAAATAACAGCAGAGCAACGACAGCAGCAGCATATTTTATGAGTTTTTTTTCTTTTTTTTTGTTGCTATTGCATTTTATATTTATTTTTTTCTATTTTTTTACTTTACTTTACTTTACTTTAAATATTTTCTTTTTTTGTTGCGGTCTTATATTTTTACACTTTTGCATATGGTGTTGATTTTGATTTATAACTGAGAGTCTCGCACCTAAATTACGTCAATATTTACAATGAATGTGTATACAAATACATACATATGTATGTATGTTTGTTTATAAAAATTTGCTTAATTAAAGCTTTGAATCTTTGCTTTAGTTCTATTATTTAAGTTTCGATTTTAATTCTATTTTCCTTCATCTTCGATACATGAAAGCCTACAGTGCGTATACGTAACATTAAATTTCAGAAAAGGTTTTAGGTCACTAGAAGAGAGAGTAAGGCAGGATTTCAAATGCTGGAATACTTAAAATGCATGAAGATTTTACTTACAGGAAGATTTTTAATGTAAGTTTGGCCATAGCTTTTGGAAGTGCTCAGTGTTTGTTTTTTTTTCTAACTATTTTCGTATTCTATCGGTTTTTTCACTCATTCACTTTTTTTTTGTATGTGACGAGTTTGGGTGTTATGTTTGCCCATTTTGAAAGCTTCTACTCTAGAATTTTTCCGGACCATAGCAATCATATTAAAAACTAATACGGTTCTCGCCTATATCTCCCTAAGTTAGGTTTGACTCGTAAGTATTGATTACACAGTGCTTGAAATTTGTACCCAAAAACAGGATATCTAGGGAGTGACTTTCGTATGGGTATACTGAGTTCAGATTTATTGTCCCTTTGGCTCAGATGTTTGGCTCTAGTTTAGAAGAAATCCATCCTGAAATGTTGCTGATTTCAGATATGTACATGATAATAGGTCCAAAACCGTTTTGAATATCACTTTACTGTCTTCAGCAAAGTTGTAGCTATTGATACGGCCAAAAAATTGCTGAACACACTAATACAAAAAGAAAAAATACATTCAAATAGTGTTTTCGACTAAAATGTCAAAAAACAAACTTTCTCGTTGTTTTTTTTTAAATAAACAAAAAACTCTCTTCCCACAATTCAATAAGAAAATTAAACATATGGGAGTATGAATGTATAAACTCGTAATTGTGACTAACTTCATATCTATCATACGCGCCATTTTTTTGACATTGACAGTTATTCTATCTCGAAGAGCGCCAAAAATACTATAAGAATTGATCTGTCAAATAATTTTCATAATTTTACAAAAGTATTTTACTATAGCTGAAAATGTCGAATTTCGTGCCAACAAAACAACCTTTGCGGGAAGTTTTAATTTGCTTCTTCCATTTAAAGAAAAACGCCACTAAAGCACATCGTTTACTCACTGAAGCTTATCCTGACTGTGCTATAGACGTTAGAATGTGTCAGGTGTGGTATGTCCGTTTCAAAAGTGGTGATTTTGATGTTGAAGACAGGGAACGTTCAGGCGGCCCAAAAAAGTTCGAAGATGAAGAATTGAAGGCATTACTCAAAGAAGATTCATGTCAAACGCAACAAGAACTTGCAGAATCTTTAGGAGTTAATCAATCAACCATTTCTAAACGATTAAAAGCATTGGGAAAGATTCAAAAGCAAGGAAATTGGGTGCCTTACGAAATGAAGCCGAGAGACGTCAAACGACGATTTTTCACATGTGAACTGCTGATTGAACGACAGAAAAGAAATGGTTTTCTGCATCGTATTGTGACTGGCGATGAAAAGTGGATACGTTACGATAACCCAAAACGTAAAAAATAATGGGGACCGCCCGGACATGCATCAACATCAACGGCAAAGCCGAACATCCATGGATCCAAGCTCATGCTGTGTATTTGGTGGGTTATGAAAGGTGTCGTGTATTATGAGCTGTTGACCGCTACCGACTACAATTGATGCGTTTGAGCCGAGCATTAAAGGATAAGAGGCCAGAATATAAGAATAGACACATTAAAGTTATTCTTCAGCACGACAATGCTCGGCCGCATATTGCAAAGCAAGTAAAAACATACTTGGAAAAGCTGAAATGGGAAGTTCTACCCCACCCGCCGTATTCTCCAGACATTGCTCCTTCTGATTACCACTTGTTCCGATCGATGACACATGGCCTGGCTGAACAGCACTTCCGTTCTTTCGAAGAACTCAAAAAATGGGTTGATTTGTGGATAGCCTCAAAATATGAGGAGTTCTTTCGACGCGGAATCCGTATGCTACCAGAAAGATGGGAAAAGGTTGTGGCTAACGATGGACAATACTTTAAAGAATAAATTTATAATCACTTTTTCACAATAAATGTCCAAATTACGAAAAAAATACGAGTTTATACATTCATACTCCCAATACAATAATGATTTTAACTTAAATTTTAATTCAAACCCAAAAATCTTTGGGGTTTTCTTTATTTTATTTTCTTTCGTTTGGTTTCATTTTTTTCCTTCTCTTATCTTTCCTCTATTCCATACCTCATACATTTTTTTTGCACTTCTTTATTCCCTTCTCCTCCCAATTTTCGGTTCCACCCCCTCAGTTTATTTTCTTCGTTCTTCCTTTTACTTTCTAAATTTTTCCATTTCTTCCCTTTCTATCTTTATCCCCTTATTTCCTTTTCTCTCCATTTTAACATTCTTTAAAGTCCCATCTTTGCTCCCTCATTTCTCTTCTGCAGCTTCTTCTTTATCCTTTCTTCTTTTCTTCCTTTCCCTTCAGTTAATATATACTAATCTTTAGATTTTTTCGTCCTTTAATTTTTTTTTATTTATTACAAACGATCAAAATGAAAGAAATTTTTCAATTTTCCCCTTTGTTTTCTCTGTCATTCAACTTTCTATTTACCATTTCTTCCTCTCTCACTCTGTCCCTTCGTTATCTCTGCCTACCGTGTTTCTCCCTTCTTTCCCCCCTTGCCCTCCCACTACTTTTCCCCCTTCGTATCTCTCTAACGACGTCTCAGCTTTAGTGGCAGGGATCCTGATGGTTATTAAATTCACCACTTCAGAAAATTCGCTATCTGTGCCTTGATCGAAAATAATTCATTCATAATATTTTATTAATTTTTTTTTATATATGCTTTAGAGTTTTTCATAGAAAATTATTGTTAAATATTTATGTGCAGACACAGGTACCCATAACTTTGTACAACTTTTACTACATACAATGAAGCAAATACTAAATCTTTGAGTCTACATTTCCCCGACGATTAATCTAATAATTTTACGCTTAAATCATAGAATTATTAAGCCCATTTCCGTTACAGACTGCGCCAAATAAATTTCAACATTAACTTTTTATTTGACTGCGTCGTCGAACGTGCCCCAGAATGTTGCTGCAAAAAAAAAAAAAAACGAAGAAAATATTTAACTGCTGCGCTATTGTCTACGCCATTTTCTTTTTACTTAATTTTTTTTTTTAGCTGCAGACATTTAAAATAAAAATAATAAAAAAAAAAAAACTTGCATAGAAAAACTTAAATATCAGCAGCGATAAGTAAGAAGAGGAATTGAAACGCAATCCGCACCTAATCGGTGCTGAAGAAATACAAAAACAAAAAAAACCGAGCAAAGTAAACAAAGAAGTCTAAGAAAAGAAACTGTTAGTTTCTTTATGCACTGTGGATGTGTGTGTGTGTGTGTTTATATATTTGTATCTATGCACTTAGGGTAGCGGGTAGTATGGAAATGGACGTAGCATTAAACTACTTTTTCACTATTTACTACGTGGAAAAGTCTAACTTTATCTAACGGAAATATTTCATTTTTATATCTAGTTTTTATTATTATGCGCTAGGCACCTTATATATATTTTGAGCGCTACAATCAGCCACATCGATTTCAGGTGATTTGAGAAGTTTTAATTTTTCAGTTGAGAATTCTGGGAATAATTTTGGTGAGATGAAATGAAAAGGAAAAGGTTTAAGGAAATGAAAAGGAATAAAAGAGACAAGAAGAGGAAAGAAAGAGGAAAGGAAGAGCAAAGGAAGAGGAAAAGAAGAGGAAAGGAAGTGGAAAGGAAGAGGAAAGGAAGAGAAAAGGAAGAGGAAAGGAAGAGGTAAAGATGAGGAAAGGAAGAGGAAAGGAAGAGGAAAGGAAGAGGAAAGGAAGAGGAAAGGAACAGGAAAGGAAGAGGAAAGGAAGAGGAAAGGAAGAGGAAAGGAAGAGGAAAGGAAGAGGAAAGGAAGAGGAAAGGAAGAGGAAAGGAAGAGGAAAGGAATAAGAAAGGAGGAGGAAAGGAGGACGAAAGGAAGAGGAATGGAAGAGGGTAGGAAGAGGAAAGGAAGAGGAAAGGAAGTGGAAAGGAAGAGGAAAGGAAGAGTAAAGGAAGAGGAAAGGAAGAGGAAAGGAAGAGGAAAGGAAGAGGAAGAGGAAAGGAAGAGGAAAGGAAGAGGAAAGGAAGAGGAAAGGAAGAGGAAAGGAAGAGGAAAGGAAGAGGAAAGGAAGTGGAAAGGAAGAGGAAAGGAAGAGGAAAGGAAGAGAAAAGGAAGAGGAAAGGAAAAGGAAAGGAAGAGGAGAGGAAGAGGAAATGAAGAGGAAATGAAGATGAAAGGAAGAAGAAAGGATGAGGAAAGGAAGAGGAAGGGAAGAGGAAAGGAAGAGGAAAAGAAGAGGAAAACAAGAAGAAAGAAAGAGGAAAGTAAGAGAAAAGGAAGAGGAAAATATGATGAAAGGAAGAGGAAAGGCACAGGAAAGGAAGAGGAAAGAAGATGTGGGAAAGGAAGAAGAAAGGTGAAAAATATGCAAGAGAAAGGTTAAGAAGAGAAAATAAAACAAGAGGAGGGAAAGAATAAATAAAAAATATTAAACGATTCACTAAGCCCAGGGTAGCGCTAACTGAGGTTTTGGTTATAGATCAGTTTTAGAGTTTGACCCAGTTTCTGATGATAATTTTATAATAAACAAAAATTAAAAAATCCACCCAAGAAAAATTTTGGGGTTGCGACCAAGCTTCTTTGAAACCAATTTGAAAAACGATCAAGAATCAGTTCTTAGTTTTTCAGAATCAGGTCAAAGATATTTAAAAATATTCTGATTTGTTGTCTGATATTCGAATATGACTGAACATAAATTCATAGTAGTAAATATTTAAAGGCATCAAAGATAGGTGTGTGTGTGTGCTGACAAATGCTGAAACATTCCGCAACGGACATGCATCAGCGAACCATTAGTAATTTCGAAAACTTAAATTAAGTAAAAGGAAATGAGTGCGATAATTTGTGATGCAGCATAGCAAGCATAGAATATTTAAGTATAAAACAGAATTGGAGTTAAAAGCGTCGAACGCGTTCAATGCCCTTTTATTTATGATAAACACTCCTTCTTGTCTTGTCATTTAACAGGTTAACTTAATTTCTAGTCTAGACGTTAGAGGCATTTGGTATTGTATGTATGCATATATGCACTGAAGGTGTAATCATTTCTGGCAGTAAATATTTCAAGTTGAAGACATTTTCAAACGGTAAAATGTTGCAACATTGTATAAATGTAGCAGCTTTTCAATCAATATATAAGTAGAATGTAATTGAAGTATTTTGTTTTTCATTTCCACAATCCATTTGCGCGTGAGGCATAGAAATTATTGTTAAATAATAAAAATACATAGTAGTTTGTAATAATAATAATGAACTAATTAATTTTAGTAAATTAATTGATATACGTTGATTTTGCTGATGTGGTTTTTACTAAATCAAACTATTTGTTTTGTTATATTTTACTTGCAAATATTTAGTATTAAATGCAATATTTAGCAATTAGCTATATGTAAGCAAATATATATATATACGTGAATGGTAATTTTGTCAATCGCATTTAATTGAGTATAAAAATATATTTTTGTGCTAATAATTACAACAGAAACAACAACAGCAACGACAGAAACCATAGGTACAACTAAAACTAGAGCAACTACTACTACTACTAAAACTACAACAGCAATTATTAATACAATAATAAACAAACATTAACTCTGAGTTTTCATGTATGCACATGTATGTTATTGGCAACAATTTCAATTTTAGGGGTAAGAATACATCAATAATACATATGCACATACATGCAATCACCATTATAACCATTAGCAGCATTATCACCATCACCACTAGTTACCATTTATACATTCAGTCACCAATGTGTACATTAACTCACACACACACACACACATACACATACATACATATATATCACATTTCGTATTTGTGTGTACATTCCTGTATTTTAACTGTATGCAATTACTTCAGTTAATGAATTTGTCATCAATTGCCAATTGCCAATATTCAGTTGAATTTTGCAGACGCATACACTCATACAAACAGATTTATATGTGTATACATATACAATTACATACCTCCATAGTTAATTGTCATCCTCATGCACCATCTACATTATCACCACCAACCTCAGCATCCTCATCAAAAATATCAATCGTGCGTAAATTTTATCGAATAATTTATCAATTAAGTTTGTATTTCATATTGATTTCATATTAATGTTTGGTATATTCGATAAATTGCATAATTATTATATATTTCAGTGAATATATAGCTGGTGAAATACATACCAGAATTTTCCATGGGTAAGCTAAAACAACAAAAAAAAAGCCGTCGATTTATAAACTTATTACATTAGAATAGCTTAGATTTGAAGGTAGTTAAGAGAGCTATAGCACTCAGTCCATTGGGCGATTAAATTTGACCCATAAACATAGATTGAGATTGTAAAGAAAAGTGCAAAGAAGGGAAAGATTTAAAAAATGAATAGGAAAGGTGGTGGGGAATTTACGTCTCGAAAAAAAAACCTTTTACAGAAAAAAAAACTAAAATAGTAATGGAAATCAAAAATCAATCTAGAGTAACTGCAGCGGTAGCAGTTCCAGTAGTCGCCCTTTGTGTAATCGAAACGTTCGTTATACAAAGATGATTTTTGATTTGAAACGAATATTTTTAATAGTACTAAAAACTTTAAAATCTGTAAAACCTAGCATTATATTGGAGACCTAAAGTCAGAGCATTTTGCATTACAATAATTTGTGTGGTGTAAGTTATATTCGTACGCGAATGAAGGAGGCGTATAGTCTGATTCCAGCGTCGACTTTTAAGAATCAAATCTTTCCTTTCATAATCTTCCTCTTAAATGTCACTGTCATTATGGTCGTTGAATTAAACGTTTCACAGAATCAGGACCATAGCCAGAAATTTTTTTCGGGGAGGGTTTTCATTCGAAGAAAATATTCATAAATAATTTTTATCAAACTGATTTTTAAATACAATAAATTAAATCAATGATACATTTGATGGACCCTATAAAATTAAAATTTAAGGAAAAATTTTCAGATTTTTTTGGGGTTCAAGCAAGTCTTATTTTACAAGGATCCGATAAATTTTTCTATTTTTATAATTTTTAAACTTTTCAAACTGATTCAGAACGAAACCTCAAATCAAAAACAGTTACTGACCCAGAAAAACTATGAATGCAGGAGTGCTCAGTATCACCTTCTCTTTTTTATTCCGTAGTCAAACCTCATGTCGAAGAAAACAAATCGGATTTGATCGCTTAGTGTAGCTAAGATTTCAAATTTATTTTTTATATTTGAATTTTTAAATAAAAAAACCGATGGAAGTAAAAAATATCGTTAAATAGATTTTATTTTGAATTTTTTTCCATCCATTGGCAATTAATCTAAAAAATTAGAATAAAGTTTCCTCATTTCGGGGGGGGGCGGGGGTCAGAACCCCCAACCCCCCACACCCCTTAAATACGGTCTTGCACAGAATCAAAGGCACCACCCCAATCCTCACTCTTTGCTCTATCTTCTTTTCTCTTTCCTTTCTCCTTCCCTCTTTCTCTTTTATTCTTTCTAGCTCACTTTTTCTACTCTTTCTTTTTCTAGTTTTCCTTTCCCCTTACAATTTTTTTTACTTTCTCTTTCCCCTTTCATCTATTTCTTGTTTCTCCTCTCTTATTCAGACAGTCAACCTGCTCTGAAGGCCCTGGTTAGTCATACTATAAAGTCTAAGTCGGTAATAAAATGCTACTGACTAATTCCCTTCAAAACCTTAGTATTCATAATAAGCTACAACTCTGCTGGGTTCCAGGACACTCTGGAATAAAGGGAAATGAGGTGGCGGACGAGTTCGCTAAGCAAGGCGCAGGCCTTGAGGGAGAGCCCAGAAACATCTCGCCATAGCTCCGCTTCTATTACACAGCATTCGACAAACAACTTTATTCGACCTCTAATAGAAGATGGAGTAGCCTAAACTCCTCCCGTATAGCTAAAATTCTCTGGCCCCAACACCAACCACCTGTACCAAAACTGAACTTTTGCTCTCGCTGGCTCGCAAAGAATGTAGTTTACTGGTAGGCGTAGTTACTGGGCATTGGTTTTTGAGGTATCATGCCAAAAAGCTTGGTTTGGTAGAAAACGACCTATGTAGGAACTGTAATGACTCTGTGATGAAGGAGATTTTGGAACATATTCTTTGCCATTGCCCAATACTAGTTAGGACTCGATTAAAGACATTAGGGAAAGCATTTTTCCTTTCCTTAAATGATTTAACAAGTATAAACCTGGCCTTTCTAAAAAATGTTGCGCATACCTCGGGTACTTTCAAGCTGGAAACAGTATTGGATGTAGCTCGAAGTTCTGTTTGATTCAAGAGAGTTTGTGGAAACACTATGGACTTAGCGGTCTATGTGAGGCATTCACCGCCACTTCTAACCTAACCTTCTCTCCTCTCTGCTCTCTCCTTTCACAATCGTTGATAGTTCCAATGATCTGTTTTCCAATTATTTTATTTGTGTGAGAGATGTCACACCCACTTGCCCAATATCGACACAGTGAGTTTTTTTGACATCTTTCGTCTGTCATAGCTTCTCAGACATGACATTTAAATAATTTTCTTAAATGGTAGGGCCACTCTCCCTTCTTCAGTTTGGACTATTTTCCGTCTAGGTAATACTTCGGACAATCTGCGTTTTTAGATAAAATTTGTTCTTAAAGTTTTAACAATTTCTACAATATTCCATTTTTAAATAATTGTCACGCCCATTTTTTAGACTTATGTATGCAGCAATTCCTAAAAATTTTTCTCTTAGTCGTGGGCTATGCCCAAATTTCTTATATCTATTTTTATTGGTTTGAGGAGGGCGTTATTGAGTCAGTAAATCAATAAGTCAGCCAGTAAGTAATTCATTGAGTCAATAAGTGCATCAACAAGCTAATTAAAGAATCAATGGGCCATTTTATGCGTAAATGCGTCAGTTAGTCAAGCAATGGCAAATAATGCTGTCGATGCTAATCATTTTAGAAAATTTGTACTCTCCTCCTAACAAATCTAAACAAATTTTCACTTTGAATTGAAGTATTAATAGCTAGCATTACAGCCGACCGGAATTCATTTTATTCATTCTAAATGTAGGTACTCACTTTACTGCATGCACTGTAAGCATAAAACATATTCAAATAAATTAAAATAATGGGAAATTGTGTTGAAATTCATACTCCCCTAAATATTTTACACTACAACAGTTACCACAAATACAATTACCAAACAGTGTACTCTTATACTAATCATTTCTACTAATATAAAGTAAGCTTTACTCTTTCTGTACTCTCTTCTCTCAATATCTCGTTCTCCCTCATTTTTCACAGCTGTATCCATATTTTTTCACCACACTGAAAGCTTTTCTACGTATTTATACTTTATTTTTGTTAGTCGGAATTTCAGCTTTTTCCGTTTCTGTACGACACAGTGAAAGAGCAGATGTTTTTCCTAAAGACATCTTTAATTAAATGCTAAATTTCTTTGAAAATTTTATGTACACAAATAAAATAGTTAGAATTTAATAGGAAATGCATGAGTATATAGCAATTCCACATTGTATGTTTAAATACCAACAAATTTTTATGTGATTTTTCAATTATGAGTAATTGTGTTTATTTTAATGTTCATAATCATTTCATAATAAATTTATTGTTTAATTTTCCTAGTTTCAGTTTCCTAGTTATACTCATTCTATCATTGTTTCTGGAATATAATTTCTTCGCCGTTGGTAAATCTCGCACATAAGGCAAAAGTTGAAAACTTGGGTGACAAAAAAAATTTTTGAATTTTCAAGAAAAAAATTTTTGCAAAAAAAAAACTTTCTGAAAAAAAATTCTGCGAAAATAGCAGATAGTTAATAGTTAATAGCTTAATTGATTTTTTTTCATGGCCTTATCGTATTACAAGTAAATACATTTCATATGAAAGGCCAATTTCAGTTTTTAATTTTTTTGACCACCGTCCACACCTTGCAAAAATCCGAAAAAATTGGAGTATGAGTATTCGGAATAGACTTATTTACATAAGAAAAATGAGAGTAGTAAACCTTTTTTTTTAGGATGAAAAAATAGCATGTAAAAAGTTTCGCGATTATTTTCATAGCGAGTTTCGCGTTTGAAAATTCGCGAAAAATTCCAAATATGTCTCCTAAACCAAAGAATCACTGGAAATTTTGTCAGATTTTTCTTATGAATAGTTGGGCTAAAAAATACGAAATATGAAATTTACAAAATCCGCCATTACTCATTAAAAACTAAGTACTTCAAAAGTGTTCATGCGAAACTTGATTCGGTTGCGGGGCATTTTTGACATGGAAGCCCGGCTATGCCCTTTATGTTTTTTACCCTTTTTTTTTTGTCATTCGAAGAAAATATTCATAAATAATTTTTATCAAACTGATTTTTAAATACAATAAATTAAAAAGTAGATGAATGTCTTAAAACTTTAGGAAAAATTTTCCGATTTTTTTTTTCTTAACCTCAAAAATATGGCCAAAAAAATTCACTGAATAATCAAACAATTTCGTTAACTCATTGACTTCCCACTATTGATGATGTACCCAACCTCAAAAAAATTACCTAAAATAGCAGAGTCTCATTTTTTTCAAATTATCATCATTGGGAATTTGAGCCATTATCAATGATAAGAAACCCGGATGAGGTTGGCTTATATTCCCTAAATTCGTGAAGTCGCAGCATTGAAATAGATCTTTCCAGTTATGATGCTCTGAGCAATAATGCGTTAAAAAATTAATTACATTTTAAGATTGTCTCCTAAAACTGCAAATAAAATGGAGTTTTTGCGAAAGAATTTTTCACGTTGAACACGAATCTGAGGTCAAAAACTTTCCATCACGTCACGTTTTAGGAAAAAAATGGGGTCAAGCAAGTCTAATTTTACAAGGATCCGATAATTTTTTCTTTTTTTTTATTAATTTTTAAACTTTTCAAACTGATTCAGGACGAAACTCTAAACCAAAAACAGTTACTGACCTAGAAAAACTATGAACCCCAAAACCTCCCCCCTAGATACGGCCTTGCTGGTACTGGTACTTGAATCAATTATTTTACAGCTCTGATTTATTCATACAAAATTTTTAGTTTCTATGTACCAGGTGTTTTGATTCTTGGATCCCTTATTACATTACACCCTTCAATTAACTACATTTATTTGGAAAAAGTTTTTAATAATTTTCTATTTTCCTTTATTTTTCCAGGAATAAAAAATATATCAAAAATAATGGTAAGTTATAAGTCATTATTTTATATAAAATATTCATACACGTGCCTACTTTCATTTGTTTCTTTCTTATGCTTATGTTGCCAAGTGATTGCTTCAGTATGTATACATACATACGTTAAACATAAATATATAAAAAGTTTTTATCATTTGCTTTACTCATTTGCTGCTGATGGTAACTAAATTATTTTTGTTTTTTTTTTTTTGCCAATTTCCTTAATTATTTTCTTTTATATCAAACTATTTCACTCGTACTCTTATTTATTTTTGTATGTGTCTTTTTAATTAATTACTCTCTCCAACATACAAAAATATACACAATGTGTGTTATTTTAAGAGTATCTATACTATTGATAAATGTATTTTAATGTTATACTATAACACCCACATACCTACGCATACACACTCACTCAAAAATAGCACAAGCTTGGGAGTGCATTTAATCAATTGGAAACACTATTCTTTTGCTATTTACTAACATTTGATACTATCATTCATGCTTTTACTTAAATATTTTGCTTCTGTTGAATTGAAAATACAAAAGCAAATATTTTCCTAATTTATTAACAACTACATACCCCAGACTTCTTCATACATGAAACAAAGTACTTGTGGTTATTGCACATCCACAAAAAAAAAAAAAAAAATATTTGCTTTCTTTAGCTAATAATAGCTGCTACTATTTAATAACATTATGTAAGTATGCAAAGTTTTATGAAGGCTTTCATTACTCAAAATACTGCCATATTTACGCATGCTCGTGTATAAATAAGTAACTAAACAAAATAAGCAGCTTTTGTTTTTGACTTGCTATTTTGTGTTAATTTAGTTGCTAGGTTTATAAATAAGTTACTTGTTGTTTTTTTTCTTTTTTATTGTTTACTAGTTAAACTTTCTGTAGTTCATCAAAAGCTAGTGGAAAAACTTTTTCGTTTTTCTTTTATTCAAGAATATAAAAGTGTTCTACTTTTTAACCTTGATGTGCTGTAAGAAATGGGAAATTAAAGTTTTTATTTTCTTAATAAAAGTTTTTTTTTAATAAGGAGGATTCTGTCCATTAGCTCTTTAAAATTAAAGCTTACTATTAAGAGTAGGTGATTTTATAGATGAAAATTTAATACACATATTTATTTGAGTTTTTTTTTTAATCCTTTTTTTTTGCCTAAGACCTAATTACTTTGATTAATCAAAGAGGTACGAAAAATCAGCTGAGGAAGAAGGGGTGCGAAAGGTGAAGAAGAGGAGGTGTTGGGAACGTAAAAAAGTGGCGAGCAGGTGAAGAGGAGAAGAAAAAGAGATGAATGAGTGTCGTCCGCTCTTTTGATTTTTGACTTTTGGTATGAGATCTCAAGTAATCTCTAGCTCTTAAGAATATTGTGAAATATTTTAAAATATCTAAGAATACTTGAGAATATTGGAAAACACTTCAGAAAAATTTATAATACAATATCTGACAATTTTTCAAAAAAATTGGGTATTTCTGAAAATACTTTAAAAAATTTAAAACACTCGAAAATACTTGAGAATATATCAAAATACTTAACTATACTCGGAAATACTTTAGAAAAGATTTAAAATTCTTAAAAATACTAGATAATAATTTAGAATACTTGAGAAAGATTTAAAATATTTTAGAATACTGGAAAATACTTGGGAAATAAATTGAAAATATTTGAGAATACCGGAAAATACTAGGAAAGTATTTAAAACACTTGAGAGTTCTTCGGAATACTAGAAAAGATTTGAAAAAATATTGAAACTCTTGAGAATACATAAGAATATTAAATATAATTAAACATTTGGGAGTACTTGAAAATAGGTCGAATTACTTAAAAGTACTTGAAAGAACTTTTAGACGCTTACGAGTACTTGAGCATACTGGAAAACTCTTGAAGAAAACTTAAAACTCTTGAGAATAATTGAAAATACTTTGGAATACCCAAAAATACTTGATAAAAACTTTAAACATTTGTGAATACTTGAAAATATTGCACAATACTTGTAACTATTGAAAAAAAATTTAAAATACTTGGGAACGATGGGAAATACCTTAGAAATATTTAAAATCCTTGACAGTACTTGAAAATACTGGAAGATTCTTAAAAAAGTTTAAAACCCTTGAGAATGCTTAAAAAAACTTAAAACTCTTGAGAATAATTGAAAATACTTTGGAATACCCAAAAATACTTGATAAAAACTTTAAACATTTGTGAATACTTGAAAATATTGCAAAATACTTGTAACTATTGAAAAAAAATTTAAAATACTTGGGAACGATGGGAAATACCTTAGAAATATTTAAAATCCTTGACAGTACTTGAAAATACTGGAAGATTCTTGAAAAAGTTTAAAACCCTTGAGAATGCTTAAAAATATTTTGGAATACCAAAAAATACTTAATAAAAACTTTAAACAATTGAGAATACTTGAAAATTGTACAAAATACTTGAGAATAATGGGAAGTAATTCACAATACTTGAGAAAGACTTTGAATGCTATAGAATATTGGAAAATACTTAAGAAAATTTTAAAATACCGGAAAATATTTATATTTGAAACACTTGAGAGTACTTTGGAACATTAGAAAATATTTGGGGAAAATTTAAAGGTCCTGAGAATACATGAGAATACTGCTATCTACTTTGGAGTACTTAAAAGTAATTCGGAGTACTTGAGATAAATTTAAAACAGTAGCGACTACTTGGGAATACTAGAAAGTACATGACAAAAATTTAGAATTTTTGAGAATACTTAAAAATACTACAAAATGCTTAAGGATACTAGAAAATAATTGAGAATACTTGAAAATGCTGAACAAAAACTTAAAACACTTGAGAATTCTTCAAAATACTTGGAAATACTAGAAAATAATTAAGAACAAATTGAAACACTTGAGAGTTACGAAAAATAGTTCAAAACACTGAAAAATACTTAAGGATACTTAAAAATACTTCAAAAAATCTGAAACACGTGTTTGGGGAATACTTCAGAAAGATATGAGACACTAGAGAATATTTGAAAAAAAACAGAAAAAAATTCGAGAATACTGGAAAATATTTGGGGAATATTTAACACACTTGAAAATACTGGAAAATACTTCATAATACAGGAAAGCACTTGAAAATGCTGGAGAAGGCAAGAAAATAATTGAAAACAATTTAAAACACTTACGAAATCGTGAAATTGCTTGTGAAAATTTTCAAAAACTAACAGCACTTGAAAATAATTTTAAATATTTACTTGAAAATAGTTAAGAAAAAAATAAAAATAAAAATTTTTGGAAATATTTGAAATAGCTGAGAGTACCTGAAAATACTTAAAATACTTGAGTATATTGTGAAATACTTGAAATATAATTCCATTTAAGACCACTAAAATGGCATACTTTTGTATACACATTTCTTCAGTTTTAAATATTTTCAAAAATTCTTCTCCATGAAAGCGAAAAATTTAGAGCTTAGAGAATGCAGCAGCATACATTTTCAAAACTATTTGCTTACCACACACACAGATACCATGTCATAGCAAGTAAGAGTACAATAAGTTTACAAAAAAAGTGTGTTAGACTTTAAATACTTAAACCCGACTGTCAAACAACCACCAACTACCAGCTAAGCAATAGAGCAACAAGAAACTCTTCTATTGCTATTTCAAATAACTGTATGCAATTGTATTATTTGCAAATAAAAAAATAAAAAAAAACTAAAAAAAAATAAACTAAAACCGTGTAAAACTATTCATCTTAAAACGCAAAAATACACAAAACAAATACACATACAATTTATTTTTCCTATACTGCACTTTCTATATTTGCAGTATTATGTAGAAGAAACCTGCAACTTGAAACCTGACATACCGCATGTGCAAAGGATTTTGTACTGCAATAGAGAAACATCAAGTAAATCCCTTATTTTTGTTTTCTCTCTCTAGCTTACTTTCAGTTACAGGACATGTGTGTGGTAGATGTTTACTTATATATATAATATGCGTGTATATGTGTGCACTAACATAAGCTGCAGTCTATATACATATATGTAAGGTTGTGTGTGTATTTGTACAGCATTTGACTGTGAGCATTATTGGCATTAAACCAGAGAGTGCCACACCAAGAAATACCATTACCCCTTCCGTTTTTCTTGAAAAATAGTTGCGAAAAACAGAGAGCAAAAAGGGGATGAGTAAAGTGGCATACAATACACAACAATCTTATTCTGAGTACACCCAGTGAAATAAAATATTCTAGCTGGAATTTTCGTGGGAGATCAATTTACTATAGGACTGGTAAAATATATCTGAGGATTTCAAAAAGTGTTTCAATGTGCCTCGTGTTATCAGTAATATTTCTGCATATATCTGCAATATTTGTCGAAGTTATGTGAGTTTCTAACTTAATAGAAACGAACTGCAATATTTTTTGGTCCCACATGTCGTATGAGTGATTCATATGAATTTTCTATGCATCTTTTTTTTCTTTTCTATAAGTTTTTCAAAAACATCACAAACTACTAAAGATAATAAAAAGTAGTAATAGACAAAAACTGAGATGGTCTCAGAACTTACAAGAGACAGTAAAGGTTAGGATGAGTCAGTCTGGATCTGTCGTCGGATAAAAAAGGAAGTAGCCAGAAAAAGTAAGATTCAATTAGAGGCAATAAAAGGCAACCAAAAGAAAGGTATGAGCAATATGTAGAACATTTTTTGATTTTTCGTTTGCCACAGATAAATTCTTAAGCATATATGAGTATGAATGTATAAACTCGTATTTTTTTCGTAATTTGGACATTTATTGTGAAAAAGTGATTATAAATTTATTCTTTAAAGTATTGTACATAGTTAGCCACAACCTTTTCTCATCTTTCTGGTAGCATACGGATTCCGCGTCGAAAGAACTCCTCATCTTTTGAGGCTATCCACGAATCGACCCATTTTTGAGTTCTTCGAAAGAACGGAAGTGCTGTTCAGCCAGGCCATGTGCCATCGATCGGAACAAGTGGTAATCAGAAGGAGCAATGTCTGGAGAATACGGCGGGTGGGGTAGCACTTCCTATTTCAGCTTTTCCAAGTATGTTTTTACTTGCCTTGCAGAATGCGGCCGAGCATTGTCGTGCTGAAGAATAACTTCGTCGTGTCTATTCTCATATTCTGGCCTCTTATCCTTTAATGCTCGGCTCCAACGCAACAATTGTAGTCGGTAGCGGTCGCCAGTGATCGTTTCATTCGGTTTCAACAGCTCATAATACACGACACCTTTCATATTCCACCAAATACACAGCATGAGCTTGGATCCATGGATGTTCGGCTTTGCCGTTGATGTTGATGCATGTCCGGGCGGTCCCCATGATTATTTACGCTTTGGGTTATCGTAACGTATCTAATTTTCATCGCCAGTCACAATATAATGCAGAAAACCCTTTCTTTTCTGTCGTTCAATCAGCAGTTCACATGTGAAAAATCGTCGTTTGACGTCTCTCGGCTTCAATTCGTACGGCACCTAATTTCCTTGCTTTTAAATCATTCCCAATGATTGATTAACTTCTAAAGATTCTGCAAGTTCTTGTTGCGTTTGGCATGAATCTTCTTCGAGTAATGCTTTCAATTCTTTATCTTCGAACTTTTTCGGGCCGCCTGAACGTTCCCTGTCTTCAACATCAAAATCACCACTTTTGAAACGGGCATACCACACCTGACACATTCTAACGTCTATAGCACAGTCAGGATAAGCTTCAGTGAGTAAACGATGTGCTTCAGTTGCGTTTTTCTTTAAATGGAAGGAGCAAATTAAAACTTCCCGCAAATGTTGTTTTGTTGGCACGAAAATCGACATTTTCAGCTATAGTAAAACACTTTTGTAAAATTATGAAAATTATTTGACAGATCAATTCTTATAGTATTTTTGGCGCTCTTCGAGATAGAATAGCTGCCAATGTCAAAAAAATGGCGCGTATGATAGATATGAAGTTAGTCACAATTACCAGTTTATACATTCATAGTCCCAATACAATACTATATTTGCAACAACATCAAGCTTTACATGGCGTATGAGTGATTATACAAATGATTTACTCTCTATTTAAATTTCTTTCTATCTCCATTTTCAAATACTCTTTAAAAATAATGAGGCATTATTTTTTTTGAGCGTAGTTACTGAATTTTCAATATAGTTGTGCAAAAAGAAGATTTACATCAGTGTCACATAGCCGGCATAGGTATCCCCTGTACTATCAGTTGCATACTAGCATATAAAAATGTTTATATATATATGTCAAAAGATGAAACAAACAAACAAACACTTTTGCGAATGAAGTAAATAAAATACCTATACATTTCTGGTATACGATTTCAATTTTATTTTCAATTGCATCATCACTAAAAAAGCAAATATATTTCTGTATAAAACACTCAAGTGAATTTTTCTGTGAGAGAAAATTGGATTGGATAAATTGCGTATTGCAAATGCAATAAAACTTTAAGTGTGCATATAAATGAAATAATATAAAACAAAGAAAATATTAAGTTCTGAGTAAGAAAAGCCATAAAGTGTAACCTCTATTTATTGTAGAATAACACAAAATTTTTTTTATATTTTTATGTAAATATAGAGAAGATCGTAAATTAATTTTCTGGAGAAGTATTGATGCGAGACAGAAGATTTGTCTAAAAATAGAATGTGGTTTGTAGTTTTGAAAATTAAATGGCATTTAATTTTGAATTTGTGTCTTTACTTTAATTAAATTTTTCACGAATAAAAAAAAAATTTTATATTTTTTTGTGGGTGGCTATATTCAAAATCTCTTCTAGGATCTGAAAAATCAAAGAGTTGCCAAGAGAATTATGAAACTGCTGGACATATCATGTGCGAATACCCTACTTCTAATAACTCTAGTAGCAGAAGCTTCTTCTACATAATTCTGCAGATTATTATCACCACTTGAGGATCTAGACATTTTCTTAAAAGGAGGTGAGGAGGGAGTTAATTTCTTCATCACTTTTAACATAAATTTTTTTTTTTTTTTTATTTATGACCAACAATCAAAATGCATGATATTTTCATCGCTACCTACGGCCTATTAGTAAAGACCGCTACTAAATATTCTTTATAGTCTCTGACTGGATTCGATTGTCTGCTATTGTCTTTGTGTGCCTCTGACTACCTGTAATTATACCAGTTCGCAATTAATTACTCCTGCTTATAGCCTCCACTTATTATTTATTATTTGAAGGAAAAACGACTCGAAAGACAGGCTCCGCGACCTATAGGATCTATTGTAAAGAGTGTTTCTTTTTTTAGAAGTGTGGTTCTCAATCTGGCAATACTTTTTTCGGAGTTGATCTTTTTGACAGCTGTCACTTGATTTATGCTCAGTTTGGTTTGCCACTTCATAATGAGTAGACTTACTCCTGAACAACGTTTGCAAATCGTGCAAATATATTACCAAAATAATGGTTCGGTTCGCGCAACACATGGCGCGCTGCGTCCAATATTTGGTTGTCATAGTCGCCCAGCGGAGTCGGTAATTCGAGCAACCATGAATCGGTTTCGCATCACGTTTACTCTAGTGAATAATGCGCATCTTCAGAGACGCTGTACAGTGCGCACCGAAGACGCTATTGCTGCTGTGGAGCAGAGTGTCGAACGAAGAAGACCCGAATGAGTCCATCCGCCATCGCGTGCAACAATTGGAGCTGTGCCAGTCCACTTTATGGAAGATTTTGCGGAAAGATCTTGGTTTGCGGGCTTACAAAATCCAACTCGTGTAAGAATTGAAGCCGAACGACCATCAAGCGCATCGCACGTGCGGTGAATGGGCCCAAAACGAGATGACCACCGATCACGATTTCACAAGAAAATTTTTTTCAGGGATGAAGCTCACTTTTGGTACGTTAATAAGCAAAATTGTCGCATTTGGAGTGATGATAATCCACAAGCCATTGTTGAGACGCCGTCACTGTTTAGTGTGCTCTATGGGCAGAGGTAATCATTGGTCCATATTTCATCAAAGATGAAGCCGGCCATAATGTTACAGTCAATGGGGAACGCTATAGAGCCATGATTAATGACTTTTTCGTACCTGAATTGGAGGATGTTGATGTGGACGATCTTTGGCTCTAACAAGACGACGCTACATGCCATACAGCCAACGAAACAATCAATTTATTGAAGGAAACTTTTGGTGAGCGCATTATCTCGCGTCGTGCGCCTGTGGCGTGGCCTCCAAGATCGTGCGATTTAACACCGCTGGACTATTTTTTGTGGGATTATGTAAACTCGTTTGTCTACGCAGATAAACCCGAGACGATTGACGCCTTGGAAGAGAATATTCGGCGCGTTATTACTGACATAAAGTGATCGAAAATTGGGCCTCTCGGCTGGAATTTATTCGAGCCAACCGTGGCGGTCACTCGCCCGAAATCATTTAAAAAAAAAAAAATTCTTGGCCATAACATTAAATTATATGCATTTTATTTCTTCTTGGAAACCACACTTCTAAAAATACACGCTTTACCAAAGCCCCGAGTTAAGAAAGAAAGAGAGAAAGAAAGATAGATAAGAAACATATCCAAGCCGAGAATCGAACTCGAGTCTCCAGTAACAAGAGTATGGCTCTCTGCCACTAAACCACAGTGGCGATGGTTGGACCAACAGTTTAACGCTGATTCCGAAAGGATGTGTGACAATTTTTTATCAACTCGATGGAGCAAGGTGTGCACTTGTACACTTTCTTATTATTCTCATTCACTTCATATCGATAGTGAATATAAGAAGTTTATGAGAATTAACCACCAGGCCAGGACGGGAATCAAACCCGCAACCTTCTGGGTAAAAATCTTGTGCACGATCCACTAGACTATCGAGGACTTTGCTCTTAAGTGTCTTAAATTGCATTTGGTCGCCTTTCCACATTCGGTTTAAGGCTGCTTGTTTCTGCCTTTGGGTATCTGGGACCGTATCTAATTTCCCCCCATTGCCCCTGGTTGAATATGCTTTTTTGGTCGTAGTTGTCTCAAACTACCTCCAATAATCTCTTACAATCGGCTTCAGTTTGTCTCCAACTGCTTTTTACTGCCTTATTTTAATTTTGACTTTGTCATTTTGCCTGGCTGGCCCTAATTGCTTTCGCGTTTTTTTTATGCTGGTTATCTTTGGCTTTTGGCTAATTATCTCCAATTGCCTTCAAGCTGTTTCCAATCTCATCAAACCACAATTGCCTGTTACTTCGAATGCTTTCGTATTTTTCAAACTGCTATCGACTTCCTTTTTTTAGGTCTCATTTTACAAGCCAGTACAAGAATAAACGAGTTTTTAAACGATAGGTAAATAGAAACTCCATCAATCAAGATCTGTTCAAATAAAAAACACGGAAACGGATAATGATGAGACAGGACTCTGAAACATTTTAGATTCAAACAGAGCCAAAGCCAAAGTAAATATAATCATAGGCATTTTTCATGTAATTTCGAATCATGTTTTCGAATAACATATTTGGGTAAATTATTCTAGAATATCTGGACTTCAAAATATTTTAGGCTAAAAATTTAAAAACAACCGATTTGATTATCGAGAAATCAGGTATAGCATCAGAAGCGGAATGAAATGCCACTACTTTGATGCCTGGATCTTAAAAATAGCATGCGTTGGATTACGTTAATAGACTGTTATTTTAAACTGTTTAAAAATTAATGCAAAACTAAAAATAATACGCATTCCTCATGCACATAAAAAAAGTGAAAATTTTTTTTCAAAACAATTTTTTTTCATTTATCAACAATCATGATTTAATAAATTCATTCATTTTATGAAGGATATCACCCAAAATTCAATAAATTTATTTGTGATAAATTTATAATACATGAATTACCAAACATAATTCAATAACAAAAATATAGGTTGAAATTATTTGTGCCTTTCTTTTTTGCTTACTTATTATTTACTATATTTACATCAATATAGTCATTTCGCAAAAAAGATCATGCTCGATAGACAATATTATAAACTTTATCATCACAAACATTTTCATCATTATTATCAGCTTTTACATGTTGTCAACATTTGTACAAAAAGTAAAACAATAGAATAGAAAATCCCCATACGAATACGAAATTCGTAATTTCAGTGGTGCGAAAATGCTAAATCATACTAACAAATATATACGAGCTCCTATATTCTTCCTCTTGCCATTTCAAGTATTGCGCACTATCTCCAGTACTTCTTTCACCGCTATGAATGTCATTACTGCAATATGGTTTGGCTTTTGTGCATGTTTGCCAATGTGTGTGTATTTTGTTTAGCATCTACCCGTATGTGTATATGTGAGCAACTAAATTTTGGATAGAAAAGCCAACGTTTAAATTAAACTGGTAAATAATACCAATACAAATACCTTAAAATTTCAGTGTAGTAGTCGAATTTTGTGTGCTTTTCACTACGATAACCGTTTGAAATTTTTGAAAAATGTTTATCTACACATGCAAATAACTAAATATATCTGTACATCTATGTATCTGTGTTTCATGAATGTCTCTCCGTACGATACGTGTACATATATATTTTGTAGTATTTACTGTTGTAAAGGTATGTGTGTTTGTGTAAGTAAATTGCAGCAGCTGCGAAAAGTTAATTGCGGTAATCATCAACTTTACGTTAGCATTACAGAAACACATACACACATACGTTGATTATCTGCAGACATATATTTGTTATTTATTCTATGTATGTGTTTGTGTGTTTGACTTGTTTTGAGGTGGTGTGTATTAGTCTAAGTGATAACATTGTATAATGACTTTGCAGTATATGTCTGTATGCTTACATTAATCAAATATGGTTTTATGTCGGCTCCCTGCTTCGCATATCATCGTCGCTTCGTGTAAATTAATATGACATTTTTGACTCAGGTGCAGGTTAATAATCTGAAAATTGTATTCACATACAAGCGCTGAGGTGAGTACCATGCAAAGTTTTGTACATGGCTTTTATAAATTAAGTATGTGTAGAATCATTGAAAAATTAATGTATAATCAGAGGTGGAATGAGGTAGCCTGAGGCAAATTTTTCGTCCCTTTGAAAGATTGTTTTTGGTTCCCGGCCAAAAGACATAATGAATGAGGACATTTTCATCGGGTAGAAAAGGAGAGAGTTTGCCCGAAAACCCTCTCCCTAAAATTCGCTAGAGTTACAGACAATATGGAACCATCTGGGGAAGATTTTATGTTGTTATTTTTCCAAAAAATCTATGAAATGACAAATGTTACTTTTTCCTTCTGCAACCACAGGGATACATTATTAGTTGAAGGATGGGACGACCCGAAAGTCAGGCACTGCGACGTGAACCCTTGCCGAGAACCAAACCCGGGTCTCCAGAGATAAGAGTCTGGCACATTGTCACTAGACCACAGTCCCCCACACGATCAAATGCCTTTTCAAAACTCGTTGCTAATATAGTGCCATGATTTTTTGACGAAATGTTGAAGGTGCAGTAGTGAATCTTGCTTTTAAAAGCTACCTGGTTATGGCTAAGAAACTTATTTTTAGTAATATACATAAGTCGTTCTGCTACCATTATTTTTCAAAAATCTTTTTCACACAAGGAATTCGGGATATAGGTCTGTAATCACAAACTACATCAGAAGGTTTATTAGGGTTTGGTATGGGTAGAATGATCTCTGAATGCCAAGTATGTAGTTAAATTCCTTCTTTCAAAATGATGTTATGCAGACATAGCAGTTTATCTTGCGTGAAGTTTGATTAATTCCTAAGCATAGGAAGGAAGGGGCTTTTGACAAAGCTACCTTCAACTTGATGTGCTCTTCGGCCAGACAATTTGGTGTTGAAGAAATCGTCATTCGATGGATTCATACAATGCTATCCAAACGGCTGCTTATCACGGGGGGAGAAAACGATGACAGTGTTATGATCGAGGTTGTGAAAGGATGCCCCCAAGGGGGCGTACTTTCTCCTGTTCTGTGGTGCTTCGTGGTGGACTCCCTTCTTAATGATTTGCAAAATTTTGGTGTTCACACCCAAGCGTATGCTGGCGATGTGTGCGTACTAATCTCGGGATGGTCCTTGCAGACGGTGTGCATTAAAATGCAAGAAGTTTTGAACAAGATCGAGGTTTGGTGCGATCTGCAGGGTCTTTCAGTGAATCCCGGTAAAAGCACCTTAGTGCTCTTCATCAGTAAAAGCAAGAAGGATGGCCTATTACTACCAAAAATGAAGGGAGTAACACTTCAGTTGTCTTCTGAAGTTAAATATTTAGGGGTAACCTTAGATTGCAAACTGTTATGGATGACGCACGTCGCGCTGAAGGTCTCGCGTGCACTAAAGGTTTCCTGGCAGTGCAGGCGAGCTTTCGGCAAGACTTGTGGTCTGAATCCAGCTCTGGTGTATTGGGTATACATTGCTCTTGTGAGACCTATTGTCACGTATGCCTCTGTAGTATGGTGGAGCGAACTTTGGTTAAGTCTACAGTATCCTCTCTTACCAGGCTTCAGAGAAGTGTGTGCCTGGGTATCACTGGTGCAATGCCTACAGACTCCGGTTAAATGGTGTCTGGCATGTCGAGGCGGATGTAGGGCAGAGTATGATATACCACCAGTTGTCAGTACAGTGCCCACTTTTCTTCTTGCCCGTGGGCAATCATGTGTCTGGCATCCGCTTCGGAAGAAGATATGAAGTCAGGCTCCCGAAATGTGGTCAATGGTTAAGTCCAGAGGTCGTACTCCGAGGTCTTCGTCATGTCTTCTATACCAACGGATCCAAAACCTCAAACGGAACTGGATCCGGTAGGTACTTGGACAATGAGACCAAGTATTCTGTTTCCACTAGAAAGATGGCGTCAGTCTTCCTAACGGATGTTTTCGCTATCCTAGACGTGGTGAGCTGGATAATTGTGAAGAGGTGGCATGGGTGCATAGTGCATAGGTATCTACAGTGATAGCCAAGCTGCACTGAAGGCCCTGGCTAATCCTATCAGCTCCTCAAAATTGGTTAGCGAGTGTAAGGCAAAACTAAATTGTGTTGCAAAACACAACAAGTTATGCCTTATATGGGTTCCAGGACACTGTGGTATTGCAGAGAATGAACTTGCTGATAAAATAGCTAATGAAGGCTCTGCAATTACATAATGGGATCCGGAACCTTTTCTTGTCGTAAGTTCTGGGGAGATCATGCGTTGGATCAACGATTTCGTGGGTCCTATCCATAGAGAAAGATGGTCCGAGCTTGACTCCTGCAGAACCGTAAAGTGCTTCGTGAGATAACCTAACAGGAAATCAGCGGAATTTCTTTTCAAACTGAGAAGAAAGGACCTGAGATTACTGATGGGTGTCATCACGGGGCACAACACATGTGGTCAGCATATGACCAACATGGGCGTCATCACCGACCCAACCTGCCAATCGTGACTTGAGGACGACGATACTACGGAGCATTATCTTTGTAGCTGTCCGGCGTTCGCGAGAATCAGATTAAGGCTGATGGGTAGTGATGTCTTGAGTATGAATAATGTCCATACTCTCCCTGTTGCTGAGCTTCTAAGGTTCATCAGTGAAACAAAGAAGTTCGAGATTGAGAGACCCTAGATCTTTCTTCTTCCCATTTATCCCTACATAACTTTCCTCTCTCTCTACTCTTTTCTACTGGTTCTGTCCTTGGGTATATCACAATGGTCCTCGTCGACTGAGTGCTTTGGTTAAGTCCAGCCCACCCACAACTCTAAACTCTAAGCATAGGATATGAGATGAAGCCATATCCCGGTATTTTGCCCTTGGCATGACGCATTGCAAGTTCAATTTCTCACGGAATGCAATTAGTCCATAGGTGTTTAGCGTCTAATGACAGGCTGCCAGGTATGTAAGGTTTAGTAAGCATGTCCTTTTTATTAGAATCCATAGAATACTTAGACCATGTGGATGTAAAAGCTTCCGCTATCTTATGAGAAGATGTTGTTATAGTGTGATTGAAAGTAATAGATTTAATGAGTGTTTTTATATCAGCCCATAATTTCTTTAGTGTAGAAATCGCACACATTTTTGAGGTATAATCTTCGAGGCTTTTGCGTTTAGCGTTTTTGACCGATTTTTTAAATAAAGCATTGGCTTTCTTGGAATTTATAAGATTAGCGAAGGAACTGCTACGTTTGTAGTTATGCCAATGATACTGTTTTTCTTGACGAAGTTGGTTCAACTCGTTAGTTCACCAATGGATAAAAGCTTTTCTAGCTATGGGTTTTGACTACGTTATGGCTACGTTGGCCGCTGACCTGATGGCTCTGGATATTTTAGCAAATTCTTTGGTTGACGTTATTGAGTAGCCAATTAAGCACGTTTTTCTCACATTCTGTTTGGAATAAAATCCAGTCTGTGAGATCGGTTTTGAATTAAGGCAGTGACGTGTTTTTTCCTGAAATTTAATAGTGTTGTTATATTTTTTGGGGATTGGATAATAGTCGCTTCAATAAAGACAAACAGAGACTTTCCACTGACATCTGGGACTAAGTTGGGGCGAGACTAATGTGAGGTTCATATGTCATAAGGAATTATGAGAAGAAAAACGAGTGGCGAACCATTGTTGAGGACTATAAGGTTTTCTGAAAAAATTATATTTTCCATTTTTGGGCCTCTAGCGTTTTGCTTTTCTGAATCCCAAAAGGGGACTTGATTGATTAAATAAGTTCAATTCAATAAGAAAAATCTTATCTAGAAAAGTTTATATATACATATATAAACAAATTTATTTTTCCGCACTTATTATTTTATATATATGTATGTATATTGGTCAATTGATTTATATAACACTGTACTGAATGTAAAATATATATTTGTGATATTTTGCAGCTATCAAACCTTAAAAACCTAGCAAAAACTCAAGAAATAAATTGTGCTCTTTCGAAATGTACCATACTTTTTTAGTTACATTACTATTTCTATAAAAAGGGTAGGAGAAAGATAAAAGCTTTTAAACGTGATATTTCTTAAAAGTTTCTGATTAATTTATTTCAACTAAATCAAACATTGCTAGAATGTAAATGTAGCAAACCGTTTTATATTTTTATTTTTCGGTTACAAAATGAAATGCCCTTGAGGTATATGCATTTGAAAATTTAAAAGGTGTCAGCATAAAATGCCGCCCCCCCCCCCCCCCCGAGTTACATACATACAACAAACAAAATAACAAATAACAACAACTTCCAATAATAAAAAACACGATAACTAATTCAGGTATTTACAACCATGAACCCACACTAAATTTTTATAACGGGAAATAAAGAGGAAAAATAGCTAGAGAAAATAAAAAAAAAATTGAAAAAAATTCAATCAAATGTTTTCAACATGAAATTACCACTAAAGTAGAAACATGTTTACGAAAAATATCCGTATCCATTTAATGCAAGGTCAGCGAGAAAGAGAAAAGGGAAGAACGGTGCAAGTAAGTACAGATATTGACCACAGCAACAGAGGGACCGTGAGCAGCAAATTCTCTTACCACAATTGACCACAAAAATAAAATGCTTTCAGGGCAAATGCAATCAATTTCATACTATATGGTATAAACATGCAGTCACTTACACATGTACCTATACACATGTACATATGCATATTCATGTGTGCATTGGTAAGCGTTTTATGCATTCAAACCAATCTCACGAGTTACTCTGTGCATGGATGTGAGTGTGTGTGTGTGTTTATGTGAAATTGAGAGTGCAAATATAAAAAAGGAACCGAAAGCGAAATTATCGTTATAACAAATATGTTAGTAAAAGTGTTGAAATCAAGTATATTGCATAGTACAAAATGTGCATTGGAAAAGAAAAAATATTTTCACTATGCGTGTATATGACCTTGTAATCATTTTGTTTTTTTTTTTTTTTTTGCGTATAGCATACTTCAACTATACCAACCAACTACATACAAGTTGTGCTTACTATACTCAAACACATATGCACGATACGTTATGGGAAAAAGAAGCAATTCAGCGTTTCTTTCTATAGAAAAGTTTATACTTACATACATCTGTACACACAGATGTACCGTATATAGTAACATCAACTCAGAATCTGCTTGGTATGCCACTTAACGCACTCTTTCACAATACATACACTCATTCGTAGGCACACACCTACTTCATGCTATATTCATATGGGGTATACTATGAAATATCAAATTCTGTGAAATCCTGCGCACCAAATTCTGAGTTTGTTCCATCAAAATTTTTGTCAGGTTTTTAGTGATTCTCCGTAACAGAGGAGGGATTTTAAACTCCTCGGACTAAAATCCCTAGAACTTCTAAGGTTAAGTTATCTGTGGTTTTGCTGTTTACTGGAAATCAGATGACTATAGTTTAAGGTTAGGTAAATTAGAACTCTATAGATGCATGTTTGAATTAAAAAACTCAGACCCTTGTACAGAACTTTAAAGACCAGAGATTCATAAATCATTTGTAAGTCCGAACTAGAGCAGAATTCGATATATCTGCATTCTGAAAATCTGAATCATAAAAATCAGAAATATATAGATTAAAAATCCACAAGGTCATAATTTTATAGATTGAAATTCAATAGATCCGAAATTTTGTAAATCAGAATTACTTACATAGTTCGATTCGAAAGGCAGTTCTATTCGAATGCCAAATTCGATTCGAAACGGCACAAAATGAAAACTGAACATCGAACAAATTCGTTCGAATTCGAATCAGAACTACAGAGTAACCGCCCAGAAATCCATGATGGAGAAAAAAAAAAATCCATAGAAATCCAAAGAATCGGAAATCCCTAGATCGGAATTCCATTAGTCAGAACTCTATAGATCAGAGCTTCATACATTAGAAATCTGAAAATCAAAATCATGTAGATCAGAAATCGGTAGACCAGGACCAGATCAAAAGTTTATAGATCTAATTTTCATAGATCAAAAATTAATAAATCGGAACTTTATAAATAAGACTTTAATTTCATTGATCGAAAATCCGTAGATCCGAATCATATAGATCAGAATTACTTATCATGGGCTTATCATTGCTCACTAAGTTAGGATACCATAAATGAGAACCACATATATTAGTAATCTATAGATCAAAACTCCATTGATAAGAACTTCATAGATCAAGACTCCATAGATCAGAACTTTATAAATTTGAATTTAATGGATCAGAAATCTATAGAGCAGACATCCATATTTCTAAATTTTATAGAACGGAATAGATCATAACTCCATAGATCAGAGCTTTATAGATCTAAATTTCATAGATCAAAAATTCACAATTTCATAGATTGGAATTCTATAAACAAAAATTCCATCGACCAGAGTTTCATAGGTTTTAATTTCATAGGCCTTAATTTCATAGATCGAAAATCCGTAGATCAAAATCATATAGAGCAGAATTCCATGAGCCAGAATCTTGTTAATCAGATTCTTACATTCATAGGCCTTAATTTCATACATCAGAAATTCCTAGATCAGAAATCGGTAAATCAGAATAACATTGATCAGAAATCTATAGATCAGAATTCCATTGGTCGGAAATTCATAGATCAGGACTCCATAGATCAGAGCTTCATAGACCTTAATTTCATCAGATCCGAAATCCTTAGATCAGAATTTCATAGATTTGATCACCATAAATCAAAATTGCATCGATCAGAGTTTGACAGATTTTAATTCCATAGATCAGAAATCCATAAATCCGAATTTCATACGTTGGAGCTCACAGATACAAAATCTGCTGCTTAATGGATCTTAATTTTATAGACTTTAACTTCGTAGATCAGAAATCCATAGATCAGATCTTTATAGACAGATCAGAATTCCACAGATAGAAACACCAGAAATCAGAACTGTGTAGATCAGAGGTTTATAAATTTGAATTTCATGAATCAGAAATTTATAGAGTAAACATCCATGAATCTAACTTTTATAGAACGGAATAGATCAGATCTCCGTAGATTAGAAATTCAGAAAATCTGCATAGGACAGTGTTTCACAGCCCAGAATACTAAGTATAAATTAGAACATGATAGTTCAAAGTTCCAAAGTTCCAAATTCTATAATCATTATTACTTTAGTTTTGTTTTGTAAATCAATTAATCTCCAATAATGTCGAGGTATTTTGTCCCAGCGCCATTTAAGTACTACCCTCAAGCAAATACATACATACATACATACACACATACATCCAAGCATATTTAAGTGAGTACATATGTACCTACTACCTACAAACAAACATTCAAAGTTAAATGCAAAGTGAATGTTATAAGTTTTTGCTTATGTTTGCGAAAAAAGAAATCCACCAGGATTGCAGCAACAATAAAAAGAACGAAAGTAAGTAAGAAAGTAAAAAGCAAACAGGAAAGTGAGAAGAATGAATACAACAAAGTAAACAAAACCAAAAAAAAAAAAAGAAGAAAATACCAAAAAACGCAGAAAAAACACCAAAGTAATTTTACCCAATGGCCAAATTGAGGGTCAAAATGTTATTGAGCGTATATGTGCATATGGAAGTAATGTAGTATGTGAATGTTCTGTGCTCAATTTGTGCGTTGGTCTGCGCTGTTCTGCTGTACATGTTCATGTATACGTGCATTTGTGTTTGAAGTTGTGTATATGTTTGCTTCTCTCTAATGGAATTGACGCGTACACTTTCGTTATGTTTTTTAAATAAATATTTTTTACCATCATTGCCTTTCTTCTTCTTCTTTTTTTCTCTTTCGTGAGGGATACATTTATTGTTGTTGCACTATTGTTTAGTATGTATAGTAGCAGAAGGAAAACATAGTGGTTTTTGTTGTTTGTTTGTTACTTTCACCAATGTTAACCAAAAGTGGAACTATTACAAACATTTATAAAATTTAATGTATCACTTCAAAATTGAAATTTGTTAAAAATAAAAAAAATACTAGTTGCATACGTTCTTTGGATTTTTCTTTTACGAAAGGGTAATGAATATGAAAGTAGAGTTCTATGAAGTGTGTACCGAGCGCAGTGTAGTGTCCACTTGCTGATGTGGTTTTCGTTTTTATTATTTTTGATTTAACTTTTATTTCATTTTAGTGGAAATATTTTGGAAAAGCGCAAATTTCATAGTTAGTTGAAACATTTACTTTCATAGTTTTGTTGTAGTAGTGATGATGATTTTCTTGCTTATAAAAGTTCTTATAGAATTTATGATGAATATTAAAGATCTCGGGTATGCTTTATAAACTTTTTAAGTGATCTTTTGGTATATTTTCTAAAGAATATGCCGGTGATCAGATTCTTGCAAATGAGATCTTCATAGATTAGAAACCATTGCGGCTTGTTTCCAAATTTCATAGATAATTAAAAATTCATCAAAATTTCATGGTCTCGAGTTGGAGAACCTAATTCTGAAGAAGCTGCTGAAATGAAGAAGAAACAGACCTTCCACCAGACAGACTATTTCTAAAAATGGGGGAACCGGTGAAGATTCCAAAAAAATGCTCAATTACACAGTGCAACAAAAATTTTATGCACTATATTTTCGAATGGTTTTATAGTAATTTAGGGTCGCTAATCACGACTGCGTACTTAGTTTTTCTCCATCACATCTAGTTCTCCTATAATATGAACCTGAAGTCGGAAAAATGGGGTCTTCAGGGGCTTATAGCCCTTTCTTAATTTCAACAAATAAGAATTTAATGTCTGAAGCAAAGTTGTTAAGCACAAAGAGATAATTAATTTTGGTTTACACACTTTTCATTCATCTTTTACCCTTCCCCTTGAAAATGGGGCTTAAACCAAGTCACATAAGTAAATAATGGAATTGTTTGTTGTTGTAATAACATTAGACATTGAACCACTGGGTCAAAAAAAATTTTTTTTTTAATCAATAAACATTTTTTTTTTTTAATTGTATTGGCTCCACATGGAAGGCTAATGTAATTACAACAACAAACAATCACATTATTTTCTTATGTGGCTTGGTTCTAACGCAAAAAATCCGGTTTTTGGATTATTCTGGAAAAAGTGTACCTAGTAGGTCATTCTAATGTTGTAAGGCCCATTATAATTTTTAACAAGAAACATTTTCTCGAAAGGCAGAATAACAGTTCCTCATCGGTTTTTGTTTTATCGGCAATTTATCGAAAAAGGGAGTATAGCCCCCATTTTCAAGAGGAAGGGTAGAGATTGAGGAAAAGTGTATAAACAAAAATTCTTTATCTCTGAGCAATAATGGGTTAAAGAATTAATTACATTTTAAGATTTTCTCCAAAAACTTTGAAGCTGATCCAATAAAACTGCCCTGCATGGGCTTGGCGAATAATATGGTTCCTAGCATTAATTTTTCATGCTGCAAATAAATCTGAGGTTAGAAACTTCGCATTACTTCACGTTTTAGAAAAATTGGGACTGAGATCCCTAAAAATGCCGTTTTTTGGCCATTTTTGAGAAATTGTAGAGCTGAACCCTGACGTGCTAGAAACTTCGAAAATTAGGAATTAAAGGCTAAATCATGCCCTTTCCTTGTGTTTATATCTACGGATGCAGGAAAAAATTTACAAAGAACGGATTTTATCTTACTCACACCCAAAGCCAGGCATAATGAAAAGTGCAGTGGTCCGCAGTGTTTTAAGGGGCGCTGGTTACAAATCTGCGGTCAGATTTTAAAAATTCAAAATTCCTAATCAAATATGGCGGACAAGTTTAGCATAATAAAATATTGCTTTGTATTACTTTTCACATAAGTCTAATTTTACAAGGATCCGACAGTTTTTTCTATTAATTTTTAAACTTTTCAAAATGTTTCACGACGAAGCTTTAAATCAAAAACAGTTACTGACATAGAAAAACTATGAATGCAGGATTGCTCAGTATCAGCTTCTCTTTTTGAATCCGAAATCAAGCCTCATGTCAAAGAAAATAAATCAGATTTGGTCGCATAGTGTAACTAAGATTTCAAATTTACTTGACTTTTTAGAAAAAAAACCGATGGAAGTAAAAAATATTAAAAAATAGTCCAATCGAGTTTATTTTCTACTTTTTCCCCATCCACTGGAAATTAATATAAGAAATTAGAAGAAAGTTTCCACATTACGGGGGGGGGGGGGGAGGGGTCAGAACCCCCAAAACCTCCCCCTAAATACGGCCTTGTAATGGCTATTTTTAAATCAATATGTTTGTTGTATTTTAATATTTTACAACAAACTTAAGAATTGTTGTGTTTTTTGTTCCTCGATCACAAATGTTGTTGTTGCCTCGTTACCGAAATCATTTCATTGCTATGAATGTTTGTTGTTACGATCGCGCGCTAAGAATATGTTGTTTTCGTTTTTCCATAGCTTTTGCTTTCAATTTGCAAAAAACAAATATTCTTGTCACATTTGGTTGTGTTGTTGGTGTCTTGTGCCAGTAGCTCAATTGGCTCTTTACAACAAACACAAAAATGGTTGTTGATGATTTTATTTCGCACCGCCCGATCAGATCAGGGATTGAAGTTTGTGCGTTTTATTTTTTTAATAAATTTTTTAAATTCATTGTTGCTGTTATTGTGATTGTTGTTGTTGCTTGGCTCCCAAAATATTTTTGGGGGTCACCCTTTTTTATAAGGCCTTACACATGAGTTTTTTGGAATTCAACACCAAATAAATTAATTACTCTCAGGAATCAGCCTTTTCGAATTTTAATTCCATGAAAGTAGTTCATTATACAAGGAATACGCAAGTACCAAGTATTTTTCCAATTTGAAAAAATTAAATATTTTAAATTACAGATTACAATCCTGTATTGAAGTTGAATATTTTTTCAATTTAATTATAAAGAAGTCGGAAATATTAATTACCTATTATAATCCCCACGAAAAAAATTAATTACATTGCAAGGAATTGGAAATGCAAATTACTAGTTACAATTATAAGAAACTCAAATTGAAAAAGAATTCAATTCCTAAAGCAATCATTACTATCCTACATCTGACGTCATACCTTATACTCTCTTCGATTCACTCTTGCCTGCCGTTTTTTTTTTTTTACTTACATGTTCAAAAATATGAGATAATTTAGTTTAGAAATATGTTAGACTTTTTTTTTAGTTGCAATTTTGTAAACAGCAAAATTTACTGTATAATTAAAAAAATAATGATTATAATTTCTGCTACAATTTATAATAAAAAAACCATATTGAATTTTCATTCAAGCAATTGGTTTTCACACAATGAGTAAATAAATTGAAAAGAAAATTCTGCAAATAACAAGTGCTTTGAAAATAAAGTACCTATCAAAAAGTTTGCCTCATATTTCTTTTATTATTTTAACAATTTTTTTTTATTATTATTTTCCTGTAATTTATAAGCCGAGAAAAACAAGCTTAATTTGCGAAAACATGAGAAACTAATATAAATTAGATTATGCTGCACAGAACACAGCGTTACAGTATTATACACACACACACACACATAAACATAGGGCAACAAAACAAAATAACAAAAATTTACAAAATTCGAATAGAAACAGACACCCACACAAGTATTTTATATAAACGCACACATATGCATATATGTATATATAGACAGAGGCAGAGGCACCAGTTATAAGCGCAAGCAGACACGGGCACAGCAGGAGAGCATATTATGCAACATGCATTAATTAAATCGCATTCGTTAATTCAGTTTATTCCGCACCAGTTGTATTCAATCTGTAGTGGATGTAGTTATAACTAGAGCTATAGCAATGGCAACAGCAGAGAGCAGCGAAAACAAAAACAGCAGCAGCAATAACACCAACAACAATAATTCTACAGCATTTTTTTATAGCTCTGAAACAACATGTGTTTAACATTTGGATGCCAACATATAAACGGCGGCGTACACGTTAATTTATCTCTAACACATTCAATCACATGCATACATACACACACACACATGTGCAGGTGTATACGTGCTTGTTGTATTTGTACTAATTTTAATTGAATTAGGAGAAAACTTACTGGCATTGCCGTCGCCACATCCTGTTTTGTCATAGACACGCACACACACACACACAGTCACACATACATACAAATTCTGTGACTATGAATTTGCAGCACATTTACAGTAGTACACCTACACCTACACCTACACCCACATATACAAATACATCAACCTCAAATTCTATAACCTCAAAAAACGCTAACGTTAAGGCAGATAAAAAATAAAAATATATATATGCATGCAGGCAGGTAGCTAGGCAGGCAGCCTAGCTACTCGATGGGCAGACGCACTGGGATCGCCTTTAGTGTATGAATGTGTGGTTGTGTGGGCTCTGTGTATCCTTACAGATTGTATACCTAAGTTAATTATTGCAATTTCCGTTACAAATTATTTTATGCAATACACAAGCCTTATTTTATTAACATGACTTTGCTGCTGTTGTTGTTGTTTGTTGTGTATTTTATATTTGTGCTTGTTTCATTTGTGATATTTTTCAGTTATTGCTACTTTTGTAGCTATGGAGTTGGTGTTATTTTTTGACTCTAGGTATAACTAGAGTTATGTTGTTTTAATTTCTGCTCCCTAAATTTCAATTTTGCATTCTCCACTAATTTTTGCCAACATATTTCATAAAGGAAATAAATAACATGGTATTATTTGCGAATTTTTGCCAAGTTGCCTATTTACACTATTTTTTTTTTTGTACATTTGAAAACATGTGTATATAGAAAGTTCATAAATTTTTAATTGATTCAATAATTCAGTAAATAAATTCAACGTTTCTGATAGAAATTAAGGAGAAACGGCTAAATTAAAAAAAGTTGACTAAAATTAAAAGATAATCTAAATTAGGGCGTGGCTACAAACTATAAATACCCACCTTCTAATAACAGATGTTTTTTTCTCATGTGGAATAAATTTCCAATTTTTTCTATTACTCACTTTAATGGAGCCACTTAAAGGACTGTAGTTTAATGTTCACTTGTTAGATTAACCCTTTCAGGTCTGTAAGGAAACCAGAGCAGATATCGCAAAACCGAATCTGGATTTGTATCCTCTGTTAAGATCAAAATTTTTGATCATAACAGACATTTTGCACTTCTGAAGGCTTGAACTTTCATGGGTTAAGGGTGATCCTATGGCCTAAAAGAAATTTTGTAAGAAGTTTTTCTCTTCACTTTTATTTGTTATTTTTTTTTGTAAAGATAGACGAAGTCTTTCAGTTGTTATTTTTCATTTAACTCTTTCTTGATCGTAAGGAGACTAGAAACGATGGAGTAAACCTGAGTCGCATTTTTTGACTCCCATTTCATAGTAAAAACGTTTTTAAAAAGTTTTCATTGAAGATCCAAAAACGAATTTTGGGTCATCGGTGTTCAATGATCCTGAAAGGGTTAAGATAGAAAGCAAACTTACCCTGGTCATTAGCTTATAAAAGAAATTGCTGAAAAATGTTCTGATAAGTACTGATTTTCCAATTCGATTTTAGTTACATGTACTGATTTTTTGAAAAAAAATCTGGCCACCCTAACTATACCTTAAGTCCTTAGAGGTGTGGATATTGACTGATGCTGACAATTTCTATAAAATTAAGTTTAATTGGTTGTTTCCTAATTTGGTTTATTATGCGTTATTATTTCTATAATTTAGCCGATTTTACGGAATTTATTGTTTGGTTGTGACTGTCTTAATCATTTCTTATCTTGAAATTTAAATCGTTCGTAATTTTTGCTTAGCTGACACTACAACAGATGATCGCTCGTGGCTACCTCCAAAAATCTAAGCCTCTAGTCTCTTAGCTCTACCTGTAGGCGCCAGTTGGTAGGTCGTCAAGTCCTGTCAGGCTACCCTGAACCTGGTTTCACCATTGTAGAACATGCTTGCGCATGCAGGATTTGGACGAAGAGTGACGACGAGTTACCACGCCTGAAATCACCCTGATAAGCAATCGGTTTTTTGATCTTTGTGGGTGAAGAGGCTGAGGTGGTTTGCAGCCCGAAATTTATTTTTTATGTCCCAAAAAAAAAAAACAAAAAAAAAATCTTCATCAAAGTAATAAATATCTTTCATTAAAACTCAATTTATCGAAATGTTACGAACTTCCATGAATATGATGAACATAATCATCAACATAATGAAACTGATCATATTATGAAACATTTATTGGGGTACGCTGAACCAAAAATTGTACATAAATCCGATGAACAGCATCCATAGATTTTTGTTCATTGTCATAATGAATTTTCTTTGAATCTCTGAGATTTTATGAACAGTACATTAAGATAATGAATAGCATTTTATTGATTATATTTTCGAATGGATTTTTGTTTCCCCCAAAATTATACTAATTTCAATGTACAATGAACAACATTGATTTCTTATGCATAATTTATGTTTAAGTTCGTTGTGTCAATGAATTCTACATAAATATGTAGAACATCGAATAACCAAAAATTTATACCATATTAAATACAAATATAATTAAAAAATTTGTCTACTGACGAAGAAAAAATGTACAAGGAACATACGAAATAGGAGAAAAAGTTCAGGGCGTTTATATCACTGTATTACATTGAAATCACTACGTAAGTAATAAAAGCATTAAAAACTGTACTGATTTTTACTGATTTCCAACGCCTAATATTTTAATTTCGCGGTTCAAAAATCTGGCTACTCTAGTTTGGGGCGGATAAAAAATAATTCGTAATAAGTGTGAACATGAAAATTTGTAAAATTCTGAAAAAATAACTTAAATGACTTCCACGTTGTTTCTATGAATTCAGTTTATTTCGGTGAAGTCAGTTGACTTCATTCAAATAAATTGAAGTCAGTTAACTTTAAATGACTGCAATCGACTTGAAATGACTTCAATTGACTTTAAATGACTTCAAAATGAATGACTTCAAGTCAATTAATATTTAATAGAGATCAGGATTGCAAATAAGAGAGTGATCATTTACGACTTCAAAAAATTACTTAAAAATATAAAGGATAAGTCATTGACTTCAATATGACTTGTGACTTCACATTCTTAATTCTGCATTCATAAAAATACTGGAATGATTGCAATTCATTTCTTTTTGGAAGTCATTTGACTTCAAACTTCAAAAGACAGCAATCTTTTGTAGCTCTGTAGATAATAAATAAATGCATTGATTCAAAGTAAGTTTGATAAGTATTACTTAAGTACTGTTCATTTTCCGTTACTTTTAAAAATTTATTGTATGTACAGATCCATTGAATCCCAGTATCTTATATGATATATAAATATATTGAGTATATAAATTTTTCATAAATTCAAAAAATTTTTTTTACATTTATGAACAATAAGAAACGTTAGAAATTCATACAAAATCATCCAATCAATTTGTTCATTGACTTAATGTCGAAATTGATTTTTATATCGGTTGGAACTTCTATGATAATATGAATAGATATTCTCTGATATTCCTTGCCAAGAAATTATTAACGGATTAATTGCATAATATAAAAGTTCATCAATCTGTTAAGTAAAGAAATTTTCTATCTTCAGTCAATCCTCTATACTAAATTTAATATAAATTTAAATTCGTTATCGAAATTCAATCAATAGATAACTAAATATATAGAAATATCTACATACGCACAAGTACATAACTTTTTTTCCCCTATAATATTCAAGTGCATATCATCAAAAGCATCGCAAGCACTAACATAAAAGATAAGTACACATTTATATCTAAACTACTTTTATTTAATTTATTTGTAAGCGAAAAAGTTAAGTACACATTCAATTGAACTATACACACCTATAAATCTGCAATAAAATTTCTATTTGTTTAAGTATTTGTGTATGTGTGGGTATTTGATGGGATTTATATCTTCACATTGCAATAAATCATTAATATTATGCAATGAATTTTCTCAATGCACATGAACTCAGACACACTCACACACACACACACACACATTAATGCACACAACTTTGAGTATTTCAATCATTCAATATAAAATTATCTTTCAACCAAAATACAAATAACTTAATTTATCAATGGGAAATCCCACGCTATGATGCGTGTGCGTGAGTATGTGTGTGCAGCAAAATGCTTTCACCTTTTGGTTAGCAGAGAAATAGTTTTCCACCTTCGTACAAAACGCTTGAGATATTATTTTAAAATACTTATACTAAGATGCTAATAAATGCAATGCATTTCTACATAAGGTTGAGGTTTTTATGCATGTGTGTTTGTGTGTGTACCCAGCGGTTTTTCAGACAAGTGCTTGAAAATTAAGTGCTTAAAAAGAGTTTGCAAGTGCACCATTTCAACTGGAAATTGCAAAGCAACTATGCGAACAACAAATTTAGTTTTCTATTGAGTAATAAAAACGAATATCGTTCAGAGAGACGCTACGAAATATTGACTGAGAAAGAAACGAAGCGAGTTAGTTTTCACGCAACAGCGAAGTAATGTGGTTGTCAAATTTCACGAAAAGTGTGTGTGTTTTATTTTATTTCTTTTTTGCAATTGTTTTATAAAAAATAAATAAAAATATAATTATGTATGTATATATATATATATATATATTTTGGTTTAAAACAAACATAAGAGCAAAAGTATAAAAAAAGTATAAAATAAAATGACGCAACAATGAAAAATTATGAATGCATGAATAGATACTCGATATTTTTTTCTTTCTCCTCTCTTTCTTAACTAAAGTTAGCACGAAGCAGCGAATGAATGAGCGGAAGTTCCTATCTAACGCATTCTTTCTAGCGCTTGTTTAGTGCTAAAAGTACTGCACTAAACAAGTACTTATCACCTAGGACATGCAATGTTAAAATTTATATGGAACACATGTGCTTGCAGTGCACTTAAGTGCTTGCAATCGAGCACTTGTTTAGCGCTATTCTAGTCTTTCCATTTACCGCTGGGTATGTACAAAATAGTATCATTCTATCTTTTTAGTGCGCGGTCTTTCTCTCTCTCTACTCTTTATATGCGCTTTTTCTTGATTTATCTATCTATCTATCTATGTATCTCTCCTTCCTTTCATCCAGTCAGCTTGACTTCAAATACGTTTGCCACTTATTGCGGTGTATCTTAACGTAGCTCAAAAAAGTTTTCAAATCCAATGCAATTTCAAAAGATATACAATCTCATATAAGGTGTATGTGTTCACACAGAAAGAAATTTTTGCTATCAATGTGATGAATAATGTGTATCAAACCTTGATTCATTGAATTTATGTAAATTGTCATCAATATATTTAACAGATTTATAAATATAATGATTATTTATTCATATGCACGAAGAAATCTGCTCGATAGGTTCCACAAATCTGGAATGATCGTCAAAAAGAAGTACGAGTTCGTTTTGTGTAATATTTTCGGAAATTAAACAGCAGTTCATGGTAAGAGACCCCAAAGATGCAACTGTACCGGTTAAAAAACCGATGATGAGGAATGTTTGAAAAACTAAGGGAACCTTTGTTAGTTTCTTCGTATATTGATTGCGATAAGGTGGGAAGCTGACTAAAATTGGTGACCAAGTTGAGTTGTAATCGTGAGTTCTGAGACACAACTGTTCGTTATGGAAATATCAAAGATTTTTGTATTAACAGCAACTTCCTACCTCTCCTTTGTATCCCTCTTTTTGGGGGTTTCTCGAAAAACTTCTGTTAAAGAAATATACTATTAATCCAAGCCCATTGCATTTTATGAAAATAAATTGTGGGCCAAAACTCCCAAAAGAATTTACAGAACTTTTAATAACGAGCTAATTTGCCTCAAACGTCTAAAACTTGTAGGAGCTCAAACTAATAAACTAACTCACCGATTTCAATCAGCTCCCCAGCATATTCTTGAACTTCCCTTTAAAAAAATTGTGTCATGGCAGTGAAATCTAATTTGTCTACGGATTGCAATGCCCTGGATTCATCTTTGGGGAAATTAACGAATAATTCTGTGATATAATTCATATTGATTTTGAATTTGGTTTTTTGCGTGTAGTCATATATTCATTTTACATGACATGTGTGTATGTGTGTGTGTTTATGCATTTATGTGTGACATATATACGTGTCAAAGATTTTTCATGCACAGCAGAGTACAGCACAGTTTACTTCCTTCCAATTTTAAGTAGTTTTCTTTTACTGTTCCTGCTGCTTCCTTTCACTTTGTAAGGAACATATATGTACATGCATTTGTGTGTATACGTGTGAAAGAGAGAGAGAGAGAGAGAGAGAGGAGAAAAGCAGAGATTGAGGTTTATATAGTAGCAGAAGTGCAAAATAGTTTCACGGATTATACAAGCTGACATTGCAGCTGTCTAAGAAGATTGATGATGCAGTGCTGTTGTTGACGTTAGTGTTGACGTTGCTTGCTGTTAGTTGCTGCTAGGTGATGCTATGGGATTTTTGTTGTTGTTGCCACTGCTACTGTTTTTACTACTGCCAGGGGTTTTTGCTATTGGCTATATTCACTTGCCACTTGGATCATACTGGCTTTCTTTTGGTATGTGTGCCTGTGTATATCTGTATGTGTTTTTGTGTGTGGATATAGCTTAAAGCATTTACTTCTCTTTTATATTCATCTACACACATAAACATCTGCTTGTGTTTGCATGTGTTTGTGTTGGTGGCAACTACTACTTAACTTGCCTGACAGCAATATCTGCTTCAAGCTTTTTTCCATATTTTTTTTCCATTTCTTTTTTTATTTTTTTTTTTTTTGTGTTGTTGAAACTTTTGATGTTGCTTTGCTTTCAACTTGTGCTTCTGTTGCTGATTTTGAATTCTCACCTTTGCCACAAGCAGCATGCATCATTGTATGTTGCTGGCATCAAACACGCACTCACACACACACAAAGGTTTTTGTGTGAGTTGGTGTATGCCTCTGGTGGTTCCCTTGTTATTTTTATTGCATTTTAAACATTATAAAATGCATTCACTAGATTGAGCATTTTGCTGTGATTATTTATGTTAAATACGTTGTTGCTGTTGTTATTGTTGTTGTCTTTTAATATCCCAACTTTTTAGTTTTATTTCAAAGCTTCACAATTTCAAAACTTTGTAATTTCATTAATGGAACAAATCAATTGCTTTTTATTTACGTATGTAAATTTGTGTTTGAAAGCATTTTTAATTTCACACTAATGAGCAATTGCAATTTTTCATACTCGAATGTTATGTAAATTTGATACTAAATTATCTCTTTTTGTTTATAATTTATATTTAGAGTATTTGACTAAGTAATTATTGAGTTTTATACAAATTTCATACTTAATTATCTTTATTTGTTAATAGTGTTAGTTTAGAGTTTACAACTGACTAGTCGATTATACTCATCTGCTATTGAATTTTCCGCTTTTCAAGTAAGCACACAATTTTAATTCTGGATAAATAAATGATTTTTGGAAAAAGGTAGTCGATTGAGTAAAACGAAAGTATTAGAAAACTAGACGAGAAATTTAGTTTGCGCAAGGCTGAATATAAAATATTCTACACATTGTTAGACATAAATACCAATTCATTTTCTTCGCTGAGAGAGGTTTATTTTTCCTTCTTCTTCTCTCCTTATCTTACCTTCTTTCACCTTTCGATCTCCCTCTGTTTCCTTCTTTTTCCCTCTCTCTCACTATTTTTCTCTCTTTCTCCTTTTTCTCTTCCTCTCTTGTTCCCCTTTATGTCTTCCTTTTTCTTGTTCTCTCTCTCTCTCTCTCTTCGTGCCTTTTCTTTTCTCTCTTTACCTTCTCTATCCCTCTCTTTTCGTCCCTTTTCTTTTCCGCCTTTCCCTTCTCTATCCCTCTCCCTCCCTCTTTTTCCAATATTTCTCCCTCTCTTTCCTATCTGTCTCTGTTACTTTCCCTCACTCCACCTTCTTCCTCTCATTTTTCTATCACTCTCTCCCCCCGTTTTCTTCCTGTCTCTTCTCTCTCTCTCTCTTTTTCTATTTATCTTATCTCCGCTTTTTCTTCCCTTCTCTCGCATCGACCTCTTTCTCTCTCCCTCATTCCTCTTTTCTCTCTCTCCTTCTCTTCTCATCTTTCCTTTTCCTCACAATCCTTCATCCCTTCCCCCCTTCTTGATTCCAACAATTTTTCCAGTTAATTCGTCTAAATCTTTTTCCTGAGTGTAAATATTTATTTTATAATAAGGGTCAAAGTACTTTAAACTGCTAACCTTTTATCTTCTTCCCCCTGCGTTCCTCTCATAAGTGAAAATATTTTAAATTTCAATACAAAGTAAAATCGTTTAGCATCGCATATTTTTCTTTCACTTGTTGTTGTATAAACATCAACAATACAAAGCACAAATGTTGTATGCAATTATGAAGATGTGACCACCGGAATGCGGCAATTAAAATGTCATTTACAGTAAAAATCTTGTCGCTCATGCCTTCTTGTTCTAAACAAATAAAAGAACAACAGCAAAAATAAAATAAAATTCGCAGTGTTTATATTTTTATTTTTTTTTTTTTCGCAGAAAAAAGCTTAAGTGCCAAACCAAAAATTAAAAACAGAAAAAAAAGAAAACGAAAAAGAAGAAGAAGTAAACTCAAAGAGTATGAAAACTAATGCAAAAAGGCTATTGACATAAATACACTGAGATAAATATTGGAATAATTTAACAGAGCCTTATTGAGCGATGAGTTGTGCATTTTTCTCTTACCATTTACACATTCCGCTTCAATTTCAAACTGGTTTCCAAATTTAGTATTGTTTACGACTTTTCAGTTTGAGTTAGGAATACAAAGACTTAATTATATAAAATTTTTTTACTGTGTAACTAGAGTGAAAATGCTGCAAAGCATAAATGTTGACATGCATCCGCTTATGTTATTTGGTTGTAAAGTCTCATTCTCTTTTTTTCTGTTCTTCTCTTTCTCTCCCTCTTTATTTTCGTTTGATCTGGCATGAATTTCAAATGTTGCCATTACTTTCCACTGGTTCTTTTATATTGAAGTCACTTTCAATGTTGTTTTTTGTTCTGGTTATTGTTGCTGTTGTTGTTGCTTTCTATCCTGTCTCTTTCGTTGACAGTACGTAGTAAGTTTTGTCAAAACAGCGGAAACCACAATAAAACCATAATCGACAGCGCAAAGCAAGCAAAGTTGATAGCCCACAACAGTAGCGAAGAGATTGAGGGGTGAGTGTTGTAGGAAACAGAACCTCATACATTCATTTTTAGGTTTAGTTTCGTTTCATTTGCAGTGGAGTTTGCGTCCGAGTTGAATTGAATTGAGTTTGAGGAAAAGGATATGTAGCAATTTAATTTGTTTCTGTTTTTTTTTTTTTTTTGTTACATTTTCTCCCTCTTCACCATTGAAGTTTTTAGTTGTAGTTAGTAACAAAATAATAATAATAATAAAAAAAGTTTTTTACAATTTGCGGAAAAGTTGAAATGATTGTTATGAAAGTGTTGCTATGATATTGTTGTAGTCTGTAGTAGTTTATAAAATATATGTATACTAAAGCAACTGGCCACATTTGAAAGAATGTAGGAAGTGCAACTAATTATCTTTAGCTAATGCTGTATGTTTTAAGTTTGTTTTGTGCCCATATTTATGTATGTATGAGCAGGTTTATATTAGGTTTTTGTCACTCACTACTGAAAGGCAATTCAGGTATAAAGGATATCATAAAAACACATTGATTTCGGTTTGAATTGAGAAAACTAGTTTAGTAGTTGGCCTCCATTGTGGGAAAAATGGGATTGAGGAGGAGAGGGAACGCGGGTAAGAGGGAGAGATGTAAGAGAAAGAGGTAAAAGAGAATGGTAAGAGAGGGGTAACAAAGTTAACGGGAGAGGTAGAGAGAGGAAGGGGTGAGAACGATGGAGGTGAAAGAGAGATGGAGGAGTAATAAAAGATAGGAGGGGGGAAAGGAAGAAGGACAATGCAAAAAAGTGAGATGAAAGAGAAAAACAAGTGCTATTCTGGGACAAAGAAAGGGGGAGAGATTAGAAATGAAGAAATAAGGATGGTGAATTAGAGAGAGGGCTGAAAAACACAGAAGGATAAACGGTGTGCGAAAGAGGAGAAAAAGAGAAGAGAGAAAAGCGAGAGTAAGAAATGGAGCGGCAAAGGAAAGAGAAAGGGAGAGAGGAAAGAGAACCCTATGAAGAAAGAATAAGGAGAAATAATGATAGAGATCGAAATAAGAGGAGCGCAAGGTTCCCGGAGAGGGAGTAAAAATAAAGAAATAAAAAAAGTGATAAAAAAAAATCGTAAAACAAAGAGAAAAACGGAAAAGGAAAAAATAGTGAAAGGAAATAGAATGACAAACATAAAGGTGAGAGAAAAAAAGGTGAGAAAGAAATTCCCTGAACTGGATGCTAGCGCATTTGTGTTTCAGTTTTGGAGATTAGCCTTCTCCTTTTCCAGTAAATCTTTTGATGGCTGCTCCTCTTATTATAATTTCTAGATCCGACTGGGAGAGAAAAGGAAGGGAGTTTGAGAGAAAAATAAGATAAAGGGCAGATGTTTCTTAACCCTTTAGATCCTGAAATATTTTTATCTACTCCTATTGCACAATTTCATAGGAAATTTTTGTTCCACTAGGTTGGAATTTTCAATTCAAATTTTTGTATTTAAAACTATTCGTCGCCTGAGAATTGATTTGGCGTATGTGTATAGGAATTCCTATGCCTATACGCCAAATCAATTCTCAGGCGACGAATTGACAAAAATGTTTGAAGTCAAAAACAATTTATACTCTTGGAACATGCGATCAGCTTATTTCAGAATTCAAGGTATTGGATCCATTTACGTGCTTTGGTCTGTCATACTGCATCTATCGATTTGTAATTGGGACTTCTGATTAAAAAGCCAATTAGTATCAACTCTCAATCAAATCGGTTTAATCTCAATATGTTTCATCTGAGCCAAAATTTCGTTGAATAATAATTTTATTTCCATTTCGAACTTATCACCTTTTTATCATTTGATGAAACATTGACTAATTCTATATATAGTATATATGCCCTGAAAAACCCAGAAACTTTTAAAGATATAGCCATTGAATTAAATTAATTGAGTGCCCTGCTAGAACTTTTCCATTTCACCTTTTGATTAATTTATAATACCTTCATTTAATATATATTTTTGTATTTATATATGAACTTGTGTGTATTTTATGCCTGCAATAATAAAAATAAAAAAATAAATTGATTTTTTCGTTGCCCTACGCGCCCAAGCGACAATCCTTTTATTTACAGCCTTGCCCTTTTTCTTTTCTTTCACACATTTTTTTACGCTACGCACATTTTTGTTTTTTTTTGTTTTTTTCTTTGGCCACTAATAATTTCTTCCCCACTCTCTTCTTTAACCAGTGCAAAGTACAAGAGTAAGAAAGGACAAATAAAGCTGCATGTATTGTTATGCGATTTCCTTTTAATATTATTAATATTGGCTTTGGCTTTGGTTTTCATTTTCTGTTCTTTTTTTTCTTTTCATATATATGTGTGTATGTTGTTGTTGTTGTTATTACTGCTATTTGCTGTTGTTGTTCTTTAACAATAAACCTATTTTTTGGTGTCCTTTTTTTTTTTTTTGTTTGGATTGGTTTGGATTCCTTTTGTGTGAATGTAAGTTTGTTTATATGTCCATATATATGTGTGGATATGCTTTTTTTATACATACCTAAGCCAACATCGCAGCGTTGTCAATACAACTAAAATATTTTTTTTTTCTCTTTAACATTTTACTTTCTTTTATCACTTAAAGGAATTTCTTTGTTTATTATTATCCTTTTGTGTGTGTATGTAGTGTGTGTTTGTATGTATGTGTGGGTTATATTGCGTATTGATATTAAATGCATTCTCGAGCTTATACTCAATACTTTTATGTACGCATGTGTGCGTGTGTGTGAAATGCGTGTTTATGTTTACTTTCAGCAATATTTTTATATACTATATGTATGTATATATTTAGCGGTCTATATGCATATATGTTTCTATGCATGTATGTCTTTGTGGACCTATATATATTCTTGTTGTTATTTTTTTTTTTTTTTTGTGTATACCTTTGGCTTATTGGCAAATACTTAAATGGAATTTTCGTGTGTTATTGCTATAAGTCGCCAGATTATGCATAACTAAAGCAGAAAGCTAAAACGCTAGTGAAGAGGGAACGTAGAGAGAGATAGAGAGAGAGAGAGAGAGAGAGAGAGAAACAAATAATAATAACCCCAAAAGAAATTGTTATAAATTTTTGATAACGCAATAACAACAACAAGAACGACAACAGCTAAAATACCACAATACTTAAGTATTATTAAAATATATATACTTACATAAACATAGTATAAGATTTTTATGACTTTTGTGCTGCTGTTGCTGCTGCTTTGTGGTTTTATGTCTTATCGAAAAGCTATTAACTTGTACAACCATACATATACAAATGTATGTATGTATGTATGTATGTATGTATATGAATATTGCATGTGTGTAGGTTTATCTCCAAAAAATAGCAGTAACTTCAATTTCTAATTTATTTAAGAGATTTCTTATTTATATATTTGTCATTTAAATAGTCATTAATGCGTGTGTCGCCAATGCACATCTGCATATTTTCATAATATCTTAACATTTTTGTTTTCAAATTTCTTAATTAATTTCTTAATTAAAGTTCTGACGGATGTTAAGTTATTTCGTAGATTCTTACAGCTTTTTCTACGTTCTCATAATAGTTATAGCTTAAAAATGAGGTGCCCTCTAGTAGTAAATTTCAAAACTCATATGAGCTATGTAATATTCTTTGCATTAAAAAATCATTTGTAATGATTTATGTAAATATCAAAAGAATAAGTCGATTAGAACTCTTATTTTTATGATTTTAATAGCCCATTCGTGTGAGAAATGCCCTCTAGCGGTGGTTTTTGGAACTTATTCTCTTTTTTTATATCACAACAGCCCATGGAGACTGAGCGCTTCCCACACATGCTGTACCAAGGCCGTATTTAGGGGGGAGGTTTTGGGGGTTCTGACCCCCAAACCCCCGAAATGTGGAAACTTTATTCTTATTTTTGAGATTAATTGCCAATGGATGGAAAAAAAGTCAAAATAAAATCTATTTAACGATATTTTTTACTTCCATTGGTTTTTTTTTCTTCTAAAAAGTCAAATAAAAAAATAAATTTGAAATCGATTTGTTATCTTCGACATGAGGTTTGACTACGAATTCAAAAAGAGAAATGGATACTGAGCACTCCTGCATTCATAGTTTTTCTAGGTCAGTAACTGTTTTTGATTTAAAGTTTCGTCCTGAATCAGTTTGAAAAGTTTAAAAATTAATAAAAAATAGAAAAAATTATCGGATCCTTGTAAAATTAGACTTGCTTGAACCCCATTTTTTTTTCCTAAAACGTGACGTGATGAGAAGTTTTGACCTCAGATTCGTGTTCTACGAGAAAAATTCTTTCGCAAAAACTCCATCTTATTAGCAAATCCCATGCAGTTTTGCTAATAAGATGGAGGTGGCAATCTTAAAATATAATTAATTTTTTAACGCATTATTGCTCAAAGCACCACGACTAGAAAGATCTCTTTCAATGCTGTGACTTCACGAATTTATGGAATATAAGCCAACCTCATCCGGGTTCCTTATCATTGATAATGGCTCAAATTCCCAATGATGATCATTTGAAAAAAATGAGCCTCTACTATTTTTGGTAAGTTTTTTGAGGTTGGGTACATCATCAGTAGTGGGAACTCAATGAGTTAATGAAATTATGTCCCTCACGATAAAAAAAATGCATTAGAATGCACATTGAATAATATTTATTTGAAAAAATTTAATTTGATTATTCTGTGAATTTTTTGTCACTTTTGGCCATTTTTTTGAGGTTAAGATTAAAAAAAATCGGAAAATTTTTCCTAAAATTATAATTTTATAGGGTCCATCTAATGTATCATCGAATATTTATGAATATTTTTTTCGAATGAAAATCCTCCCCGAAAAAAATTTCTGGCTCCGGCCCTGTGCTGTACCATATGTGTGATCGCATTTATACTCAAATAGAAGAGACCTACTGTTTTATGTCGAGTCCGAACGGCAAAGTGAAGAGCTTTTTTATGTAATTTTTTCTGTTGGATGTAAGCTATTGCCTGCGAAAAAAATTATGTTGTGTAGAAAAAAGTAATTTCCTATTTTCGATTTTTTTTATCGTGAAGAGAGTCGAACCTGGACATCCTGCTTAGCGGTCCAGCACATTAACCGCCACTAACTAAACCTAACTAAGCCTAAATTAAACCACATGTTTCTTCGAACCCATCTACTTATACTCGATTTCGATTGCATCAGCAAAAAAGTGTAAACCTGCAAAATCAGTTGGGTATGAGGATTAGCGACTTCAGAGAGAGAGGGAGGAATGAGAGCTTAGCAATTTTAGTTCCTGAAATAAAATTTGATTAAGTTACCAATTATCGTAATGTATAAGATATTTATCGAAAAAATAGGGGCTTAATTCTTAAAATTTTCTTCCCCTCTTGAATCTGCTAGTAGTCATGGTAGACCCCTGACATCTAGTAGGGTTCTTTGCATACGAAAATATAATTCTTAAGCTTTTGAGCAATCGTTCCAATATCTAGTTATATAGCAAGTTATAAACCAACTGAATTCTATATAAAGCGACGTTAGTTTTGTAGTAAATGTGTGTATAAAAAATACCACGCCTACACACATAATATCGCTCATTTTCTGTATGGTGAATACTTTAATTAACTTTTATCTACGCGAAAGATCTTAATTTTCTGTTTTGTATACATAGCACTCAGTTGCATGGGAAGTATCACGCCCTTAACTCTATTTCATGCCCATTTTTTGGTCTTATATGCCATACCCTTTTTCCCAATACCGTCCATATTCAATCTAAAAATTCTCCGCGTGCACTTATAAACTGAATTTCACTATTTTTGTTGCTTTAGTTACAAGTATACGCTGTTTTAAATTATTGCCACTCCTTGATGGAAATTGAAGAAATCAAATGTCATGAATCTTAGTTTAGTGGTTCAGATTGAGAGTTTGTGAGTCTGTTTTTTATTAGGTAAGGAAGTCAGTCAGTTAGTGAAGCATATGGTTAGCTAGTCAGCATATCAAGTCAAGTAGAGACTTTGTCAGTGAGTTAGTTAATGCCAATGACTCACTCTGGTAGTGAACCAGTCAGTGACTAAATTAATATATATCTTATGGATGAAAAAAAATTTGAAGTTTCTGAGCATAGTAGCTCAGGCTGAGCGTTAATGAATCAGTGAGTCATTCAGCGATAAGTTTTTTGTGGGTTAGTCAGTAAACCAGCCAGCCAGAGAATCAAAAGAGTCAAGAATTTAGGAATTTCGTGAGTCAATTTGTGAATTTGTCAGTGAGTCTGCCAGTGAGTTAATTAGTGAGTCTATCAATGAAGCAGATAGTGAGGAAAACTGTGAGTCAGTTAATGAAAGAACTAGTTAGTGACACCATTAGTGAGTGAACCAAAGAATGACTTTATTCAGCGAGACAGCGAATTATTTAGTTAGTGAATCAGTTAGTAAAACGCTTACTGATTCAATCAGTAGTTAGTCTGTAAGCCTCCAGTCAGTAAATGAGTAAACCGATTTAGCTAGTGAGGCAATTAGGGAGTGAGAAAGGCACACCGTTAGCCAGATAAGGAGTACATCAGTAATTTAGTCAGTTACTAATTAAGCCAGTCAGCAGCCAGTCAGTAAGCCAGTCAGTTTGTGAGTCAGTCATTCCGGCAGTGAGTAAGTCAAAAAATAAGCCTGCTAAATTGCTCTCATATACCTACAGAGAATATTATAAAATCTCACACAAAAATATCATACACATGCCAACCTTCGCAATTTCTAGCAACATCATCATTATCACCGCTATCATTATCATCTCCAACCATAACAATCACATACAACCAACACCATAGAATTGTTGCAGCCTTACCATATATTTGTAGCAGTAGCAGCTTACCGCGATAAAAACTAAAATGTAAAAAAAAAATACTAATCCAAACACGACAACGAAATTTCTAACCGTATTTTGCCAGCGACAGTTTCTGGTTGATATTCTAAAAACATAATTTGCTCAGCTTTTCTCTCTTTGTGTGTGTGTGTGTTTAGCTTTTGCACTACATTTTGAGGTTATGATGTCAAGCATGTACACTTGCATTTTGTGTTGTATTCGCTAATTTGAATTTCAGCTAATTTTGAATACTTTTGACACTATTTGAAACTTAAAAATATTTTACACCAAATTTAAGGAGATGTTGGTGCTAACTATAGTTATAAAAGCAAAGGATAATTGAAATTAGTGTATTTTGTGGGGAAAAGTTGGGTGGAGCCCCCTTTAGAAGAACGAATGGATGAGGCTTGTTCAACCATGAAATTTTCTTATATTCCGAGACTACTTTGACTGAGAACAGGTTCCCTCTAAATAAAACTATTTAGGTTTACACAGGTGAATTCAATCTTGAGAGTAGACTTGTAGGGTAGAGGTCTGTAGAATTGCAGATCCTATTGTATTTACGATTGCTGTACTTATCAACTAAGTAAGATATAGTTCGATTGCGATTTGTGGAAAAGGCTGAATGTTTTTAAAAGTAACTCGTCTGAAATTGAAATTTTGTTCGAACAATGAGAAGAATTTTATTTGCGATATGCTTTTTTCTTTAACAATCTATTTGATTCACCGATATTGCCCTTTTGACCACTAACTCACTCGTTTTAAGTTCAAATATTCACATATTTTAAAGTGAGAAAATGAAATCTTAACTGCATTTGTAATGACACGACACCAATTGCTAACACTTCATAAAACGCTAGTATTATTTTTCCATTTTACACTTTCACTTGCGCACACTGACATCCCAGTAGAAAATGTTGTCACTTACTCAGAAATAAAGTCATTCCTCAACACATCCGAAGTTTGGGTATTAAATTACTTTTATACTGAAGTATTTTTTTTGAAGAAATATTAATGAAAAACAAAAACCTGTTCAGACCTGAATTCAGGCTCAACAGCCTAACTGCTTTTTAAATACAGTGGACAGTGTTTTGACCTAAAAATTCATATTACTTCGTAAACATTTTTCACTCTTAAATTTATGGAAAAATTTTACAATTGTATTTATTTGCAAAAAGATTAGAAATTTTGTGTTCTGGATCCAGGTCTCTGGGTAATCGAGGCCTTAATCCATTTCTAATTTCAGTTCCGAATTCTGGTCTATGTATTGAAGGATTAAATGGCCTTAGTCCAACCAGATCAACAACTTTCTGTTTCTAGTTCAGAAATCAGGTGTAAGTAGAAGAAGTCTGAATGGTTTTTGAATTCAAACTTACCTTCACTCAGAAATTTAAATACCCATAAGCTATAATTTTGTTTTTCTTTTTTCTCGTTTGCAATGAACCATAATATTTTTTTGAAAATGTAACTTTATCCCCAAAGCCCCCGCATAGATAATTGAATAACTCAAGTATATAACGGACAACTTAAATTCCCACTTACGGAGGACTAAGGCAAGCGTGCAAAAAGCCATACAGACTTTGTTGAATGTTTTGTGAATCGGGTGTAACTTATGTTCTTGAATCAAAAATCCATTTAGATCCGAAAAGAGACATTGACTGACTCATTTATGATTAATCCAAACTATTAGGTCTAGAAGTATGAATTTTGGGAAGTGAAATGATTAAACGTCTTAATACCTATGACTGCTTTAAACCTGGTGCTGAATAAGACTGAGACTAAGGTAAAACTAGCGAATTGGAGAGTAATGAGTCTCTATGATCCATATAGAATTTTTTTTTTTTTTTTTTAAATTCACCAAATGGAAAATATTTGAAGATAGATTTACTAAAATTATATTTGGTTTTAAGGCGAATCCAATTTTCAATCATATGAGCATATAGTAGCTATCGGTGACTCAAAACATCCTAGGGTCAAAATCCGAATTCATAGCTTCTTCAGTTAATCGTTAATCGATTTCCTACTTGGTTGCTTTATGTTTTTTCGTGATTTCTGGCTCACTGCGGTACTTAAGGGTGCGTTAAAATGCTTACATTTATAATTAACACATACAAATGTTTATCACACGTACACTTAAATACATTTACATACTCACAAACATACATATGTGTAAAAGTATCTAGATACAAATGTTGAAAGTGAAAACAATGCCATCACAAGTGCGAAGTACTAGAACAAAGAAGAGAATAGAATATACATAGAAAGAAAAACACACACATTTATACTTCAATACCTTCATACAGATTTTTTTTGTTTCCTTTTGTTGTTTTTGGTGTTTTACCTGGAGGTTATTTTGGTTGTTTGGTAGATTAGTAGTGAAGTTAGACGTGCTGGTAATGTATATTTGCTTTATTTGTTTTTATTTGCTATTGTTTTTTTTTTTTTTGCTGCAATTTTGTTGCGCTTCGTTGCGTGTCCAGCAGTGAAAAATAATACATTAAAAGGTAAAAACACCTTGGTTAAATTAAGCATATCATACATATACAAGTAAATCTAATATGTAAGTCTATGTGTGTATTTAGGCTTGTGCTTACTTTTGTGTTAATAAGAACAAAAGAAAATTGCCATTGCTTTTTGTTGGGCTTGCTTTTGCTTTTGCTTTCACTTTTGCCTGTTAAATACTATGTATTACGTTATCATTTATAATTAGATAATTACATTTAACTACAGTTGTTTGGATTGTTGAACATGTGTGCAATTAAAAGATAAACATAGTAAAGCTAACACCACAACAAACTCGTTTACAATAAACTCGTACTTTATCTACTTTTATTGTATAGAGAAATGTATTTAAGTTCACTGACTCATTCAATGAGTCAGTGACTCATGAATACGCAGCTCCAACTATTCAATCTAGAAGCATGAAAATCGAGGAGCGCAGTTCTTACATAGAGTAGATTTCTGATAAGAAGAAACATTCAGAAACTCCTCTTGTAAAGAAATGTTATAGTTTTTAAAAACTGTATCAATTTTAATATCGAAACTTTGTCTATTGTAGTAAGTTGTTAATAGAATTTACATACCAAAGAAATTATTTGTGATGTGAATAAAGTAAATGTACCACTCACAAATGAAAAAATTACTAACAAAATACTAAAACTACTATACTAGTTTGGTGAAGTTTCTTTTAACCTTCTATTAAAATATTTGTTCATACTTTTGCCCTTGAGTTCCACAAACTTAGAATTGAGGACATCGCTAAAACAAATACAACTAACGGGCAAAACCGGGCATATTTTAACACTAGACTGATGTGGTTATTTATTGTGTAGAATGTGCCACCTACCATAAGGCAGCAAAGGCAGAAATTGAGACATCAATATACTTATTTTAAATAAGGATTATTAACTTTCATTGCATTATTATATACACTACCTATTAATTGTTACATAATCACCCTATTCCTATTGAAAATGGTTACATATATCTCAATACTTTGCTACAAATGAGAAAATGACAGGGTTGATTCTGAAATTATTGGCTTGAGAGGGGGGGGGGAGGGAGATTTAGCTGGAACGAGTGGCTTAGTGTTTAAATGAGGGACGTGGTTCGAAAATTAATGGATTGGGCTCGGAATAAGTAGCTTGTTCACGAAATCAATGGTTTGGTTTCGACAAAAGTGCCTTGGCTCCAGAAAGAGTGGCTTGAGCCCAAACTAATTGGCTTGATACTGGAATGAGTGACGGAGTTAGTGACTGGGTTCCGGAATAAGTGGACTGACCTCAAAATAAGTGGTGTGGTCCTGTAATGAGTGGCTTGGTGTTGAGACTAGGCCTCCGGACAAGTATCATGGTTTCGCAATGATTTGAACTTGGTTCCGGAAAGAGCCTTTTCTTCCTGGAGCGAGTTGCCAAAATGATCGCTCTATGTAATGTCTCTAGAATATGTGTGTAAACGGATTTTTTAGTTATAAACAAAAAAATGCGTAAAATTTACGCCAAAAATTAATTTTGTTTTTCAAATCGTGAATTTTGAAACATTTTATCGTTGAAAAAATAATTTTTTGGGTATATCTACAAACTGCAATCATTTGCTCTACAAAACTACATATTTTTATTTTTAAATAATTCTATGAGACGTTAGGATGCACGCCGTAAAGTAACAATTTTTGGAGGACTTTTCACATACATTGCTAGAACTTGCTAAATTTTGCATACAATTGCATCGAAAAAACAATTTGAACTCTTGAATATTTTAACAATAAACACTTGAAAATAAAAAATCTGCAAAAAGTACTTCTTTTTGGCGTTATGTACCAGGCGGCCTCCTTAAGTTTGATTGGAGTGATGATATATTAACAATTTTCTACATAATTTGAAGCTTGGCTTTGTTTTTTTTTTATCGAATACATTAAGCTTATAAACTAACACCAACACAGACATATACACACACACCTTCATATGTATATGCATATACAAGTGTTTGCATTAAGCATAAATAGCACAAGAACATGTGTAAACTACAAGAGCTTAGGGCTAAAGATGAGTTGGCTATGTTAACTATTTCCAACTAGTTGTATTTATGTGTGTGCGTGTGTTTCATATAAACTTTTGTTTTGCACATACGAGTACAGTAGACATCAGAAGCAGTTTCATCAGTATCAGCATCATCAGTATCAGCATCATCAGTATCAGCATCATCAGTATCAGCAATAATAACAACAACAACAACAACAAAAATACTAGCGACATCATCAACAGCAACATCATCAGAACATTGAGAGGCAAAGTTATCATTAGCGTTGTGTCTGTTTGAAGGTACTACTACCTGGTTACCAGCACTAATACAAATACAAACTGAAACGATAATAACACCCACACAGGCACATATTCTTGTATGAGAGAGCTTACACCATTAGCGCAGCTCAGGGTCCACAAAACTTTTACGTATATATACCAGAACATTTAAATATAAACACGTACACACATTCACTCATACAATTGCAATACAGACTGTCAGTGCACACACACACTGTCAATAGTTCGTAGTTTATTCGCAGTTTCATTTTGTTTAGTTTTTGTTGTTGGGTGAAGAGTGGTAGTGTGTTTGTATATATGCATTCACGTAAGTAGTACATATTCTTGTTGTTGTTGGTGTTCTTACTTTTGCCCTTGGTGTTAATGTAACACTTGTTTTTTTTTTCGTTTTTACTTAGTGAGCATCAGTTTAAATATTCGCTCACCAAAGACAGCAACGACTACTTTAATATGATGAAGGTGTAAGCGCCTTGAAACATGCTACAAAATTTTTTCTTCTTTAAACATATAGAAGTTTAAGAACCTTTTGTGTCTCAGCTCTAATTAGACAAGGTTTGATTTGCCTTAGGCTGATCGTTTGTTTGTAGAGGTGCAAGATGTGGGGTAGACTTTCTATTCATGATTCATTCAACTACTTTGAGATTTTAATTTCATGCTGATTAGACGCTGTACCGTAACTTCTGATCGATTTTTTAGCCATATAAAAGTAAAAGGGTATTTCTTTCAAATTTTAAAAATATAAGATGTCAGAAAATCTGACCAATATGTAATACAAGTGCCAAAGAAGAATGACAAAAAGTATAGAGAACGGTAGTGGTGGTTCCTTTCAATAATACTATTCGGTGAAAATAATTGTCTTTGTAATTCTTATTTACTTTACAGTATTTTCACTTATATGGATTGTTGAAATGAGGGAATTATCACAGAGATCACTGATGAGGAACCGTAGCTGGTTCCGAAACGATCGTCTGATCTGCTAGTTCTATGAAATTTTTGAAATTCTTCTGGCATCATTGTTCATTTAAAGCCTAAAAATTGAATTTAATTTAATTAAATTTTTACTATTTAATTTGAAGTGTGAAAGAAATTCGCAAAAATATATTCCAAATTAAAAAAACAAAATCGAATTCATTTATTCATAGTTTTATTCTTAATCCATGTGAGCTTCTCAAATACACACTCAGGCTCTGGATTTCGATTGAGTTCATCAATCATAATATTTACTTCAACATGGAGGGGGGAAGGGGCGGAGGAAGGGAAGGCATATATATTCGGTAGAGTTGAAAATATCACCATCTATCAAACACCGGCAATATCTTTCGTAAAGGAGTTCTAGCAATTAGGTGTAGTATTAATGTCGTCACATACAAGCGACCAACCTTACTGGTAGAAGTACAGTCATTCTCTCTGATGGTCGAGCGGCATGCACAGCTTTGAGCTTTGCGTTTATCAAATAAAAGTTAATCTGGCAAGGTTACAAGAAAAATAAAGCAAAAACTTGGTTTCTTTCAACTGATCTCACATTTGGAACACGTTCTTATTGACGAAACCTTACCGAAGATGAAATTGCATCCAGCCGAGAAAATAGAGCTCTCATATAATTTTGAAAGGACTAACTTCCCATGACCCGAACGGATGTAATCAAATGAAGTCACAAATAAAAATTATTCCCTAAATTTTGGAACTGTACACCTTTGCAAAATAATTTTATGGTGCTGGAGTTTACTAGAAGAAGCATAAACTGCAGAAAGGGGGGGAGGGGGATTTACTTTTTTTCATTTGTTTAAATATTCTTTAATTTAAGAGTAATAGCACAATTGACAAAGATCCTTTTGGAAGCCTCTAGATTTATCAAATAAAAGGTTTGGGTTTTGAACTAAATTAAAATGGCTGCTTTTAGAGATGAATTATGCATAAAACAAGTTAACCCTCTGCAGCTGACATGGTAGTGTGACAGACACCTCGAAACCAAATTTCTTGCATTGCTTCGTAAAGTTCGTAAAGTTCCTTTAAATTGTTCACATTCTACATAATTTCAAGCAATGCAATAAACTATATAACTTCAAGCAAACGTCGTTCGTTTCAAATTTTAATCTTACATTGGATTACAATTGAAATTAAAGAACTTATAAAAAAAATTCAGCTCGTCAGACCACCACATCAATAATATTGTTAGAATTAGAGCACGTCAATTTCCGAGGGTTAACTTGAAGCTCGCATTTTGATACACTAGTTCTGGAGTAAAAATTATATACTAAGTTAAATATATGAAGCTCTACTTTGGATCTGATAGTTTTGGGTGAAAATTTGCAATATAGTAGAGAGCTTTGAGTCTCTAATTTGAATTCTAAGTCTTAATTGAATTTCATATTAAACTAAAAAATTATGAAGCTTTCAGTTTATTCGCTAGCTCTAGAGTTGGTTTTTTTACTACATTACATAGATTTTATGCTTTTTCTTTTGGATCCGCTGTACTAAATTAGAGCTTTCTTTTCGATATGCTACTTTTAGGGGGTTAAAATTTAAATTGAATCCCTCCCCGGGATCTGCTGGTTTTAGAATTGAGTTTTTTTTCTCTAAATTAAATCAATTTAAGATTTCCGTTGGACGTTCGATTGATCAACTCTAGGGATAAATTTTGAATTAAGTTAAATAGAGTTGAAGCTCTCCTTAAGATACTCTAGGTCTGGGGTTGAATTTTGTACTAAATTATGTTGACTTTAAATACAATTAACTAATTTTGGGGCTTAACACTACATTATATTAAAAAAATTTGAAGCTTTTTTTTTGATCCGGTAGTTCAAGGGTTGAATTTTGTACTAAACTAAATAAATTTGTATTGCTAAATTGCTAAATTCTAGGGTTGAGTTTTAAACAAAATTAAATAGTTTTGAATAAGATATGTAATTCTAGAGTTGAATCTTGTACTAAATTGAACAAATTTCGAGCGTTTTTTTAGATCCGTTCGTTTTAAGATAGAATTTTGTACTAATTGAAAGATATTTAAAGCACTTTTTTAGTTTTTCTAGTTCTAGAACTGAATTTTGTACTAAAATAAATCGATTTATAGCTTTCTTGTGGATTCGCTAGCTCTAGGGTTGAAATTTGGACTAAAGGCCTCGCTTGTTTCAGGTCAAACTTTTGTACTAAAAAAAAAAATAGATTTTTGTACTAAAAAAAAAAATTTTTATTCGGATCTTCAAGCTCTAGGGTTGAATTTCGTATTCCTTTTTTTTTTTTTTTTTTTGAGAGACTTCACTCTGAGTTCTATATTTAATTTGCTGTTAAATCAAAAAGCCTTTAAGCTTCCCTTCGAATTCAAGGTTAATTTCGTACAAAATTAAATCGATTTGAATTTTTCACGAATTTAAATTGGCTCTAATTTCCCGTTTGAACACGCTAGTTTCAAGGTAGAAATGTTTAGGAACTAAGATTTTATTTGGGTCCACTAGTTTTAGCGTGAAAATTTTGACCAAATTAAATAAACTTGAAGTTTTTTTTCTTAAATCTGCTAGAACCGTCATTGACTTTTGAACTGTATTCAATGGAGTTTTTTTTTTTGTTGGAACAGACAAAAGAAGTATTCAAGAATACAGTACTCAGACAAGTTTTACGTCCATTGTACTATATCCTGTGTTCCCTTTTGCTATTCTTTAAATATACCAGATTTATTAATAAATTTTAGTAGATCCTGCGGTGTTAGAGAGCTCAGGTGTTCGTCTCCCAACACTCCAGTACGAAATATGCTTACTCTGATCTGGCAGAAAGCGGGGCAGACACCAAGAAAGTCTCTTCACATTCTTCCTCCAAACCACAGGAAGCACAGAAGGCACTAGCTCCCAGGCCAATCATATGCCCAAGAGAAATGACCTGTATATAATCCCACCAGCTGCCTACAACTCTTTCTGTTAAGTGATAACAGAAAGTCTGTTAGGCGCTTCGAGATAACAGGTAACATGGTCTTTGTCTGTCTAAAGCCCCTCGGGTCCTCCCATTTACAATTGTGGGTCAAGTCGACCCATTCATTAATGGTGGTCTTGATGGCTATAGACAACAAAGAGAGTACAGGTTCTGGGCACAGGAAACCGGTTTCCGAACCCTTTCTGGTCAGAAGGTCAATGGAGTTGAGAAATCTTCAAAAAGAATTTTAGTTCTTAAATTATTCGTTTAATTAGACACTTAAATTTAATTGTGTTAGAAATTTAAATACTTTAAATAAAGAAAAGTAATCATATTTGAATGTATTCAACATATTTCATGCATTTAGGTATACATATATTTTTGTAGATATATACTCAGTTGTATGTATGTATTACATGTACGTCTTTTATGATGTGTTAAACAAAATTTAATATATGCTAATTAATGCGAAAACAAATTTAACATTTTTCATTTAAGCTGCAGGTAACATGCAAACATATAGCAATGGTTATAAAAATATGACCAAGTTGTTACTGGTGAATTGTTTATGGAAATATCAATTACTAGATACATGTATATCACATTAATAAACCATTATTTTTAAAACCTACATCAATCAATTATGTATGTGAATATTTTAAGTTTCTATTTGTAGTATTAGTATTTATATATTAGTATATAGTATTTTTACAGCCATCACTGTAATAAACTTATGTTTTCATAGTTTATGGTTTACCTTCTCAAAAATATGTATGTATTTACTTTTACATTTTCAAGTATGCAAATATTTTATGATAAAGTTTTTGGGTTTATCATCATTTAAAATGTTAATTATATGCATATATAATCTACCTAGTAGTTAGAAGAGTATAGTTTTGTGTCGACAAATTATTATGTTATTAATTGTTTAAATATTATATGTAGGCAGATTAGTGTAATAAAACTTAACTAAAGTTACTACAAATTAATATATATATATATATTTATTTGTATGCCTGCATGCAGATACTAAGATACGAGTAGATTTTGGAAAGTTTTGTGCAAAACTATAAAATTTATTATGTCATTTAATAATTTCTAAGAAAATTTAATTGCTTTTTAAGTTTTATTTACTACATACCTTTTATTAACTACATTTGAGTTAAAAATAAATAAAAACGAATTTTTAATGGAAATAGTTATAATTTTATTTAGATAATATAACAAAATTTTAAGCACTTGTTAGTTTAAATATTTTATATAAATTAAAAATGGTGTTCTTCTTCTTTTTTTTTTGTTGAAAAAGCTGGGTTTATCTAACGCATAACTTTCTCATATTTAGTTATTGCTACATAATTAATCACAGGTGCGGAGAGAAACGAATAAAACCAATAGTTCCAGTTCTTTAGTAAGAAGCGAATAAGATCAACCTGCATATTAACCCAAAACTAATATTATTTTTATTATTATTATTTCATACTAGATTAATTTGTTACAATTTTCAATTGAAAGAGAGAGAGCAAGAGGTAAAACTAAATGTCATATTTCTTGTCTCTCAGGTTGTTCTTTTTCTAATTTTTCTTCGCTTTTTTGAGAATTCATGCACGTGTGTTTTTTATTTTCTATTTATTATATACTCGTGCATATCAAAGGGCTCCAATTCCTTTCAGCTATATCAATATTCAAAAAAAAAAGTCCAAAGAAAAATATTCTATAATTGTAAGTAAAAGTCTTAGGAAATAAATATTTTCTCTATTTGTACACCTCCTCTCCACACATCGCCTCTTACTTTGATGTCATCGATGTCATAAACTTTTTTCCTTTTGCATTACATCAAAGAAAACTTGTGGATGTCTCAACAGGCAATGACATAAATTTTTCGCAACAAAAAAAGGACTATTTAAAGACATTATAGATGCATATTTAAAAATGGCAAAGCAAAGCAAGCAAATTTTAAGAACTCTATAAAAAGATTAAGTAGCAAGTAAAATGTTTTTCGAAATTTTTCTTTTTTTTGTATTTGGTATGAAATTTAGAAATTGATTCTCACTTAACCGACATACATATTTGAAATCTAATGCAGTCGCGAATCCAAAAGAGGAATAGAGGCTACAGAATTTCCTAAAAACTTGTATGCTTGTAATCTTTTAACACATTGCAAGTGCAATTGTTTATTAGAGTGACTCATAAAAGTGTTCACAAAGAACATTTTTGGGATGCATTGAATATCGAATCACTAATATTTTATTCATTCAGATTAACATACTGGAAATAGCAATTTCAGAAATCAGATAATTTCTTCAGTTTTGCCACATCGGTTACTAAAAATCCTTTTTTTTTTGTCAACCCTTTTGTGGGTCACTGTATACACATACACTAAATCCACATTAACACTAGAAAGACTGGCGTTGTCTGCATATCTATTTGGACTATCAGCGGTCAATTGACCGCATAACATGTTTCTAACAAAATCGTTTAATTAAACAGATTCCAGGAATAGAATAACATAAAGAAATATATATTAATATGTTTTATGTATATAAGTACAAGATTTTTATTTTAAGTAATTGTTGAAACAGATACTTGTTATTAAGAATTTATATTCGATGTTTTATTTTCAGCATTAAATTCCGTTCTATTTCAATCCACGCTTGTTCTACTGGTTCCTGGCCTGCTGGAGACATAGGGCTTAGACAGTTTTTCGTCCAGATATCTTTGATTTATACATGTTTTGTAAATACATGTGAATTTATCATTTGCTAGGCAAAATACATGTACTGGCCATCGTCGTGCCATCGCTCAAACGCAGTATATGACACACTGTATATGTGTTGATACATTTGGTCAACACTGTCAACACCACATTTTGTATGATTATAAAATAAAACCGGCTCTGGCTTCCTTTTTTCAGCTTTTTGATAAACTGTCATGATGCTGTGCAAGTTACTCAAAATTAAAACATTCTTTTATGTCATTCCCTGATATAATTTTACGGTAATATTATCAGTTTTGTATATAGTGTTGAAGGAGGCACTTCTTTTCTACTTCCATTTTGTGTTTCATAATGCTAGCTCTCCTAGTTTTCAGTTTTTTGGCTAGCGATAAAGATGTAAAAAGCAGTCTGCGTAACATTTCTACTTATGTCCAAGTATGGTTGCAAAATTTTTAATATCACATTTTCCCCTAAACTCTGTTCTACAGGTGCTGATACATCTTTTCCTTTGCATCCGTAGCTACTTAATATTTGGCTCCATATTTGTCTAATTTATTACCCATAAACTGAGTAAAAGACACCGAGAACTGTAGCATGCAAAATAATTATTTAAAAAATTTTCCCATATTTCAGAAGTTAAGCTAAATTTATATGATTGTTTTCGTTGCTGCCTTGTCTGTTTGCCATCAAAGTAGAGAGAGAAATTTCACAATTTCCTTGAACTTATCCCTTGACATAATTTTGGCGAAGAAATTTTGGGCCCCATGTTTTATTTCATATTTCACTTTTTAAAAAGCTTACATGCGTCAAAGGCTCCACGAACATACATAATCGATTTATAAATATGTAGGTATGTATGTATAAGTATGTTTAAAGTATGAAATTTTTAACTTTTTTTTTTACTATTGATGTCAAGTACATGTAAATTTTTTTATTGTAAACATACTGTATATACATTTTATATGTAGCGGTCAATTGACCGCTTATGGTCTTATTAGGGTAAATAGGTGATATAAAGAAAACGAAACAGCATAGTAGCCTAAATATAGTAACAATTTTTAGCTTAATAAAAACTAGTAAAAGTCAGAAAAAAACAGATTCATATCTCAAATAGTATCAGAGCTACCACTGATAAAATATTCAAAACCGCCATTTAACCGCTCTCAGTCTTTCTAGTGTTAAGTTTAAAATTTGACGGTCAGTTTATAGATGTTGTATTTTTGAAGATTTTTTAAGTTTGATTTCATGATATGATTTAGTTTTGTTCTCAGTGTGAATTTTGGCTTGGATTTTGATTAAATTTTGTCTAAAGTTAGGCCAGAATTTAAACTAAATTTTGCAGTGAATTTTTAATTAGTTTTCACTTGAATTTTGGTTTAATTTTGGAATTTCGTCTGAATTTTGGACTAAATTTAGATTGAGTATTGGTCTGAATTTAGTTTAAGTTTTGGTCTAAGTTTTAATTTAAGTGTTGCTCAGAATTTTCTTTAAATTCTTTAAATATTTGGTCTGAATCATGGAGAAAGTTTTGGTTCGATTTAATTCTGAGTTCTCAACTCATTTTTCGTTTGAATTTATTTAAATTTTGGTCTAATTTTTGGTTTGGGTTTTTTATTGAAGATTTAGTTTTGGCTTGTGGTTGCTCTAAATTTTGGCTTAATTTTTTCTCTATTTTTAGCTTAAACTTTTATTCTCAATTTTAACTGATTTACGGTGTACTTTAGTTTTGGATTGAGTTTCGGCTTGAGTTCGGTCTGGTTTTTAGTTTTGATTTTAGATTGTTTCCTTTTCTGTCTGGTTATGCTTAAATTTTTCTCTATTTTTTGATCGGAATTAGCTCTATATCCTGGTTTGATTTTTGTTTTGAACTTTTAATTAATGTTTCCTTTACTTTTAGTCTAAATTTTAGTCCAGATATTTGTTTGACTTTTAGTCTGAATTTTAATCTATTTTTCGTCTTTTGTTCTGACTCCAGGTGTGAATTTTGGACTGATTTTGAATTTTGGTCTAAAATTTACATTGAGTTTTGGTTTGAAATTAGTCTCAGTTCTGGTCTCATTTTTTTCTCTGAATTATTGGTTTTTGGTATAAATTTTGGTCTAATGTTGGTCTAAATTTAGATCAGGATTTGGGTTAGTGCTTTGGCCCGATATTTGGTCAGGTTTTTAACTTTGATTTTGGTTTGAAATTGGCTTAAGTTTGGGACTGAATTTTGTTAATTGCTTTGGATGTTAGCGTTCTTGTGTGAGTTCTGAATTATTGGTTAATTTTTGGTTTGAATTTTGATCGACTGTTATACTAAATGTTGATCAGGAGTTTTGTTAGAGTTTTGATTCCCTGTTTGGCCTGGATATTGATTTGAGTTTTAGTCGATTTGATCTTAGGTTTGATCTGAAAGAAAACTGAATTTTGGCATGCTTGACTCATTGCTATTTCTATGAGTTTTAAAGTCTTTTATTAATTCCCAAAAATAATATATGCTTTCCTATAATTTAGTAAAATTAGGCTCAACAAACCCAAATCCTTGGTTCATCACTTTTGATGAGTATAAATTAATATTCCTCCCGATTCTAAAACTAAAAATATTTTTGTCACCATATTTTTTGTTTTTTGTTTTTTCATGCCGATCAATTTGTTCATTTTCGATATAGATCATTGTTGCTGCCGTTTCGGTTGTTCGGTTTTCTAGGGGTAATAAATAAGTTAATTTTATTGCTTATATGATTAAAGTTTCCTTAGCCGCTTCGGCAGTGTTATGCCAGCTTAAAGATTCCAAAAATTGTGTCTAATTTCATTTGCCTAAAATTAAACCAAAAACTAAATTATTGTCCAAAAATATTAACACAAAATTTATGAATAACAAAACAAACCCGAGTACACACACACACACAAGCTGCATTTTCTAACGCTACATAACTTTGGATTTAAACCACAAAAATTTCATGCAGTGAATATAATTTTACATTTGTATGCGAAAATCACACAACGAGCGAAGACATGCTGCCAAGTGTGTTCTGACTATCTCCTCTGCATCTCTTTCTGGTTCTCACTATGCAAAACTACAACATGCCAAAACCACAATTCTTGTAAACGTCTGGTGTGAGCGTGTCTCTGGGTGTGTATGTATGTGTATTTTAAGTGTCAATATCATGCAATAGTTGTCATAAATCATATTAAATGTCACACATTTTATATATACATATGTATATATAGACACAAATACATACACACATATATACACTTGTGTCATGTAATATGGTTACATAAGTATTTCAATGCATACTCAACGACAAAATTATTACATACATATTAATTTTACATATGGACATACCTTCAATTGTATATATCTACTTATGTATCTAAGCATGTAGTAAGTTAAACAAAATGTTGCATTAAATATGTTGTTGTTGTTTTATTAGGTACTTGAAGCAATTGTCAACATATCTGCAGGGAGCTGTCATTATTAATTTTGTTTGTCGTCTCGTTTTGGACGTACTTATGTACAATATAAATTTATATGGAAAATAGAGAAAACAACAAAGAAAAAAATAAATTAAATTTCTTCTAACAGCAAAAGAAAATAGAAACCCATAAAATTCATATAATTGCACTAGCTGACCCGGCAGACGTTGTTCTGCCCTTTCTACAAAGAAATGGGAAAATTGAAGTTTATTTCAATGAAGTTTCTTGGTGTTTAAAATTGAACATTGGTAATAACAATTCAAGTTTAAAGGACGTATATTGAATTTGGTAAAAATTCTAGATTTACAAATAAGGCATCAAAATTGGCATTTCTAAACGAATTTAATTTGCAGAAGAATACCAAAGACCGTTCTAGAAGTTATATATAATTCCAAAAACTGATTAAAAATTTGGACCCATTTCTATTTATCATAAAAATAGAATTAAATAAAGAATTTGTTACAGCGCCATCTATCGGATTTTGACATACCTAGGCAGATTCTTGAGATATTTCCTAAATTAGTAGAATAGTAAAAATTAAAAATAAAAATAAAAAATGTAGTAAAAAAGTAGTAAAAAGTATAAGTAGATAAAGTAGTAAAAAGGTAGTCGAATATAAGAAGAAAATGTTGGAAAAAATAAATTGAAATAGTAGTAGAAAATAGAAGTAGAGCATGGTGCAACACCCACTAATCCAACATACAAAGGTATCCCGTAATGAAAATTCAGGGTATATGGAATGTCACACCCCCTTTGTCAACCAACCCATATTTTTATTGTAGTATGGCATTGTTAATTCACGTTCTTGTACCAAATTTCTGTATTGTGCTATAAATGGTTGTGGAGATATACCCAAAAAACTATTAGGATTAATTTTATTATGGTTCAGTTGAATTATAGAAACAATATTTCAGGACGCTCTATATTCATATTAAAGACCATACTTGAAATTATTTAAAAATTTGAACCAATTTCATATTTATTATAAATATAGAATTTGTTATAGCGCCACCTATCGGATTTCAAGATAGCTAGGCAGGGTCTTAAGATATTTGATAAAGTAGTAGAAATAATGGGAGAAAAAGGAATGGAAAAAGTAATAGAAAATAGTAGCAAAAAAGTAGAAGAAAATAGTAGTAGAAATAGTAGTAGAAAAGTAGTAGAAATAGTAGAAGAAATAGTAGTAGAAATAGTAGTAGAAAAGGTAGTTGAAAAAAGAATGGGAAATAGTATTACAATTGTTGTAAAGAAGCAGGTAAAAGGTAGTAAAAAAGTAGTAGAAAAATAGATAAACATAGTAGTACAAAAAGAGTAAAAATGGAGTAGAAAGGGTAGTAGAAATAATCTTAAAAAATAGTAGTAGAAAAAACTGTAAAAAAGTAGTAAAAAATAGTAGTGAAAGATAGTAGAAAGTAGTAATAGAAAATAAGAAAAAATGTATTAAAAAAGTAATAGAAAAAAAGTACTAAAATAGTAGTGGAAAATATTGGTTGAAAAAGTAATAGAAAATAAGAAAAATTGCAGAAAAAAATAAGTCTGAAAGTAGTAGAAAATAGTAGTAGAATTAGTAGTAGAAAATAAAAGTGAAGCCACTAATCCAACAAACTGAAAGAATTTAAATTTTAGTACCGTACCATAAATGCCTCCTAAGATTTCTCATATTGGAAATTCAGGTTATATGGAAGGTGCCACACCACCTTCGTCAATCCCACCTATATTTTTGTTGTAGCATAACATTGTCAATTTCCGTTATTTTACCAAATTTCTGTACTATGTTATAAATGGTTCTTGAGATGTACCCAAAAAACCATTAGGAGTGTATGGGAAGTGCCACGTCCACTTTCATAAAAGCCATTATGAATAACTATGATTCATTCTCCCGCCTAAGAAAATATATTCTGGAAATATGATTTCAATCGGTCCAGTTTTTTAAAATTTTAAAATCTTTTATCCAAAATCCAGAAACTATTTTTTTTTTTTTTGCAATAAATTAATGAAATTTTATATGACAGGTGCTATGTTATGTCATATGACATGTCTTGTGTTATGTCATTTGACATGTCTTATGTGATGTCATATGACAAATCTTATGTTATGCCATATGACAAGTCTTATGTTATGTCATATGATATAATTTTGATATCGTAGAATTATATATCCGGTCAACTAGAACTTCCCACTCAAACTTTATTTTTGCTTTCCCTCCGCCCCTTCCTGATAAAGCTTCTGTCCATTATGAACGTAGCTCTTGCATTAAAAGATTTTTTGAAAGAACGAACGTACGCTCTTTCTTAATGTCTTCAGATTCAGCAGCCGTTCTGACCAAATCAGAAGAAAGTAAGACTTCTTTAGTATCAGAACCACAGAAACAAGCAGATTAGTCTTGGTATACCTGTGTAACCCGGTACCTATGGTTCAAATGTCGAGTGGTAAAAGATTTAACAATGCATCTAGAGTAGATTCAGCTGTGGGAAAAGATCCAGTACAGTGAATGGAAGCTGTTCTCTGAAGTCGGACAAGCTCATTCTTCATATAGTCGAGAGGAGAGAGAGAAAGAGAGAGAGTGTTTGATCCACCATATAGTAACAGACACTACCTCTTGCCAAAAATCTTTTTATTTTGTCACAACAAGTATTCTCTTAGAGGTTTACTATCTAAGTTTGCTCCAAGATACTTTTCTTTTTAGGAAAACTGGATGGTGATGCTTTTAAGTTTATCCTTTACTATCTAATCTAATAACTTTCGATTCGGAAAAGTCAATACTAACTTAAAGGTTTCAAAAACGATATCGTTAAATATTTATAAACTATTTAATTTCGCTAATTTAAATATTATTCCCTCTAATTCTCACTGTAATAATTTTCTAAGCCTGTTATTGTTTAATGTATGTATACATGAAATCAATATAATATTTAAGGTCACCGGAGCAGACCTAAAACAATAAAATATGATATTTTTCTACTGGAATTTCAATTTTATTGCAAACAATGTCGAAACAAAAAAGAAAAAAAATCAACACACACAAATAACATAAAATCCAAACAACAGCAACAATTAAAAGGCAATAAATTTTCTCTTTCGATTATTTTTGCTGTCATGTTTGTGGGATTACAGTGAAAAGAGGTGAGGGAGTGAGAGGTAGAGGAAGAGAAAGTGAATGAGAGTAGTATGGCCAACTTTCCTTTATAAAAAATAAAGAGTGTACAAATTTATAGAAATCTGAATTGAGCAATTTTCAATACTTTCAATATTGAAAGCACACATACATACATGAAAGTGTATGTGTGGTAGGTGATGGTGATAGTATTGGTATTGGCGTGTGTGATATTACCACAGCAGTAACAGAGTATCAGCAGAACAAACCTAAATCCAAAAAAAAAAAAAAAACTTTCAAAACCAATGCTGCCAAATACTTTGAACAATTTGATTTATTTTTGTTGTAAACACAATTTGAAACCAATCCTGCTACTGCTGCTTCAACAGCATGCAGCATTTTCACAGAAGAGAGAGTAGCAGAGCAAAAATGAATAGCATGGATAGAAAAGCAGCAGTAGCGCTAGTGGTACAAAAAATATATAGACATACAAACATACTACAGTAAATATATATATGTATGTATGTAGAACAGTTGTGCAGGCAGACGAACGTTTACATGCGTTTATTTTTATATATGTAAGTTTTCAGTTTCACTATGTATTTCTCTGTATGTGTGTGACTATTTTTCATTTTCATGTAATTTATGATCATGTAAAAATGCTGCATTGTACTTTTTGTGCATGCAAAAAGAGAAGGAAAGAGCGTAGGTGACAGTGTGAAAGGGAGGAGAGAGAGAGAGAGAGAGAGAGAGAGAAAAAGCTAGTTTGAAGAGCCTAAATTGCAATGAAAACATTTAATTGAAATTCATTCCAGCTACATTTGTTTGTCATTGTAAGTTTCAACTTTTTCATTTAAATTTCAATTAAACATTGTGTGTACATGTAGGTGTGTCTATGTAAGTGACATCTCAAGAATTGAAAGGTTTTCCGGCACAAAGGCTTCAAATTTAGTATAATATCACCAGGTATAATTTCCAATCGCCAAATATATCCATCAAGGTGAGAACGAGGTTGAAGTCTCAAGAAGACTGCAACAGATGTGGCCAAAGAGAACGGAAAACTACAGAAAAATGTTGACTAGGTTTAAGTGGTCAATAAAGAACAAAACCAGAAGGTAACGCTTTGTAGATGCGCTTGGCTCCAGATACAACAACTAATAATGATACTGATGGAAAACTTAACATTTGTGTTGTTACATTGTATTGCTATGCATTTTGATCCACTAGACACTAAAACAGTCTCTGGAGATTAATTCTCATAACTTCCTTGAACTCCTATCGAGATGAAGTGAGAATTATAATAAATTGCAAAAGTAAATTTTTTTGGTAAGCAATGGCAAAACCACCAAATGGTAACAAGTTGCCATACCGCCATTCCGAACCGTCGTTAAACTGTACACCCAGAGAAATACTTACCTCGTTTGAAGAAAAACGGCTATCAAATTGAGGAAAAATGGAAATGATTAGGCGCAATAGAAACGGTTTCCTCATTTACAAAATTTCTTTGAATTGAGGAAATATTTTTTCTTTATTTTAGAGAAAATTTTCTTTGAAAGAAGGAAGTTTTCTATAAATTAAAGAAATTAGTCTTCAATTTGTAGAAATTGCGTTTTTCAAATGAATAATATTTTATTTCAATATGAGAAATTGTATATAATTTAGGTAAAATTTTCCTTAGTTTGAGGAATATTTTCCATAAATTGAAGTCAATTTACTACCTTTTTAGAAAAAAAAATCCTCAATTTATGGAATATTTTCTACAATGTTGTTTTAATTAAAAGGCATAGAAATCATGGTTTTTGCTTGTATTCATTTATTATTTTATTTTTAATAAGTATTAAGATTTACATTCATAAGTATTTTTACATACACTACAGGCGTCGTCGCCTTGAAATGATCAAAAGATCCATCCATCAAAGAATTATAAAGTGAAGTTTATTGAAATTTATTTCTTTCGAATATATTTTGTTTTTTTTTTTCACATTATTTATAAATTTTTTTCACAAATTATATCAACAGCCACAAACACAACCGCTTCGCTTAAAATATAGACGCCGACTAAAAAATTCAAAAAAAAAAAAACAAAGCGTACGCGATTGTCTGCTAAGGCCAAAAGAGTAAAGCTAATTTTTTGTGTATACTAAAATTTTGTATGGAGAACATTTTTGGTATATTCGTCTCTTTCTTACATTTTCTATACAACTAAATTTGTAAAAATGAAGACATAACTTACTTCAAATTGAACACCATGGTTGCATGAAAGGAGCACATTTTTCTTCATTTTGAGTAAAATTTACTAAAATGAGAGAAATTTTCGTGGACTCAAATTGAGGAAACTTTTTCTTTGTTTTAGAGATAGGTATTTTTCTGGGTGTAGGTCTTAACATTTGCTATAGCTATAAGCCGTTCTGGCTCGAGTGTGCCCTTAGACAGTCACTTAACTTAACCTACCCTAAAAGTTGAAAAAAGCTCTAGTGCTTCGAAAACCTTTTAAAACACCTTTAAAAATCATTTAAAAAATTCAAAAAGTCTCTGTGAGTTCAAAAATATCTCATAATCTTCTTAAACTCTAAACATTTTTCAATATCTCTAAATATTTTAGGGTGATATTTATAAGACTTGATGACACCTATCTTAAAAATGATCTTTAATTACTGAAAAATTTCTTTAAATCCAAAAATTTCTCAAAATTCTGAAGACCTAAAAAATGTTGACAAATTTCTAATAATTTGAAAAATTTATTAAAAATTTTTTAACATTATGGAAACATCGTAAAATGTTTAAAAATTTCAAAAGTCTCAAAAGAAACCATATCTTTCCCTGAATCTCCACAAATTTCAACATTTCTTAAAATTTTATAAAAATCTCCATAATTTATAGAAATCTGTAGAAATTGGAAATTTTTTTAACATTAGTAAAGAATATTTTTTGACGACGTCGATAGTCTAGTGGGTAGTGCAGTGGACTTTCATCCGGGAGGTTCGGGTTCGATTCCCGTCTTGGTCTGGTGGTTAATTCTCATAAACTTCTTATATTCATTATCAATATGAAGTGAATGAGAATTAAAAGAAAGTGTACAAGTACACACATTGGTTGGTAATGGCAAAACCACCAAGCCGATAAAAAATGGCCACACCACCGTTCGGAATCGGCGTTAAATTGTAGGTCCAACTATGTGGTATCACAACGGGCCGTTCAGGCCTAAGTCTGTCTCTCGACAGCCAATCTAACCTAACCTAACCTAAAGAATCTTAAAATTCTGTGAAAATTTTTTTAAAAATCTTAAAAACTTTCTGATTTTAAATTTGAAAGTTTAGGCAATTACTACAAATCTCTAGAAATGTTGAAATATTCTGTAAAACTCTATAATATTTATAAATTTTAAAAATCTCTAGAAATTTTATAAAAATTTGAAAATGAGTTTTTAAAAATCTCTGGAAGTTCATAAAATTTAAGGTTATCAAAAAATATCTCCAAACTCGACAAAATTTCTAAAAATAGTCTTTGAAAAATAAACTTAAAAAGTTTTTCGAATCTCTAGAAATTCAAAATATCTCTAGAACTAATGAAAATTCCAATAAAATTTTAAGGAGTCTGTAAATGTAATTTCTTCAACATTTAAATTCTGAACAATCTGTAGAAATGAAAAGAGGAGCTAAGAGAAAAATTGGTATGAGTAAATTTTTTAATAAGTTGGATTTTCATCACCAGGCACCTACTCGCCACCTCATCCGGTTTCCATCGAAAATTGGGTAATAATAAGTTTGTTTTCCAAATGAATTAATTGACTTACTCCACTTTTGCTCTCAACGGTTCAAATATAGGTATTTAAATATAGAACATCTCATCTTAGCTGACGTTAAAATGGAGTTCTTGATCAAAGACAATAAATACTTTTACAAAAACTTATTAAGAAAAAAAACAAAACATATTTAATCTTTATATATCAATGGTGTATATGTATTAGTAAAGATAATTATCAACAATATCAATATCGCACTAATTACTATGGAATAAGAAGCATTAGTCTAAGTTGTTTGAGTCTCCTGTACTTGGTGCTGCCGCGGTCGTTGAATTTACTCTTCTTCATTGGCTTCCAGTATAGTTTTAAAGGAGAATGGTTCAAAAGCATATCCCAGACCGCCGTAGAATTTACTCATAAATTCAACCCTAAAAAAGAAAACAAATTAAATAAAATCAATTAAAAGAGAAAATTTAAGAAAGAAATGTAAAAGCATTCAAAAAATATAAAAACAACTACAAAATCGAGAACTAGACACTAAATTTGCTAATATTTGCTAATCGAAATCGAAATCGCCTCTAACAACAACTTACCAATGTAAACGTAGGGTATGCAAAAACGCAGACAGACCCTCAATAACGCATAGAATAACAAAGGTGAAGAAAGCCCAAGGCATAAACATTATAAAAACTAGGGGTGCACCAATGTAGCCCGGAAACAGGAAACTCAAATGCAACAGACGACCCCAGAGTACCTCAGATAATTCTGGAAATATAGAAAATTTGATTTTAATTTCACTGAGCGGGTTGATGAAAAAAACAAAAACTTACGCGCATGCGCCAGCGATAAAGCCCATAAACGCAAATACGACGCTGTATGCGAGACGGTACTAAGTACATATTCAATTGTGTGTATGGCTTGCTGAATGAAAACTTCACCCATGGGTTCATTATCAGGATCATGCCCTCCGACAGCAGCGGAAGTTGGTTTTTTAGCAGGCTTAGCATTACTACCAGTTGCTTCGCCAATATGACTAATGTCACCGTTTTGCGTGGGCTTGGGCTAAAGAAATAAATCGATACATTAATGAGAGAAAATAGAGAGAGTGAGAGTGAGGCAGTATTTTGCTTAACTTACTTTCAACATTCTGGTGGACATTATGTAGAGTGGATTTCCCAGCAACATCCATGGTATACACAGCACTGCTGCAATTAATAATCCCAACTGCAATTCATTTTGAAATTCAAACATATATTCCTTGCATCCTTCCTGGGGTTTCTCATGTTTCATTAGCATCATATTAATGAAGATAATTAAAATCGATGGTGCACAGCCGGGCGTTTCTTCAAGCAGTTCTGCTTTACCTGAATACTTGAAGAACTTGAAGAACATCATGAAGACCATATAGCCGAAGAGTAGCACCAGAAAGAGTACTTGCGGCACAAATTCAAGTATGATACTCATCGGTTTTCTGAAGTGAGCGAAATTGATTAGCGACATGAACACGCCAAAGATCATATGCAGCACCCCAAAAATAATGGACAATTTCATTTTGTAGGTGTTCAAGAAGATGATCTTGTTATCAGCCAGCTGCCAAATCGGATCCAAACCCACAGGATAAACGCCCATCGCAGCATGGCGCGGATCCAAAGTCAAGGAAGGATTTTCTAAAACCGTTGAAGTATTATATCTTATGCGCCATTCCGAACCGAATACATTCATGGATATCGAAAAGACGTCATTGTAGATGAAACCAGTGTATATGGAGAATAATCCCATGAGTAAAATAATATAGCGTCCACCAAAGAACAATTGGAATATTTCGCCCTTAACATTGCTCAACTTTTTCTCACCAAGCACCATCCAGAGCGCGCAGAGGGTCACTATAACACCATGGCCCATATCGCCGAACATCACCGCAAACAGGAAAGGAAAAGTGATGCACGTGTAGAGCGCGGGGTTGACCTCACGATACGTGGCAACGCCATAAGCGTCAATTAGATTTTGGAAGCCGCGCGTAAATTTATTCGTACGCGTAAACGTGGGCGCTTGCTCGTTCGTCTCGACGATATTCAAAAACGAAGTAATCGTGCTGTCTACCGATATCGAACCACGTAACAAAGAATCACGCACTAGCAGCAAATCATTGGTCGGCACCCAGCCCTCACCGATCAAACATTTATTACTAACATCCATGTTAAACAGATTGAGCGTATGATAGATCGCTTTCATTTTCTTTGCCATAATCGACCAAGTAGGCATATTCTTTGAAGCAGCAACCAACACTCGGGCACGATGATCTGCGGTTTGATTCAATACCAAATTTAAATCCTCCAAGCGTATGCGGACATCTCTAATCATTCCCTGACGTTCGGTATACGCACTGGGGCATGGATAAACGGATGCATGGAAGCCAGCGCATACTTTTTTAATACGTTGCTTGAGCTCATCACCCTGAAAGAAAGCCACGAATACGGTCTTCATTGCATCACGTCCCGTCTCCGGATCTATACTCATTTCATCTAAATCAGCACGTTTTAAAAACACATTACCATGTGATATACGCCACAGCATACGCTCGAAAGCGAAGAAACGCTCAAGCTTAACGATACCTGCTACAAAACCAAGCTGCCCACGTGTTTTTCCTTGCGCCGATAGATCACCCGCATCCGAGAAACGATGCGAATCCAAATTTATCACTTCTTGATCCGAAAAGAAACCTTCAGTATTTTCGAGCACTTGTTTCAGCTCAATCATACCCAAATAGTTTAATTTCAAGTTGACCTCATTCTGTGACAATTCACGTATTTCCGATTCAATTGATTCCAATTTTGCTTCTAAATCGATTATTTCGCGTGGGTTTGGTGTACGTGGTTCATCGCGCACTTCGGGCTGTTTGATATCATCCTTAGACAATTGGCGCTCAATATAACGGATTTTACGTTCCAGCTCATCGCAGCGTCTAACTTCGCTGACAAATTTACGCTGAAACGGGCTGACGTCATTGTTTAACTGTGAAGTTGAAGAAAAAAACAGATAAATTGTTAAAACTTTTAAAGGTACGTGATTTACTACAGTGCAAAATATCAATTAAAATAATATGTGGATGCATGCAAATAAACGACGCTTTGGGTACGACGTCTCTCTATCTCGCTATTTTTCAGAAGTACTTTTTACTTTCTCTACAGTATACAATAATCGAGACTAAATTGAACGAATTGATCGATTTCACAAACAGTCGAAAACGGGACTTGATGTGATAACATCTTTAGTCGGGGTTGAAGGAAAATTTATAGTGGAGTGAATTGATAGAAAATAGAATCAAATGACATGTCAGTGTCGTGTGAGGTTTTATAGTATGTGTGAGTTTATAAGAGTGGGCTTTATTATATATGGTATTTTATTTTAAGCACAAAAGTATGCAACACATAATTTTCATATCAAAAACATATCAATGGAACATATCAAAAATTGTTTATTTAAGTTTATAGTTTATTCTTGCCTAACTGAAATTGTAAAATAATATCAACATTAGGCGATGTAGATGTTCAAAAAACAAAGAAAGTGCATTGAAAAGAAAAGATGAAAATTTAAAAAAAAAAAAAACCCATGGTTGCACTTTTTGGAACATAAAACACATGTGACGAGTGCAGAAGGGACTAATTTTAGTTTATAGGTCATTTTTAATCGTTTTTTAAGGCATTTTATTGCCAATTTTTTAGCCCAAAAAAGCAAAACTAGCTAAGTCCAATTTTTTCTAATAAATTAAACCTTGAGAGGGAAAGATTTTTTTAGTAGTGAAATAATCCCTTTATATAACAAATTCCCTTCGTTGAAAATATTCCTCATTGGACTCATTAAAAGTCCAAACCACAAAACTAGAATTTTTCAGAAATTAATCCTTGAACGACAAATTTTGGGTTTTTTGTAATAACTTTTTTATTCTAGTTAACCACTGGAAAAAATACTTGGAGCTTTCTATGGCTAAAATGTGTGTGATAGGGGTAGAGGGGGGGATTCATAATTTCATAATAAAGAACTTTCTCTTGTAGATTCCTAAAAACTAAATACAAATTTATTTATATAAATATACAGGTACCGCATATTTCAAAACTGTAGATTTTGAACTTCAATAGCGGAGATCCCTGAAGTAATAGAGGAAATCTGGGTACCGAGTCTGCACCAGCGATTCTAATACCTTCTAAAAGCATATTCAGTCATCATTTGGTTCTTCAAGAAACCAAATTGTCGCACTGTTTTGTAAGTAATAATGAGAAATTTTTAAAGAATCTGAAAAATTGAAGCTAGTGAATTTAGAGGGTAATATTTTAAACATTCATTTACACTGTAATTACAATAGCCCTATTCACGATTTGGTGCAAATGGTCGTGCATCATTGCAAATGCAAAATATTTCTGCTATCACAACAACAAATATAGGGGATATGAAATAAAAATTTCCATTTGCAATGATGCAAGACTATTTGCAACACATCGTGAATAGGGCTAATGTAGTTTTGACACACACACATACACACACACACATACACACACAAATATCCGAATATCCACTACATGTCCGAATATTTTGCGCAATATTGTCAAAACACTGTTTCCAGAACAGAGAAATAACACGAGCATACACATGCCAAACGAAGTCGAAGAAGATGTTTTCCAGCCGACAAACAAAGATGAAATCTTGACGATTACGAAAAGAATCAAGAACAGCAAGGCTCCTGGGCCTGACTCGATTCCAAACGAGGCACTGAAATTAGCAATCGAATATAACACGGACATTTTTATAGACCTATACAATTCATGCTTAAGAGAAGGAGTTTTCCCGAAGAGATGGAAGCTACAGAAATTAGTACTTATTCCAAAAGGTTCTAATCCGTCTGGCGATCCTTCGGGATACCGGCCGTTGTGTATGCTAGATACAGTTGGTAAAATCTTGGAGCGAATAATTGGAAACAGACTGGAGGCTGCTGTCGATAATGCTGGAGGATTATCAGCGCAGCAATATGGATTCCGCAAAGCTCGCTCCACTGTAGATGCTATTACAGCGGTAAAAGACATTGCGCAGAAAGCGATCGAGGGTACCCGGTGGCTATACGGTAGCAAAGAGTATTGCCTCATAGCTACACTTGATGTAAAGAATGCGTTTAACACTGCAAACTGGGATAAAATTACCAATGCGTTGGTGCAGTTCCAAGTCCCTGGATATATCCGGAACATCATTGGAAGCTACTTTAGCGACAGAGTGCTCCTTTACAAAACGGATGATGGCACCAAAAAGTATAGAGTATCTGGTGGAGTCCCTCAAGGATCTGTACTGGGCCCAGTATTATGGAACATCATGTACGATGGCGTACTTCGACTCAACCTGCCAGAGGGGGCTAAAATTATTGGCTTTGCTGATGACATTGCTATTGTAGTGGTTGCAAAATTCCTTGGTGAAGCTGAATCTACCTGCAACCGAGCGGTCGAAATAGTAAAAGAATGGCTATACTTAAGTGGACTTACGCTAGCGGGTCACAAAACAGAAGCGGTATTAATAAGTAGTCGAAAAAAGGTTGAAACTGCGAGAATACTAGTCGGTGGACACGTAGTGGAGTCTAAACCATACATAAAGTACTTAGGCGTTACAATAGACCATAGGCTGAACTTCAAACAACATCTGATGTACGCAAATACTAAGGCGACCGTAGCAATGACGTCTCTAACGCGAATCATGATGAACACAAGGGGTCCTAAGCAGAACCGAAGGAAATTGCTTGCCAGCGTGGTAACCTCGATGCTGATGTACGCAGCTCCAATATGGGTCGAAGCTATTAACTGTATCTCTTACACCAGAGGAATCAAATCGACGTATCGACTGAGTGCTCTCAGAATATGCTGCGCGTTCCGCACTGTGTCAGAGGACGCCACCCTGGTTATCGCTGGAATGCTACCAATAGCACTCCTCGTAGCTGAAGCTGCAAATATTAAAAATAATTTAGGTGGTGATGCGCCCCTAAATACCCGTAAAGCATTAAGAGAACGCAGTGTGCACACATGGCAAAACCTTTGGGATTCTTCCTTTAAAGGACGTTGGACGTACCGCCTAATCCCGAATATTTCGAGATGGCTAAAGCGAGGACATGGACAGGTGGACTACTACTTGACCCAAATACTGACAGGACACGGATGTTTTAAATCTTACTTACATAAATTTAAACATGACGACAATCCGTTTTGCACCCAGTGTGCACCGAACGTAATTGAAGACGCTGAACACGTTTTCTTTGTCTGTCCGCGATTTATGAATGAAAGAGAAGAGCTAAGCATAAGGGTTGGGAGTCCACTAATGGTTAGTAACCTGGTGGAAATAATGCTTGACTCAAATGAGAATTGGTCTGCTGTCTGCAACATGGCAACTACAATTATGAAAAAACTACGCTGTGCTGAGCAACAGCGCAGAGCGTCATGAAGAGGCAATAGGCCGCTCCCCCTCCGTGAAGTAATGCCTAACGGTAGTACCACGGAAGAAGGGAAACGGAGCTGGGGTGGGTTTTTGGTGCGGTGAGCTGAAAAGCAAGTCCCACACTTTTCGGCTTTCTATGCTTTGTGCCACCTCTACAAAAAAAAAAAAAAAAAAAAACACATACACACACACATACACACACACATACACACATACATACACACACACACACAGTGATTCGTTTATATACTTACATCACGAAATTGCACACAACCGGTTTCGCCCAATTCGGCTACCGATGCATATGCTGCTTCTGGTTGTATAAACATTTGGCACAAGGCCATTTTCTCGCTGCGGAACATGTCACCCATGTTGATGTTAACGTTGCCAACGACGACTTTGATGACGATAACAATAAGGACGACGTTGATGACGATGTTTTATTGACTGACAACCTTAAAAAAAGACAATAATTTTTTGTTTATAGTTTTATTACAAGATATTTACGTTTTTATATACAGCTTAAATATTTTAAATAAGAGATTTTTAGTTTGGTGCTTTTTTTTTTTTGTTATTTATTTGGTAAAGTTTTTTTATTTAACCCATTAAAAAATATTTACCTATCATTTGAAATAAATTTCATTAACAATTTCTATGAATTATTGGAAAAATATGTAATTATTTTCAAAAAATGTCCTATAATTTAAAGCAAATAACCTGTCAATAGCAATACAAATGAAAATCTAAACAATTTCGAATAATAGAAATTAATAAATAAGAAAATAATAATTTGTAGTGTTTAAACACAATGTTTTTTATTTTACTTATTTATTTATTTAATTTTACTCATATTCTATAGCAGGGATAAAAATAAATAAATTGAAAAGTCTATGTAATCTTCCTTCTATCAAACTCAACCAAACTGAAAAGCTCTAATCTAAAATATTTATGTTTTACTATCTCGTAAATCTGCTAGTAAATTAGAACGTGTCTCGTCAATCCAGTGCTAATCTGATTTGGTATTGTGACATTTCTCGCGACACTTGCAGGTTGTTGTTGTTGTTGTTGTTGATTATACAAATAAACATTTCACACAAACACTCACACACACATACACACGTAAATATATAAGTAAATTCTAGCCACAATTCTACCAGCTACATCGTGAACAAATACAGTAATACTCGCTTAATTGTGTCTATGAAAATATTAAATTTCTGATTCATATAGTCGGGGAATGAAATTTATCAAAGAATTTGAATAAATTTTGAGCTATAAACTTAATTTTTTTTCTTGGCGGAGCAATTAAAAAGAAAATGCAATTAAACGGAAAATTCAATTAAAAGAAAAGTGTAATTAACCAAGGATCAATTAACGTGAGATTACTGTATCTACATTAACACACTCACACATTTATGTATGTACAATATTTTAGTGGTTGTTATTGTATTTGTTATATTTGCTCTGTATTGCTTCATTGAATTTGTCGACCAATTCTAAGTGTATTTTTGAGATAAGATAAGCTCATGGTGCTGCTGCTGCTGCTATTGCTGCCTTTATATCGGCGTTATACCTTTTCAAGTATGTATGTTTGTATGTATGTATATATGTACTTTGAAATGTTTGCACTGTATATCGAGGTTGATTGTTTGTATTATTAAATACTTATATTGCATGGTTCTTAGATTTTTTTCCAATACCACAACTAAATAGATTTCATTTCATTATTCGTTTCAAGTGCTCAAGCTTTTGAAGTGGCTGAGCATTTAAGTTTTTTATTTTTATTAGCTCTGAAACTTTATTTGTTGTTGGTTGTTTGTGTTTTAACTTGTTAGCGACCAAAAAAAAAAAGCTAATTTTTTTATACTTCATTTTTAATACCCCTTTGGTTTTAAATTATAATTATTAGAAATAATTATTTGTAGTGGTTTTTTCACAATAATTTATAGAAATTATTAATGGAATTTATTTTTAATGATAAATAAATTGGTGGTTTTTTCGTAGTGGCTAGCGTAAATAAGTACGAAAATAAAACGAGACTAAAGAGATTGTTGTGAATTGTTTTAAATCGCATGTGTGAAATATGTTTTATTTATGATTATATACCACAGTCCAACAAATTAATGTTTTTTCAGCGAGTGCTGAAAGAGAATTTGGTATGGAATATTTTTAATGAAAAATATTATGGTTCTGCACATCTTACTTGCGCATACAATGCCAGGAGATCTGTGCATCTGTAATCAATGAGCAATGATATAGGGTTAAAAGAGCTAGAAGTTTGTTTATTTATCTAAAATAAACAGTTCTTTTTGTATAGCAACCTACGTTGATTTCTGATTACCCTCCAGTTTCTTTCCTTACCCTCCAAATTTGAATTTGAAGAAACTTGAATCTAAGTAATCTTAAGACTGAGCAAATTTTAACTTAAGGAAACTTAAACCTGAAAGGGTTTGAAGCTTAAGAAATTTGCTTTGAAGGATGAAACTAAAAAAAGTCGAACCTAAAGAAACTAAAGAAAGATGAACCTGAAGAAACTTAAAACAGAAGAAATTTGAACCTGAATAAACTTGAAACCGAAGAAATTTGAACCTGAAAAAACTTGATCTAAAGAAAACTAAACCTAAAAAATCCTGAAACTAAAAATAAATTTAAAATATAAAAACTTTATTCTCAAAGGAACCTGAAGTAATGAAAACGGAAGAAACTTGAACTGGAAAATATTTACTAGTTTTTCCAGAACTCAAAACAGAGGAAATTTTAGTTTTTAAGAGACTATGAAAATTAAATATAAGCGTTAATTTTCAAAGTCATGTTTACTTCTTTATTTGAAGTAATATATAAAAGGCTTAATGAACAAATGTAGTCAAAACAATAACAATGTATATAGAGACGGGCGAATCAAATGGCTGTTCTGGAATCCGCCACAATTCCTCATCAGTGATCTTAGTGATAGTTTTTAGTCATTCAACATCGAAATTTTGACGTACTGAACTACAACTGTTGGACTGTGTATTTAGTTAACCTTTAACTGTGAAGGTGGTGGTAAATTTTACACCACCTTGTGAAATAAAATGCCAGTTTTGTTGAACTTAAAAAAAAGGTTTGAAATTTTAGATTTATTTCAATTAAAAATGTTATTAACTTGTTTTCAAAGAACAAATAATTATCAAAAAATCTTTTTTTAAAAGGTAAAAAATTCACCTCCATAGTTAAAGGTTAAACACCAAAAGTGAGTAAGTTATTATAAAATGAATCATATTAATACAGAGCTAAGAACAAATATCACGTGATAAATGCTCAATTGTGCAACAGAGTGTAAAAAATTAATAATTGCTCACATTTGCAGACAGTTCGACAGCGCGAATAAAAGAGAACGATTATCTAATGATGAGCTCTCGACACTCAATGGTTTTTATTTTGGTTTGCACTTAGTTTCTCTCACATTGCGTATCAATTTCCCTCAGTTCCTCAGGCGCACAAAAAAAATAAATCCAAGTCTTTTAATTGATTTCGATTGATTTTAAAACAATTTTTTTTTTACTGAAAAAACAAGGACTTTGGTTCGTTATATTTTAAATTGATTGATTCAAATACCGAAAACATCAAATGTGATTTTAGCTTAATTTTCGATCGATATTGAATATTTGCGAAATAAATACGTACGGTCGACTCTAAGATTATATAGATTCTTTGAGAACCTCGTTTCTTTTTGTATCTTTGTAATAGAGTTTCCTAAATAAATAAGTAATTAAAAAGAATAATAATAATAAAATGCAGAAGCCTTTAATTTATGTGGAAACTTTTCTTAAAAAACGATCATTGTAATAAAGAATGTTAAACAATTTCACGTCGCGAGTTACTCAAAGGTACTGAATACCCCAAACAATTTACTTGCAAGTGTATGATAATTTTGGCTTAAATGATTTCATTGGCAATGAAATTGGAAATGAAGCTTTGGTTTTTGGCGAACTAACATTCGATGAGAGATGTCTAAACTGAATAATTTAAAAGCTTCCATATCAACTACAAATAAAACGAAGAGATTATTAATTAGTCATTCTACAATATAAACAGTTGAATGCGGCAGCAACCTTGAACTGGAAAGTGATGTGAATGTTTTTATTTGGGGATTTTTGCGCTTGGAGATTTGCCATTGCCATATAGAAATATTTTTAGTTGTTTTATTTTTTACCTTCTTTCAGAATACTTTAAATTGATTGCAGAATTATTGATTTTTATTTCAAATTTTTTTTTAGAATATACCAAATGTATTTCAGAATATTGCAAAATTCTTTCAAGAATGTCCACATTAATTTCAAGAACATTTAAATGTATTTAATATATTTAATAATATTTAATATGGATCTAGAGTATTCAAAATATTTGAATTTAATTTGAAAATACAGTGGACGCTCGGAATTTGTAAGTAGTTCAAGTACAAATTCCGAATTCTTAAGATTTCTGAACGGTTTTTCTTTTTATTATAATAGTTGCTTATATTAAATATTTTTCTAAGCTTCATAGTCGTTTTAAAGGCGTAAAATATTTTAGAAATACTTACACTGTACATTTATTTAGGTAAAATCACTAAAAGCGGGAAAACCATTCGAAAAAAAATTAATTCCAAGCTTTCTCAGAAAGCTTAAGTCAAATCTTAATATTTTAGAAGTTACATATAAAACAAAAATTAATTCGGCGTTTCCTACTCAAAAAACTTAAGAAAAATCTTAAGATTTAAGGAAGTTACAAACAAGTCAATAATTGCTTAAGTTTTCTGAACAATTAAGATTTCCGAACCTAAGATATCCAAGCGTCCACTGTACTGCAAATTGATTTCGATAATATTTGAAATTGATTTCAGGAATATTTCAAATTGACTTCAATTTATTCAAATTTGATATCAGAATATTCGAAATTGATTTGAGAATATTTCAAAGTGATTTCAAAATATTTTTAGTTGGATTCAGATTATTTTAAATAGGTTTAAGGATATCCAAATGAACCGAATAGTCTGTATTGGTTTCCTAAATATTTGTAGTTTGAAATTGAATTCAAAATATTTGAAATTGATTTCAAAGCATTCAAAATTGATTTCAGAATATTTGAGAAAAATTTCGTAATATTTCAAGTTTATTTTAAAGTATTCCAAATTGATTTTAGAATACTCGAAATCGAGTTTCAGAATATTCGAAATTGAATTTAACATATTCAAGACTTGAAAGTATTAGAAAGTGATTTCAGGATATTCAAAATTGAATTTAGAATATTCGAAATTACTTTTAGAATATTCGAAGTTGATTTCAGAATATTCGAGAAAAATTTCATATATTTCAAGTTTATTTTAGAGTATTCCAAATTGATTTTTGAACACTCGAAATCGAGTTTCAGGATATTCGAAATTGAATTTAAAATATTCAAGACTTGAGAGTATTAGAAAGTGATTTCAGAATATTCGAAATTGAATTAAAAATATTCGAAATTACTTTTAGAATATTCGAAGATGATTTCAGAATATTCGAGAAAAATTTCACAATATTTCAAGTTTATTTTAAAGTATACCAAATTGATTTTAGAACACTTGAAATCGAGTTTCAAAACATTCGAAATTGAATTTAAAATATTTAAGACTTGAAAGTATTAGAAAGTAATTTCAGGATATTCAAAATTGCATTAAAAATATTGGGAATTACTTTTATAATATTCGAAATTGATTTCAGAGTATTCGAGAAAAATTTCATAATATTTCAAGTTTCGTTTAGAGTATTCCAAATTGATTTTTGAACACTCGAAATCGAGTTTCAGAATATTCGAAATTGAATTTAACATATTCAAGACTTGAAAGTATTGGAAAGTGATTTCAGGATATTCAAAATTGAATTTAGAATATTCGAAATTACTTTTAGAATATTCGAAGTTGATTTCAGAATATTCGAGAAAAATTTCACAATATTTCAAGTTTATTTTAAAGTATACCAAATTGATTTTAGAACACTCGAAATCGAGTTTCAAAACATTCGAAATTGAATTTAAAATATTTAAGACTTGAAAGTATTAGAAAGTGATTTCAGAATATTCAAAATTTAATTAAAAATATTGGAAATTACTTTTAGAATATTCAACGTTGATTACAGAATATTCGAAATTAATTTCAAAATACTCAAAATTGATTTTAGAATAATCGCAAATGACTTCAAAATATCAAACACAGACCCGAGAATTCCAAATTAGTTTTAAAATATTAGAAATTGATTTTTAAAAAATTGAATTGATTTCTGAGATTCCAAATTGATTAAGAACATTCAAAATTGATTTTAGAATATTCAAAGTTGATATTAGAATTTGAAATAAATTTTAGAATATTCAGAATTCATTTCAGGGAGTTTTGAAGTTCAATATGTAACCAAGAAAAGAAAGAGTTTTTTAAAAATCTATGTCAATGTCTTATCCATGGTTGAACAGGCAAGAGATTCGGTATAAAACCACCACTTTTTCCCCATTCCGCTAAATAACTAAGCCAGTTCTTCTGAATGAAATATTTTCTAAAAGAACGAAAATACACAAACTCCGCTTGCCCCCTGTCTCTAACTTTGAATCCGCTAGTGAGAGTGAGGGTTTATTATGAATAAGTACACATACTCACATAATTATACACACGATAAAATTTTTGGATTTTTTAACGTAAAATTAAAATATGAAAATTTCTTGAATGCAGCTTTGTTATTTTGCTTTTTTTTCACTAACAACAACAAAACAATTCGTATTAGTGTAGCATGTAAAAATAAAAAAAAAATCGGAAGCCCTATATAATGATATCTCTCAAAACTACAAAAAACCTGAACTTGTCTGTGCCATCTCGTCTATCTACAGTGGTTAAAGCCAATGGAGGCAACACCAAATATTAAACTTTGATTTAAAAATTTTTTTTTAAACATTTTTGAAGAATTTTTTGAACACTTTTTCTTTAATTTTCATTTTACTCATTTAGAAATTGTTTTGTTTTTGGATTTTTTAATTTATAATGAAGAATTAAATAAAAACTGCATCAAAAAAAATTTTAAATTTTAATTATTACATTAGAAACCCGAATTGAAAGAAAATCGTGTGTATACTTATGTGGGTGAGTGTATATTGTAAAGCTTTGACGCAGATACTCGTTGTTTTGAAATGTTTTCTACTTTTACTGACACAATCTAACAATTTATCTCGCGCTTTCTGCAATAGAACTTGAAAAAGTCATGAATACGTAATAATCTTGATGATTTTTGTCACATCTGGCTAAAATACTTATTTTATTATTACCAAACAATTAATTTGTATGTAATTGATATGTACACGCGCACTTTCACTTTACCGTTTTTTTTGTTTTTTTTTTTTTGTTTTACTTAGGTAGTGTAAAAATGTAATCAGAATGAATAAATAATAAATAAAAAGAGAAGGCGTTAAAAGCACCATTAAAAATCCGTAAAAAGCTAATAAAATGTTATAATTCCTTTTTATCATTTTATAGCATCACTTGCAATGTGCACACACACATATAAGTGACTCTATCCAGACATAAAGACATGTAGATGTGTGCGTGTATATTACTTCCCCACATGATCGATCCATCACGTGCTCTACGTCATATACGTGTATTTATTCACAATATTGCTATTATTATTATTATTCTTTGATATATAAGCGTTATCAAATATCAATTAAGATATGGTGTTGCGCTATCGCTAGGTACTTGTCGTAATTAAGATAATTATTAATACAATTTAGTGCGCTATTACAAAAATATGAGTAGGTATAACTAGTTAATAGTATTAGAGTAACTAGTAAGTAGAAAATTAAATTAAAGGTTTAATGACGTCGTCATAGCATCTGATTCACTGCATTTACATACAATTGTATAAAAAATTGTATTGGGGTGAACTTTGGAGTTAACAATAATTGCCAATTACTAACATATTGCAGTTGGCAAGGAGGAAATTATGTGTTTTGATTATTTTTCTTTGAAGAACCCAATGAAAAAGTTAGTTGTCCTTCCTATAGAAAGGTTCTAACATTTGACTGGAATTTGATTTGAGAATAGCTATATTGATTTCCTTTCTCTTCCGGTCCGGTCTCTCGCAACTAAAATCGAATATCAGCTCTAGCAATATTTATTGCTCTAACTGCAGCCTAATAATTGTGATTAAAATTTTATCAAAACCTTTCAGCCTAAAAAGGAAACAAGGACATGGGCATAGGAAAAGGAAAAGGAATTGGACTGGGGAAAGCCAATTAATTTTTTTGGTTTATCAATATCTAAAGTTACCATTATTGATAGTATCGAATATTTGACTCATTTGTTATGGACTAAATTTAAAACTAATTGTGATTAAAATAACAAAATACTTGAAAGAAATACATATGATTCATTTCTTTTTCGCTTACCTTCTTTCTGTTTCTTAAAATTATATTATTATAACTAATTAATGAAATAATGTCGACATTATCGATACTATCGAGTTTTTACACATTTTTGTATATCGTAAATGTAAAATCAAGTCAACTGTTGGATAATTTCAAAATTACTTTATTATTTGTAAGGCGATCTATGTTTTCAAGAAAAAAAAAAAACATTCCTCATTTCCTCTCCTTTTCACAATTTGTAATACCTATTCCCGTCTTCCCTTCTTTTTTTTAATTGCTTATTGCGTCATCTGCTGTCAAAAACATTCACATTAAAATTTTATCAACCTTACATCCAAACGAAATAATGTCGATATTTTCGATAGTAACGAATTTTTAAGCATTATTTCGTTATTTTTAAAGTGATATATGTTTCCAAGAAAGAAACACATTTTATTTCTCCTCCTTTTTCCTCGCTCACGCTTTTCAATGCTTTCTTTATACATTTCAAAAAATTTTTCTTTCTTTCCCTTTCTTTTATTTTCTTCCCCTTTCTTTTTCTTTCTTTTCTCTGTTTATCTAGCTCTCTTAATAAATCTTATCGCTTTTATAGCGTCAGCTGTGATAATAAAAGCTTTAACATTCTATATCTATTTGCATTTCCAATGAGTTGTCCTCATTCCCCCAAATCTTCCACTTTCTTTTATCAACCATAAATTCTCCTTCTCTGTCATTGTATAGATTCAAACAGGGAAATTCCGTTTCAATTTAAAAACTCAAATACCTTTTTCTTTCTGGGACTTACTTTGAAAAGCACTAGAAGTCTCAAACACTACGGAAGGAGAGGAAAGAAAAGGTCCTTAGTTCTTTTCAGTTACACCTAAATTCTTTGCTTCTGGACCCTGAAATATGGTAATGTTAGACTAAGAGATAAAACTTTGATCAAATGCTTGATTTAGAATTTGAATACTTCCTTGGATCATTTCTTCAATACGTGCCAATATCAAGAAAGAGTAGTAAATTTTTTAATTATAGCCCTAGAATAAAGTGACCAGTCCCGGTGTGGAAGGTTCCAGGTTAGACAGAAGACAGAAGCAATAGTTAAGAAATCCAAATCTTCTGCGTGGCAGGAGGAAAATCTTGACAGCCACGAAAAATATTACTTCACTGCCGTTCGGATTCTGCAAGTATCATACTAGAAGATTGGAGTCAAAAATCTATATCTTGACGTTATTAGTGGGCTAACTTGCGACCAACAAAACAAAACTCATCTTTTCACTGCCAGCACAAAACAACCTAGGATTTTCCATTAAGAACATAACAATTTCGTATCTTTATATGAATGCACCTTTAAACTTTTTAATGAACTGTCATTGTCAAAAGGTTAGTTAAAGTCAACATTTTCATCATGGTTAAGTTCACGAACCAGCAACGTTTGGAAATTATTAAAAATTACTACCGAAATTCTAAGTCGGTGGTCCCCACTTTAAGAGCGCTTACTCCAATTTTCGGTCGTAATACCGTCATGTTACCGTCAGTGGAGAGCTCTAACGTGTTATGTTGGAAAATTATTTGTGGCCAGAATTGGATGAGCTTGACATCAACGACATGTGGTTTCAACAAGACGGTGCCACTAACCACTCAGCACGCGTCACAATCGATTTATTGAAAGGCAAATTCTTTGAACGTTTTATCTCGAGAAACGGTCCGGTGGAATGGCCGCCTCGTTCATGCGATCTAACGCCATTGGATTTCTTTTTATGGGGCTATATCAAGTCATTGGTCTATGCCAACAAGCCAGCAACTTTAGACGAGCTCAAAGACAATATCAAACGCGAAATTGCCAACGTTCCGGTCGAAATGTGTGCGAGAGTGGTGGAAATTTGGGTGTAAAGAATCGATCACTGTAAACGAGCTCGTGGTTGTCATATGACCGAAATCGAATTTCATTCATAAAATGTAATGCTTGCACTACACCCACAATAAATTTGAACTCAATATCTCAAAAAATTCTGTGTTTTATTAATAGATAAAATTGTTATGTCCTTAATGGAAAACCCTTTATAATAAAACCGTAACAGATTGCTATGAAGGTTCATTAGCTTTTTAGATCAATGTATGAAAACCTTCCGATTTAATTCCCGGAATAGGTAAAAATAAAAATTAAAAAATGCAATGCGTGGTAGCTTTTCTTAACTGACAAATGAAAAGCTTCCAAAAAAAAAAAGTTGTAATAGAAAAAGTTTTTCCAGCAATCCATTCGGATTCGGGATATGTAATATATATATTAGAGGCAAAAACTTTAATTTTAACCCTATTAGAGCGACATCATTTGTCTATCAACAATAACCCTCTCACTGCCAGTATAAAAGTTATCATAACAAAATTTTGCGCGGCACCATTCTGGTTCGGATTCGCAATACAATACTATTAGAAGCAAAAATTTAAAGCTTTAACCCTATTGCTGCTCCAAGAGTAGGTTAGGTTAGGTTGGAGTGGCTGTCGAGAGACACACTTAGGCCTGAACGGCCCATTGTGATACCACATAGTTGGACCTACAGTTTAACGCCGATTCCGAACGGCGGGGTGGCAATTTTTTATTGGTGGTTTTGCCATTACCAACCAATGTGTGTACTTTTACACTATCTTATAATTCTCATACACTTCATATTGATAGTGAATATAAGAAAGTAATGAAAATTAACCACCAGACGAAGACGGGAATCGAACCTAAGAGTAAGACTTACATAAAAAAAACTTGATTACATCGCCGCTCTGATTCGATAAATATAGCACAATATTCTTGCGGAAAAACTTGAGATTTTTAACCCTATTAGTTCTCTATCTCTTGTCCAGCAACAACGAGTCTCAAAGAGACTTTCTATGAAAAGGCTTATTAATTTACCATTAAGACTAAGCAAATACAACACAATATAGGCACTAGCGTGTCCAAGGCGGGGAGGAGGAAATCAATATCGGCAGTTTCAGTTTACAATGCGATGTAATCGAATTATATTCGAATTTTATTTTTATACGTACAATAAAAGTAACACGTAAAACTCATGTTAGTGTAAATTTGCTGGGTCCCTGTCCTTCGCAGCTTTTAAATTTTCAGAAAATCATAAATCAAACAGTTATGATTGATGTTCAATGAAAAGGTTACATAAGCCGGTATACTGAGAAATATTAGACTTTTCAATAATTTGGCAAAAATGTGGCGTCAGAGTTTACTCAAAGTCTTTAACCTCAGCCTCTTATGAAAATCCACCAATGACCTGATTACTAAATATTAAAGTCTGGATCACAAACCGATTACAGAGAATTACCCCCGTCATTAAAAAATTAACTTAATTTCCTTGCATATAATTTTATATTACGCAGTCAAAATATAAAAATTTTCCATTTTACACTTGAAACGGAAATGTTTCATAAAATTTGATATCCTTTGACTCACTCACACATTTTAATTTATTCTTCACTCAAAAAAAAAAAATATAAGTTTCTCAAGTACCTCAATATTTCCGTGGAACGTGACTTTTCCGATTTATACAGGTTTTTGTTTCTATTCTTTTTTTTTTTTTTTACCACTTTTCACTATACTGCCAAAAATCGAACGAACTTGTCACGCCAAAAGCGAGAAAACTTCTGATCCGTCAATCATTTGAGTTATATAGAAATACTCTTTTAACAATTAGTAAATGAACGCGCCGCAGCTAATCTTAACAATAAAATAACATTATTGAGCTTTATCGCCAATAATTCATAACTAATTTTTATCAATTCAATGCAATGCAAACATAAATTCGGAGTGTAACTAAAGGAGTGTGTTATCAAAACAATTCCCATTTAATTCATTGTTGAATTCAATTTAAGAGAATATTTTTTTTCATTTAATATTAAAATAGTAGCACTCCAAAGAAACAAAAATATGGGAAGAAGAAAACCAAAAAAAAAAAAATGCTTTTATAATTTAAAGAGCTATCTATAACATTCTCAACAAATTGTTTTTTTTTTGTTTTTTTTTTTTGTTTTTGTTTTGCTAGAACAGCCTGATAGGAAATATAACACATGATGTTAGGTACTTGTGCTTGTCTTGAAGTGTAAAATGCTCACCGCTGCCAAATCAAGATTGTGGTTGAATCATGTGAATTTTTTGTGTCATATGAGCGTGTTGCTGCTGCTGCTGTTGCTGCCATTGTTGCAGTAGTAAAAGTTCAACGCTTATTAAGTTATAAAGATATAGAATTGTTTCAAGGTTTTTGAAACTTTTTGTTATTTTTCTACTACAATCTTTTGAATTAAATACCAGTTACTATATCAATTAGAGTAATGTGACCAAATAATTTGGTCAAAACAAGAGTTTATTGATTTGATAGCAGCAGCTAAAACGGAAATGTTTGATATTTTGGAATGCTGGTATTTTTTTTTTGTCTGTGGCAAAGTTTTAATGACAATATCTAACAAATGGTAGATACACAGTGTAATGTGATTTTTGTACATTTATTTATTTGTTTAAAAAATTAATGCTGTATTTGTAAAAGAAATTAACGCTCATATTGAAATGTTTTGACATTATAAAATACATACGACTAAATAAATTAAAATCACATATATGGAAATTTGATTAATTTAAATTTTATGAGTAATACTCGGAATCTAAAGACGTCATGAATAGACAGCTGCGCACTGGTGAATAAACTCTTTTGAAATGAATGAGTTTCCATTTAATTTGATAAGGTTGATGGTTAGATAAAACTAGAACATGATGCTCAATAAACAAGATCTTAAATCTTATTATTTGTAAAATTTAGATAAGGATTTTAAACTTTTCTAAGATAAAATGTAATAAATCTTTCAAACGCATACTGTCTTCTTTTATTCAGAAAGTGTTGAGCTGTTATGTTTGGTGAAAACAGTTCTCTTAAAAACAAAGAGTTTTGATAATAGGGAAGTAAATATATAATACCGTTTGAGAGAATGAGTTCAGGAAGTTCAGGGAAGTCTACTATCTAATCCACGAATGCAGATGTAAATAGATGAAGAACACGATATTTTAATAATTTTTGGGAACGTAGCCTACTGCTACGTAGATGTGCCTGGGTTCAAATTTCGGCACACTCATAAACCAAAAACAGAAAATAAATATTTTTCTACATGGCACACCCTCTTGGCTGGCAATGGCTTCCAACCTCCAAGAGTAAAAAAAAATTGCATAAGAAAAGCTTTTCATTTCGCTATACCGATTCGGCATGAAACTGTAGATCCCTTCAATTCGTATAACTGTATAATTCACACAACATGGACGGTAGCGAAAAGCACGGCCTAGGCCCTACATGGACTGTTGAGCCAATAACACAGTGTGACAAAAAACAAAAATTTGAATAGACTTTTTTCGAGGTTTACACCTGTTGTAGGTCCAGTCAAGCAGAAAAAAACCTACATACTCAGAATTTTCAATTGAGCCTCAAAATCTGGACTTAGGGCTAAAAAACCCATTTTTGGTAGGTGAAAGAATATACTTGCCCGTAACTTTATTTTTATTTATCCCAGAAGTAAGTTTTTATATTCTATGGAAAAGAAGATATTTAACTGCTTAAAACGGTATATAAATTGGTAATATATCTTAAGGAATACCGGAGTTAAAGGGCAAAACATAAGGAATATCGAAAAAAATTTTACATTTTTTCATTTTGAATGGCGCTTTAAACGACTATTTTGTTTACCAGTGTATATATCGGAGTAAAGGAAAATAAACTGCATTCAATTCTGTTTCCATCGAGCTATAAGTTTTCTAAGTACATTGATGTGTGGCTGACTTCTTTAACTCATTTATTTGACTATCCAAAAAATTTCAATACGTAGAATGTAAGTATGTATAAGCATTGTATTACTCCTTTTAGTAACCGTTAACCGTTATATATATGACTTTTATGTCTTCGGTGACCTCTAGTGAAATTTTCTGGCAAATATTTTTGTGGAATACTTTAATCCTTAAATGTCTCTTTTGAAAGGACTTTTCAGGTTTTTATCAAAAAAGGGGTCAAATTCTCCCATAAAAAGAGAAACTAAAGGGTTAAAATGTTCTACAGAAATGACCCTCGAAAAGTTTTACCATACAACTTCATCGATAAGATTTTCCTCAGACATCAATTTATAACACTTTTTGTACTTAGTATTCAGCTTTCTTCGACCAAAATAAGAAAACTTTAGCCCATTGTAAAAAAAACTCAGACGTGCTGGACTATAAGTTTGTTTTATAAAAATGGTCTATACAACATTCCCTTTCAGGATTATGGGGTGGCTATTCTGTTGCAAAAATGCTGTTGGACTGTGCTATTTAAAAAATACAAAACAGAAACTTCAAAATATATGAATTTTTTTCCAGTATGTGGTGCTTGAAGTCGAATATCTCAGTCAAACCTCTATAGATTTTAAAAATTTATTACTCGTTGGAAACAGAATTGAATGCAGTTTATTTATTTATACCTTTATATATACACTGGTAAACAAAATAGTCGTTTAAAACGCCATTCAAAATGAAAAATATAAAAAAAAAAATTAAATTTTCTTTTTATTTTGCCCTCTAGCTCTGGTATTACGTAAGATATATTACCAATTTATATATCATTGTAAGCAACTAAGTGTCCTCTTTTGAATGAATTGTAAAAAACTTTTTCATCCGATAAATAAAAATAAAGTTACGGGCAAGTATATGCTTTAACCTATCAAAGATGGGTTTTTCGGCCCCAAGTAGAGATTTTGAGGGTCAATTCAAAATTCTGAGTATGCAGGTTTTATCTGCTTGACTATACTTACAATTTGTGCTATGTCTCCAGGAAAGTATATTTTCACTGTCACACAGTGTAATTGATTCAAAATGTTTTCTAATATTTGATCATGACGCAAAAAAAATAAGGGGACAAAAAATTAAACTTCCTTCTGGGGAAACCTATGGTTCCGCAGAAGGGGGAAGGGGGGGAGAGGTAACGTGGGGATAAATCCTAATTTTTCGATAAATAATACTATGCAACAACAAAATAGTATCTTAGTTGTGGCCCGGTTTTTCTGTTCGCTGATCACGGATCTGTAAAAAATTTTACGGGTCACTTCAGGATTCGTGCTTACTCGCAATTCGTCGTCTGATGCAAATTTGTTAAGTTTATTCATTTTTTTTTTTTGTTTTTCTACACGAATTCTTCAACTGACAAAACACTGTTTGTTATACTTCTTGATATTTTATCGAAAAAAAATTTTTAAAATCCTGAAAATATTGTATTCAATCGCCAGATTAATTTAATTCCAAAATTACACAGAGCAGTACACTTTTTTCGAAGGCTTAAGGTTGTTTTTTCTTTAGATTTTCAAAGATAATCAAATCTATAGCCTCAGGTAGATATGGGCCAATAAAAAACTACCTCCATATTGAATTCAAACAATGGCATAGCCAAGAAGAGTGGGGGAAGTTATTAGCTGAGTGGGGTAATGATCCAACGCCAAAGTTATTGTTTCTGGCATAAATAAAATAATAGAAATAGAATAAAATAATAAACAAAATAACTATAACCTTAACTAATTTTATGTAGCTGCTTATGTGCAAGTGGTATGCATGTATGTGTGTGAGCCTACTGTATAAAATTGGCATAATTCTAAACCAACAAGCACACACACACACCAATCTAACCAACTTCTATAACTCCCCAGTTGAACATCAAATGAGCGCTGGTAAGAACAGCAATAACAACAACAACTTTGTGCCACCAATGCACATCGCACAAATGCAATTGCATTCTTCTGGTTGTTGTTGTTGTTGATGGTAGCGGTGTTGTTGCTGGTAGTGGATGCCAGTGTTGATGTTGAAGCTGACACTGAGTGTGCATTAGAATGTAAGCATCATCATCAGCTTGTTTGCAAAAGTATGTGTATGTATGGGAGCTGATTTTTTTTTTTAGCAAGCTCAGCATTAAATGTGATAGCCATTTGTGTGTGCATGTAATTGTGTTTGAAAACTTTTCGCATACGTCTGACTTTGAGGTAAAGTTTTTTTGTTTTTTTTTTGCATTGAAAATATTTTCGCTGAATTTGCTGTTTTCTATGCGAATTTTTTTTATTTTTTTTAGTAAGCAGTACACACGTATAGTGTGAGTGTGTGTGTGTGTGTTAATATAAATGTGTGTGGTTTTATCAGCAGCTTCATTATTATAACGATTATCACCTCTGCGCTTAAGTGAAGAATATTTTTGTTTTTTTTTTTTTGTTATTCTCAATAACAAATGTTTGAAGCTACTTTGTAAATGTATGCGTTGCTTTGTGTGCAAGTGTGTTGAGGATCAACCACATTAAACGTGGTGGTTTACTTTATGTTCAAATGCAGTAGTGACATTAAAATTAAGTCTCACATGAAATTAGGTCGCTTGAAAATTTTTATTTCCTTTTTATTTTATTGGTAGATTTAGAGTAGCACAATTTTAAGCTCATTATGGGCATATATTTGAATTTTATTTAAAAAGTTTGTTTGCTTTTGGCTTGAGAATGTTTGTTGGCGGGGTATCGTGATGCAGCTTATTTAGTTGATACTTTTGGTTTTACTTGTGCACGAGCATCTATGTATAATAGAGTATTTTCAATGTAATGAGTTTTGAATATCGGTATGTATTTTATTAGTTAAGTTTTATTATCTGCAATATTCGCTAATGTTTTCATAAACCCATTGCCTTAGACAGTGATCGCATTCCAGAAATTTTGACTCTGGTTTTCCCAGCACTAATTGTTAAATCGTGATATAATTATTGAGGATAAGTCTAACTTTAATTAATACTTTTTATAGTAAGTAATGAAACTATAGAGTAAATCTTAATTATGATTAGTACTTAATTTAGAATTCACTCCACATATAGCCGATGAGCTGGCTAGGCAAGGTTCATCTGCCAAGCACATTGGCCCCGATCCGTTTTGCGGAGTCGGCTGGACCTCTACGAAATCTATCGTTGAGAACTGGTCTAAGGCAAAATGGCTAGTGTATTGGAACTCTATCCCAGGTTTAAGACAGGCAAAAGCACTTATCATTCCGCTTGCCCAAGATAAGCCCATCTCTTATCCCAAATCTGACTTTAGGCTATTGGTGGGCTACATGTCTGGACACTGTGGACTCAGATATCACCTAAACAAAATAGGTCTGTCTAATGAGACAGAGTGTCGTCTATGTCTGGAAGATGACGAGTCGACACCTCACATTCTGTGTGAGTGTCCGGCCTTGGCTCGGCTCAGAGGAAGAATTTTTGGTGTTCCTTTTCTGACTGCTAATCAAATAAAATCTTCTTCTACGAAAGATGTCTTGACTTTTATTAGGTCAGCTGAACACCATTTGTCATAAAATGAGGAATGGCACAAAAGATATTTTAGGTCGCAGTGCCTGCCTGGTTGAGCTCCCTTAAAAAAAAAAATAGTAATAATAGAATCATTTGTAAAAGGGCGTGGCACCTTTAATTGTTTTCAGCCATTGCCAAAATATTACATAAACCAATTTAATCTCAAAGGAATTTTATATCCAATATTTTCTGCCAGAAGAAGATAACAAAAGAAGCAGAGGGGGAAAATCAAGAAAAGGAGGGGAAACCAAAGTTGAGGGAGAGAAGAAAAAGAGTAAGGGAGAAAAGAAGAACAGAAAAAAGAGTGATAGCTTGAGAAGGAGAGACCGATAAAGGGTAGAAGAGGTAGATAGATAAAAGTAGGGGAAAGGAAAAAATTGAAAGGAAGAAGAGTGAAAAATTAGAGGGGAGGGAATAAGAAATAGGGAGGATGGCAAGAGATTACGGTTTAACGTAAAAAAAGGAACTGGGAGAAGAAAAAGGAGAGTAAAAAGGTAAGAATAACTGAAAATGTGAATGGTTATTAGAGGAAAAAGAGGAAAACAGAGGAAAGCAATAAAAGATTGGAAAGGGAGGATAAATGAACGGGAGGTGAGAGACTAGGTGAAGAAGATTTCCCTTGAGGAAAGAAAAAAATAAGGAGAGAGATGGGGACAGAAACCAAAAGAATGTCAGGAAAGGGAGAAGAAAGGGAGTAGGAGAGAAAAAATGAGGAGGTAAGAGGTAGAGAAAGATATTAAGGTTAAAAAGATTTGGAGACAAAAGACAAAGAACGGATAGCAAATTTCCCGATGGGCTTAACACTAGATTTACGGACAACAGAAAACGAATTGGAAAAAAATGTTTATGTCAATAAATCACTAAAATTCATCATGGTTTTCAAAAAAATAAATTTTATTTTCTTTGTTAAATAAATCTAAAATTTGAAACCCGTCAAATTGACATGTTCCATAAATCTAGTGTCAAAAAACAAAGATAATATCTAGAATGGTCCAAAATTCAGATTAAAATCCATTCCTGAATTGATATAGTTGAATTACACTGTGTGACAAAAAAAAAAACTAAACTGTGTATTAACGAACACAAGGCTGAAGTGAGACTTCTTGTGAACTAAACGAAACACAACCAAATGAAATTTTTCAATCGCTAAATTTTTTAACTTCATTAGCTTGTGTTTTTTAATTTCATTTGCTTGTGTTTCCTTTAGTTCACAAGAAATTCCACTTCTGTCTTGTGTTCGTTAATACACAACTAATTTGTTTTTTTTTGCGATTAATTCTAGAACAAAAATTGCAACTCTGTACCGGTAATGTCGATGACAATTGTAGACGAACTATTTTTTGTGCACGTCATCTTCATGTAATTCCTTGGACATTTGCGCCATCTGTATGTGAAATGTTTAACTGTCATAAACTTTAAGATGGCGACGCTACACATTATTTTTTCTGCCATAGGCGTGTGTGTGTGTGTGTAATTAATATGTTTTATTGAATTAAAACTATTTATGAATCGTTTTAACATAGTTTGCTCGTAAATTCAGTTACGGAATATTGATATTTAGCCCCTCATGCACATTGCTCGACAAAATTATGTTGCATTGCAAACTTACGCGCGACGTCACATCCGGTTGGTTTTACTCTAGGACAAGAGAAAAGAAGTTTCACTTAAAAAAAAAAAAAATTGCAGGCACTTTTATGGAGACCTAGCACAAAAGTAGGTCTAGTTATGCTAAGAAAAATGGTATGGCGGAAATTCCCATACACCCCCAAAATCTCGTTTTATGGTCAAAAAACCGTTTTTGGGTAGGTTCATGTAAACAATCGTTCATAGCTTTGCTAATTTTTATCCGATTTACAATTTTTGTTCTTTTTTTTTGAAAGGGGAAAAATAGTTCTTTCCGACTAAGTATTGTTTATTTTCATGAATTGAAAACTGACGAGACTGCAGTTGAAAGTATTTGCGATTTTTCGATTTCATTATTAGTTTTTCGGCTTGGACGATATTTTTACGATATTGTCCGGTCTTGGAGATTTTTTGCGACAAGACACTTTCAAAGTAAATTTAATGTTGTATCGAATGACTTTTTTTTGAATGAAATTGGATGAAAATTGACGGAGTTGTGTGAATTTTACGATTTAATTATTTATAATCATTCAGTACAGTGCACTATGGGGTCGAAATCCGTTTTTAGCCGTCTAAATTTCTGAAATTTGGTTTGTTGCCTCATGAGGTCATTAATAATCACTGTGTGAAAAATTATAACGATCGGACTATTACCACGCCTACCTCCCATACAAATAAAACCGCGAAAAGGGTATAACTTGGTATATATTATAGATATGATCATGAAATTTGGTGTACTTATAAACATTATTATTGCCATATATCATTGCAAAAATGGGATAGATTGGATTATTACCACGCGCACCTCTCATATATGCGAAATTTTTAAAACTCTATATCTTGGACCCATTGTATATATAGTGATGAAATTACATATTCTGGTAAATAATAGCATATCACAATTTTAAACTGAGCACTGAAACTTTGAATAATGAAGCGGGTCGGGAAACAACCTTCTTTTGTTAGTAAAGGTTCAGTAAGAACACCGCCATAAAGTGATTGACTCCGCCAGGAAATAGGAATCATTGAAAAACGTTTCCAAGACAAGAGCTTCATTAACATGCTTGCTGATTACTGACGTTTTTGAATCAAATAGCACTCTGCACTGTGCACCGTACTGAATGATTATAAATAATAAAATGTTCCTAAAATCTTAAAATTCACACAACTCCGTCAATTTTCACACAATTTCATTCAAGAAAAACATCGTCCAAGACGAAAAAATGATTAAAAAAGCGAAAAATCGGAACTACTTTTAACTGCAGTCTCGTCCGACATGGTCGGAAAGAACTATTTTTCCTCTTTCTTTAAAAACAAAAATTGTAAATCGGTTAAAAATTTGCCAAGGTTTGAGCGATTGTTCACACCAACCTATCCAAAAACGTTTTTTTTTACCATAAACGAGATTTTGGGGGTTTATGGGAAATTTCCGCCATACCATTTTTCTTAGCATACCTAGACCTACAATTTGTGTTAGGTCTCCATAAAAGTTCAAGATCACTGTCATACAGTGTTGTTTATTATTATATATAACTACGCTGTAGTATATTGGGACCAAAACTAATCTTTTGTTTGTCCCTTTATTTTTATCACCCGCCTGAATTGAAGCTTATTGCTACTAAATCTAATTATTGCATGGTTTGAGGATCAATGGGTTTAGTCCTATTAACGCTTTTTGTTCTACTATTTGTATTTACTATAAATAACTTAAAACTCATTATGATCTCAGAAAAATTAAGATTTTAGCAACTTCTACTTGCTAAAGTGAGCTAAAATTACTAAAATTTGGTATGGAATATTTACTAAAATCTTATGGAATATTTCCACAAATAAATGCATACAACTGCTAGTGATTATTTTAAAAACTCTGGACTTAAATTGACATATCACTTGAAAATAAATACGGCACAGAAATTTCAACAAAATAGAAAGTACAAAACTATTTTAGTTTTCCATTTATATGAATGAAAAAAAAAAAAAAAATCTCAATAAAAAATGGGATTCTAAGCATGAGTATAAAAATCATTTCACTGTCCCCAGAAGAGGAAGGTCGAATCGATTTATGCCACCATGCATCTGCAGTCATGCAGAGAGAGAAAGAGAGAAAATCAAAATCTCGACTACTTACTTTATCAAATTGTGCATTTGTGCGAGCACAAATCGCACATCAATGAATTTTTGAGGTAGCCAAAATGTTTTTTTGTTTTTGCTTTAGAAAATAAAAAATTGTTGTTGGTATTTGTTGCCATGAATAAAAATCTAACACACAAATATAGCATCAGTATGCTTGGTTGATTTGGCTGAGTGCACGTAGCTTTTTACTTGGTACATATACAAACAAACAAACGAAATATTCACACATATACATAAATGCACAAAACACTTAAAGTAACAATTACAATAATACAACTAGCCACATATAGTATACACACACATACATACATATATAAAAAAAAAGAAATACAACAAATTCTGGTTTTTGAATTTTTGCTGCATAGACGACAATGCCGACTATGGCGACGACGAGGACAACAACGTCGTCTGCGGTTGAGTTTGGTTACACACATACATATATGTATATATTGCTGATAACATATACATACATATGTATGCATATACAAATTTATTCTTTTTGTATTTTTGTTGCTTTCATACTATCCCTTCAGTGAAGCCGACTAGTTCTATAAATAGTAAAGCAACTAGTTGCAAAGTAACCAGTACTGGTTCCACCGCAACCCCCAGTTACATGCTGTCAACTGCCTCTTTTACAATGTTAATGTCCTACGAGAAGACAATTGTCTCCTTATTTCAGGTAGATATTTCTACGACTAAATTGAATTTTCAGATTGTTTTTCCATTTTTTATTTTATTTATTATTTTATATAAAAAACATGTATACAAATATATGTATGTTATTTTCTATCAATAAATGTTTTGATATCTTCATCGGTTTTGCTGGGTTTTTATCTGAAATTGATATGCAGATAGAAAAGAAAATAAATGACAATATGTATTTTTATATTTTAAACATACTACTTACATGAAGAATACAAGTCCTTGTCCGTTTTTGCGTTCAATCTCTTCAGCTTTCCCAGATTTCATTGCTTCCACATACAAAAATATGGTTAAAAAAAAATTATTTTTTTTTTAAATTTTTTAATGATAATGTTATTTTAAAAATATTTTAATTAAATTCACAACTTACTTTTCATTCACTTTCGTTTTATTTTTCAAACACGCGACATCAAAATCAATCACAATAAAACTAAAATCAATCAAAAAACAAGCAACAACGCGTCACAACTGTAAATTTCCGTTACCAATGCCATTTGTTTTTGTAAAACTTCGTTTTTATTTCTTGTTTTTTCTGTGTGCTATATTTTAACAGCCAAATTTATATTTAGGATAAGCAGAATGAGCGCATATTTCTTTAAACTGGTGTCTAGCTGCATTACTTTAGCCCTAGTCATTGAACTAGTCTCTTTTTCACTATGCATATAACTAGATACTTTGTGCTACTAGTTCTTCATTTTACTGCAGGGATACTTTTGCTGTTAGTTTAAAGTTTAAGTATTTGTATGAGTGCTTGAGAATATGTCTGTGTTTGTTTGCATGTGAATGTATGTATGCACTCAACGCTATAGTTGTTTGTATATTTATTGCAACAGTGTGTCTAAGTATGTGTGTGTGTATGTGTATTTATTTGTGGCTAAAATGGAACGCGCAATCAGAATTTTATATGCTGGCGCTTTTTATTGTTGCTGCTGTTGATTTTGTTGCTATTGTTGCTGTTGTTATGGTTGTTGTTGTTGCATAGATATTTATATAGGCGCCACATTTGAAATTCATGACAAAAACCTTGAAACTTTTCCGAACCTATCTGTGTGTGTGTGTGTGGATATTTGTGGTTTATTTTGCTTGAGTGTATATTGCCTAGTTTTAGGCGTTTTTCTTTTTTGCTATTTTTGTGCTTCATTTAAATGAATTTTTAGTTGAATTGAATGCAAGATTTTATTTTTTTTCTTGATAAATATTTTTAAAGGTTAAATAGGCTTAAAATATTTAAAACCTTTTTATATTTATTATTTATGTTATTATTGTGCTAAAAATAAATTCTATAGAAAAATATAAATTCGCAAAAAATTGGAAAATAAAAATAAATTTATTGTAATATATATAGCACGAAATTTTCTATACTGTAGATTTTTAATAAATTATTGTATGATACTACAGGAATTGAGAAAATGAAATTGACATGAATGAATTTTAAATATTAATGCAATACAATTTTCGTGGCAAAATTAAGGATTCAGAACGACTAATTCTAATTTAGATTTTCATTCATATAATAGATGAAGAGGTTATTGGGATTATCTGTGGAAATTAAGCTATTTCCCTTCCTTTCCTTTCCTTCTCGATCTTATTCATAGCAATCTTCTAATTTATATTGAATATAAATATTTTAAAACGAAAACAAGAACAACAGCATACATTGGGAGAACAGAATCTCTTTTTATTAATATGAGGCTTAGCTTGTCTTTCGCAGTTTTTTTTTTCTGGGACTAAGCATAAAAGTTTTAGACATTTAAAAAAAATTTTAAAAACAATTTGGAATTTTTGTATCCTTTTTAAATTTAGACTTATTTGAAAGGTAATAAAGCACTAAATTTAAGTGAGAGGGGAAGAGGGGTGGATAAATAGAGTTTTTATTAAAAAAATCAATAATATTATGAACAAAATTATAAGTTCTTGTTCTGCTGTCCTTTCAATTTGACTTTGAATTTTTAAAATTAAAATGAAACTTAGTTCAAAATTTTACATCTAATTTTTTTATAACCCCTAACTCTACTTACCCAACAACAAGAAAATTAAAGACAGCGGATTTCTCTGCACTTTTTAAAAAAAATTTTTTTTTTTTTTTTAATATTTTTTTTTGGGTTTGGAGATCCGATCAAGAGACAGTTATGAAACAGGTAAAAAATGGGCTGCCACATTGTTTACTTCTCTCCTCGTAATAGCTCGGTAAAAATATCAATTCTAAATTTTAAATCTAAGTGATAGGTTGATGTTTTAGTAGTAACTAGTAATTCTGCTAGTCTTTGACAAAGCTAGCTGCCAGCAGAAAAGTAAGTAAGAGGTTTCCGTTTCAGAAACGAAACGATCTCGTTTTAGCAAGCCATCTTTTTCATTTACTTATAGACATGAACATTAGAGTGGATTGATTTTGTAACCCCATCGCGATAGTATTTTTGACATATCATAATATTTAATCTTAAGGTATACAAAATTTTCCAAAAGCGGCTCCAAGGCAAAGGCAAAAAAACTGAGTAAAAACTAAATTTTTCCTTGTACTGAAGCGCCATTTATGGGCTGAAATTTTCCGGACCAAGGTTCTTTGAATCAGCAAACTCATTTTTGGCTTCTATTTTTATTTATATATATTGGAAAAGGGGGTCGAAGTAAAAATCTGGGATAAGAGAAATCTTTCCGTGTGCAGGAACGACATCTATGGATCGGACGATTTTGTTTAATTTTATTTACTGTGGTGTTTTGATCAAAGGAACTCATTTCTGGCCTCTATATTCAACTCAAAACTATTTCATTGACGGTAATATTTTTTTAAAACTAAAAATTCGGGAAGGCGCATTTACAAAAAAAAAAAAAACTATATCAGATATCTGGTATTAACCTCCCTTTATATACATATATATTAGAGCGTACCAATTTGTATGGATGAATTTTTTTTTTGAAAAGTACTCTGACAGAAAAATTCTATATTCCATTTTGATCAACTTTGCTGAAGAAAGTATGGCAAAAAAATGAAGCCTACCCCCCCCCCCCCCTCCCCCCCTTAAAATTCGTAGAAGTTACAATGATATTAAACGTAACCATAGATTTTTCTTCAAACAACTACAGTACGTAGTACTAAAACTTCAACGAATTTTACGGGGGGGTAGGATTCATTTTTTGCCATACTTTCTTCGGCAAAGTTGATCACAATCGAACATACAATTTTTTCTGTCAGAGAATTTTTCAAACAACAAAAATTGGTACGCCCTAATATATATGGGACATTCTCTGTCAATGGGAGACCCTGCTCCTCTGTCCAAAATTGGTTAAGGTATTTCAGGGCATGTTTGGGCTCAAATGAGTGCTTATTATCTCTAGTTTCGAGTGCAACAAGGCCTTTTTTGATTTGGCATGATGGCGGACCAATATGGCGGCTGCAACTCTACCACTTCACCTTAAAATAATAGTTTTCTCAAGCGTACGTTTACCCAAGTCATCATAAAAAAACAGATAAAGCCTCTTTTAGTATATTTTTGTTCGCTAAATATGAATTTAATATTATTATTCACGGGAAATGTTACATCTTATCCCTAACCTCAAAAAGGTCAAAAAAGGCTGTTTTTCGGGTCTTACGCTTACCAAGGTTATCATAAAACGACGGAAAGAGCCTACTTTTGTGTAGCTTCAGCTGATAAATTATTTTCCACGGAAAATGTTACATGTCGTCCCTAACCTCAAAAAATAAAAAATCCCAAAAAATATTTTTTTGGTGTCTCATGTGTCCCAAATCACCAGAAAACTTCCCAAAAAACCTATTCTTCATTATTAATTTAGTTTTCACTCTAATAAAGCACTGCAAAGAAAACAGAGATTTACTAAGTTCACGTCGTTGTTTCTGGGTAACGCTAAAGGTATGTTACAGCCAAGTGAAGGAATGAAAATGGAAAAACAAGTCATTTGGGAAGCTTTCTGATGACTTGGGACACGTGAAACACGAAAAAAAGTTTTTTGGGATTTTTCATTTTTTGAGGTTAGGGACGACACATAACATTTCCAGTAGAAAATAATATGGGATTCATGTTCATCAACTGAAATTAAGACCCGTAAGACCTGAAAAACAGCTTTTTTGGACCTTTTTTGAGGTTAGGGACAACACGTAAAATTTCCTGGGAAAAAAATATTAGATTGTTATTCAGCGAACAAATGATGACTTGGGTAAGCGTACGCTTGATAAAACTATTATTTTAAGGTGAGGTGGTAGATTTGCAGCCGCCATATTGGTCCGCCATCACGCAAAATCAAAAAAGGCCTCGTTGCATTCGAAACTAGAGATAATACGCTTTCATTTGAGTCCTAACATGTCCTAAAATACTTTAACCAATTTTGGACAGGGGGGCTGGGTCTCCCATTGACAGAGAATGTCCCATATATATATGTTTTCTAAAAAAAATTTATATTTCCTTTAGGCTTTTGTATGTATGTATATTGGCTTCATAATATTTTACTGCATAGCTCAACTCTTAGTGGCTTTAAAACAATAAAAAAAAATTTAAGGAAATTAGGTAAATTGAAAAGAATGAAGGCATTTTTTTATTATTTGATAACCCAAAACTTCAGCAAGTACGTAAGCTTCATACAAAATGAAGATTATGCTGCGGCAATAAAGAGTTTGTTCTTTTTTTCTTTTTTTTTTGTTGCCATTTAAAATCATTGAAGCGTGAAGACAGGAAAACAAAGACACACACATTCACCTATAAGAACAAACAATTACAGCGCAGGAAAAAAAAACACACGCTGACAGTAAAAAAGAAAACAAAAAACCTAAAGTACTAACGCATCAACGTGTACGTATGGATGAATGTGCATACCTTTTATTTCAATAAAATCCAATAATAGTTGCGTATACGCCATGTATGCTGTCAGCACAAATTCACACACTCATACAAAAAAAAAACCCAAACTGACTTGCCTAAATGGCTTATTCAGCAAGAAACAAACAACAAAAACAAAAAAAAAACAGACAAAAAACAAACACACGCAAAACAAGAAAAAAAACAACAAAAATTTGGTACACGATGCAGAAAAAACAATAGAATTTAAATGATTTTAATGTTGGGTAGTTCAATTTTATTTCCACGCCTCTCGTCGTTGTGTTGTGTGTGCGTCAGAGGATTTTGTATGGCTTTTGTATGCGCCGCGCTGTTTGCAGCAATGTGCTGCCAATATATTTTATATATTTGTTTTTTACTGTATTTTTTTTTTTTTTTTTGTTTTTGCCCTTGGATTATAAGCTTGAAGTGATATGCGCTGCCAGGGAACAATCATCGCATGAGATCGTATGAATATTATGCTATGGTGGTAATAACAATAATAATAATTGTCAATTGCTGCATATGTATTGAATACTCATACTTCTGCATACTCATATACATACATACATTTGCGTAACAAGTGCTCAGGCATGTATGCATATAGTATAAAAATATTGACTTTTATTATTTCTTCCTTAAATAATTTCCTGTGTTTTTGTTTGTTTTTTGCTTTGGTCTATTTTGTTTTTTACAGTGTATTGTATTTGAGTTTTATTCAACAAAATTATGTAATTTTTAAAATTTACATTCAAAATATTTTTTAATTTTATTTATAATTCAAATTATTATATCTTAATAAATGCTTTGGGTGTTGGATTCAATAAATGTAAGAACGCCAGCAGTGGAAGCAACTAATAATCAAAGGTATTTGCACCCTAAGTTTCTCTCCTTTGCAGTAGTTACGCGACTTTGCTCAACAAATTGAAGACTTTTGTTTTTTGGAAGAAAAAGAAAGGACAAGGAGAAGGGAGAAGAAAAAAAAAGAGGTCGCTGTGGCCTTTGATTTTTTCAGTCAGAGATGCGGATTGAAAGAAACAATAATCATTTATTTCGAGAGGAAGTTCCAGTTGGAATTTCGGAAGTTTCGGTTAAGCTTTCCCTTTAAGTTTATTATTTCTCTTTCGGACCGTGAAGAAACCAGAGGAGTTAGCGCAAAACCGAACCCGGAGTCGTATTCTCTAACCCCCATTTCTTTTAACAATTTTTCATCAAATCAGAAGTATTGCTCTTCTGAAGACCTGAACTTCGATGGGTCACCGGCAACCATGTGACTCTCAATAGGAACTTTTTAAGTACATTTTTATTCGATTTTTTTTTGAAAGATATACAAAGTTTTTTGATATTAATTCCTCAGACTTTGTGGTTTATTTAAAGCAGAATGCACACAGTTAAAAAAAGCATAACATTTTATTTGTTCAAAACATTAACACTCCACTTTGCTGCACTGGTGACATCTGTTGCTCCCTTCTTCAGCAGAAGAAAAATTGAGATAGTGATTAAGTTTCAATGCTTCATATGGTTCGAATTTTTAATATTCAGTTCCTCTGTTCCAATTCTAATTTTAAACAATTTCTCAAAAAATTTCATTTTACTAATTGGTCTCTCTCTATTCACTATAATTTCTACCAGTATCAACAAAATATTTTCAGTTAAATGAATTTAAATTTTACCATAATCTAATAACTTCAAAAGTATAATACACAAATTCCATTCTAAGGAATATTTTAAAACTTTCAAGTACATAAATTTTTTATGGAAAAATAATTCCAAAAACATAACACAAAATATGTTGGAAATTTACATGAGATAAACAAGTAAAAATATTTGAAATTCTCAGGTAAGTGAACTATTTATGTATCACTATGATTTGTTGCTACTTACATACCAACTATCAACTCCTCAAGCTATATGCCATAGTTTATTTACGTGTTGTACTCTTGCTGCTGCCATACCACGTTAAGTTAGCAGCGTTTTCTCATGCCTTTCAATGTATATTTTTGTCAACATCATCATCAGCAGTAACATCAACAGCATGTCATTTTAAACAAAATCAACGAAAGTAAAAAACAATAAAAAAAAAACTACACCACTAACAAAGTAGCTTCGGTGGTAAAGGGAGTGGTGATGGTTATGGGAGAGCGGTAATGGTAATAGAAGTGAGAGTGTAGAGAGAAAAGGAAACAACCATGAGAACATGAACAAGAAGAGAATGAGCATATCAACATCAAATTTTTAGTTTGTTTAGCATGTCATCAAATTCTAAATGAAAATGTTGAAAATTTTCTAACAAAACTGAAAGGATTACATTGACATTCTTTTCATTTCGTTTATACATATATGTATGTATATATGTAAGTTAGAGAGAACACAGGTGGATATGACGACAACAACGATGACAACGTCAACGAAGAAGACGACAACGTCAACTATGACGATGTCATGGTTAATATGCAAAATAGATAGTAAAATGAAAGAACAAATGAAGACAACTGAAATGTTTCTAGAATTCGTATTTAAATATGTATGTATGTATGTGTATAAGTAAACGAACCTCAAAATGATAGTACATGTTTGCTAACTTGCTTTTTATACTGAATTGCTGTTTGTTTCTTCGTGAAAAGCCTCACCCAACTGATTACACAACAAAAATTTTGTACGCTTGTTTCGAAAAAAAGTTGTCGAAATATGATGAAAAAAATATTGTACAAACTAACCCCATACACTGAAAATAAGTAATTTAAAATAACAGAAAAACATTTTATGGAAACAGCATTAAAGATTGACAAAATTTAGACCAATAACCAATCCTATATCCAGATTAAAACTAAGGACTGAACCAAATTAAAACCGAATTCTGGGAAAAAATGACGCAAAATTCAGACCAAAAACTTAGACCGGTATGCGGGTCAAATAAGAAATTGGAGAGAAAATCAAATTCGGACCAAAACTCAAAACCAAAATTCAGGTCAAAATCAAACTAAAAATTAGATATTAATTCCAAAAAAAAAAATCTGACCATAAATCAAAAACAAAATTTTAGTTAAAATCAGACTGAAATTCTGACCAAGATTCGGAAATTTTAATCCAAAACTCAGAATAAAGTGTTGAACTATATTCAGATGCAAAAGCAGTCTAAGTATTGAAATTGAGTTATGTTAATATTTTCTCTGAACTTTATTTCTTTTCGTCTGAGAAACCTGTTCATGTTCTTTAAAAGCCTTGTTTCTTGTTTACTTCTCAGATTTTTCTTACTCTTTCTGGATTTTGTAGAATTCAGACCAAAATTCTACCAAATTCTGAATAAAACTCAGATCGGTATTAGGACTAAAAATCGGGCAGGGTTTCTGTCCCAACTCGGTTAAAAAAGTTTTGGCAAACAGTCATACGAAATTCAGACCAAAATTCAAATTCAAAGTCAAAATAAAGTTAAGCCCAAAACTCAGTTCGAAAGTCAGACCTAAACATATCAAAACTTAGATCAAAATCAAATCAGAAATCTGACCAAAATTCAGGCGCAAAATCGAACTAAATTCGCAAGTGTGATCATGAACTGATCGAATGCGGACCGTTCAGAAAAAATGACACCTAGAATCATTTTCTCACAAAAACACACACTCTCTCATGTACTAGACTTTCAAATAACGAACTGTTATGCAGACTAGCTACAATGGGAAAAAAAACAACAACATAAGTGTATAGAACGGTAGTGGAAGTTTCTTTCAATATCTCTATTCAGTGAAGATATTTGGAATCAAATCTGTAATTCTGGGTTATGATTTCAAATATTAGTAGCTTATATAGGATATTGAAAGATTAAGAACTATCACTAAGATCACTGATGAGGAATTGTGGCGGATTCCGAAACGGCCGTCTGATTTGCCCGTCTCTATAAACATTGTTGTTGTGATGACTACATTTGTTCATTAACCTGTTTATATATAACTTCAAATAATGAAATTGACATGAACTTGAAAATTAACCTCTAGATTAAATTTTCATAGTCTCCTAAAAAACTTTCGTGATTTGTTTATATTTTCTCTGACTATTTTGTTCGTTTTTGTTTCTGAGATTTGTTTCGTATTGTCTCTTTGTTGTTTGTTTTTTTTTCTCTAAAATTTGTACCTTACCTTAGAGACTAAGCTTTGTTTATGTTCATCCTGGAGTTTGTTCATATTCTCTCTGAACTTTGTTTTTTTTTTTCTCTCTGAATTTTATAACTTAGTGTTCCTGACATTTGTTCTTATTCATTCTGGTTCGTGTTCACATTCTCAATCAGTTTTGTTCATATTCTCTCTAGAGTTTGTTCCATATTTCGTTTGAACTAAGTTTTTAATTTTATCTGTGCTTTGTTTGTTAAAAGTTAGCTCAAGTGGTTGTCTAGGGACTCAGGCTAGAACATTCCATTCTTATACCACATAGTTGGATCTACAGTTTAATGCCGGTTACAAACGGAGTATTTCTTCTGAGTTTTACTTAAATTCTATTATATACTTTCCGGTTTCTAGTACTTAAATTTACATAGAAATTCATTCAAAGTTCTAAACTGCACAGATGTTTATTTAAAAACTAGGAGATATTGTTTTATTACCACAAAGCCATAGGATCATTCATTGTTTTTGGGTTTATGTATAGTATGTAGAAGGTTGAATTCATATATGTATGCACACGTCCTTGGAAACTTTTTTTTTTCAACCTTTTTTTTTATGTAATTTTCTGTTATGCCATCATAAAATCTCAAGTCTAGACATTTGCAGTCATTTTCCATCAAAAAATTGTCTTGTTAATTTATAAAAACAGAAAAATAAAGGAAATTTTTGGCACAAATTAAACTCACTGAACATACACGCAGAATACGAAAAAAAACCTCAAAGAAAAGCAAACCAAAAACAAAAACAAAACAAAAAAAAAACTCTTAACCCAAAATAAAATTATGCAAAATAAGTAACCAGAAAATAAAGGAAACCAAAGCAACAACAATGTTGGAAAAAACAGCTGTCGCAAAGCATTAAAGCGTGAATATTTGAAATAATTTTAGCATATTCTTTTTTCTTTTCTTTCTTCAAAACACTTACTCGTTGGTATTTTTTCTTTTGTTTGAGTTTTTGCTTCACATATTTCTCACACCAACCAACAATGTCACAATATAGCAGGCCCTTAGAAGCATCATACTAAGTTACTTACTTACTCACTTACTTCCTTCTCATCATCATCGCATTATTGCGTAAAACTCTTTAATAATACAATTTTGAACCCTTTAGCCACGAACTCGCATATATATATATAAAAAGAAGCTTGTTTCTTAAAGTAGAAAATTGGCTTTTTTAAGGTTGGAAATAAAAAATATAAAAGAAAAACGCAAGAAATGAAAATCTTAAATAGGGGAATCAAGAGTAGCGAATTTGGTGTTTTAAATAAAAAATAAGTTAAAATTGCACACACATACATATGCTCACATGTATATATGTACATATATATGCACACAAATAATGTAAAAAAATATTTGCTTACACCATGTTATAAATACAAAGTGACGCACCGCTCTCGATGCGATGTAAGAAAAAAAACAATGGAAAAAGTTTTGTTTTGCATAATTTTTGGTACGGCAGCAACATACTCTGGCATATCATATAAGTGTGCACTGAGAAAATTTATAATCTAAAAATAAATAATTATTATGTTATCAGATCTAGCAAAACACAAATTCTGCAATTAATTTGAGCTCTAAATCCGTCACTAAAATTTTTAATTCTTTGAATATGCTATCTACATCATGTGCATTATAATATTGTCTACATGTAAACAACTAGTTTAACTACGAGCACTGCAATCCAGCACGAATATTATAAAAACTGTTTCTAATAGTATTATGAAATGAAATTATTGAATAATATTATTTGTCTACATTAAAGTGTTCTTGATAGTGTAGTGTTCTAACAGCTACAAACCTTAGAGCACCAGATGGAATTAAATGGAGGCCTTTCCAGTAATTAAAAGACCTGGACTATGCGGATGGCAGCTGTTTTTTGTTTTAAGTCACATCAATTAGTGGGTATTAAAGCAAAACTGGAAGCCCTTATTAACATCGCAGGCAGCGTTGGGCTCAAAATCAATATAGCTAAAACAAAGCTCATGAGAGTACAAACATCAAACCAAGAACCACTCATCATCAATATAGATAAAGCATCCGTCATAATCCAGGAGGTAACCCAATTCTGCTATTTAGGTAGTATAGTGGCCGTAGACGGGAGAGCCGATGCTGACGTGATGTCGACGACGACAATCTACAAAGCGCGGACTGTGTTCTACAAACTTGGCAAAATATGGCGGTCGCGGGCATTATCGCGTAACACAAAACTACGTATCTTTAACAGCAGTATAAAGCCAATCCTACTTTATGGTGCGGAGACATGGAAGGTTTCAGACAGCATTTGTAAAAAAGATCAAGTTTTTGTAAATAAATGTTTGCGAATTCTCTGTCAAGTTTTCTGACCCAACACCATTTCAAACGAAGATCTCCTAGCTCTTACCAACGGTACCGAAATTCAGGTCGAGATAAAGAAGAGAAAATGGTGCTGGATTGGATACACGCTGCGTGAGCCGGACGGAGACATCGCTCGGATGGCTCTTGAGTGGAATCCTCAAGGCAGCCGCCAAAGAGGAAGACCTCGTAATACTTGGCTAAGAACGATACACTCCGAATGCGCGTCTTTGGGCTCCTGGGAAGAAATCCGGAAAATGGCATTGGATAGAAGTCAGTGGAGAGGATTATTTGTTTTAGATTTGCTTAATTAAAAATATGTATATATATAAATAAACCAAAGAATATAAACAAAAAGTGTAGACAATCCGGAAATATTCGAATATGCTCGACTTAAAACAAAAATTTTTGACTAAAAGTTTACATTGAACTTCTATAATATTATGAATGAATCTTTTTTTATAGTACGATAGCCCATAGAGATCTGAATGGACCTACAGATTTATGCCGAATCCAAATGGTGAAGTGAAAAGCTTTGGTAATTTCTACTCATGGAGATTTTTTATTGTTAGCTAAGATCTGGTGCTGTGTAGAAGATTTTTATTTTTCAATTTTAGATCGTGCCTGCCATCGAACCTCGCTACTTTACATAGCAGTCTAGCACTCTAATCCCTACGCTACGGCGACCTCCATGTAAGTGAGAGGAGACTGAAAGCTTTATGTCATGAGGTCATAGAACTTTCTGTATCTCCCCCTATTAGAATCTTTCTCCTTTCCCCCTACCCTTTCTCACTCTGTTTCCCTTTCTCCTTGCACTCTATATCTCTCACCTCACTATGGCATTGATAAAGACAAGGCCGTAGCCAGGATTTTTTATCGGAGGGGAGGGGCGGGTTTTCTTTCGAAGAAAATTGATATTGACTTACCATTACTGATGATGAGCCCGACCTCAAAATAATTACCAAAAATACAAAAAATAGTCAGAAGCTCATTTCTTTCAAATTATTACCAGTGAGAATTCGGGCCATGATAAGGAGTCCGTATGAGGTTGGCTTATATTCCCGAAATTCGTTCAGTTACTGCATTGAAAGAGCTCTTCCGAGTCGGGGTGCTCTGAGCAATAATGGGTTAAAGAATTAATTACATTTTAAGATTGCTTCCTAGAACTTTGGAGCTGATCCACTACTACTGCCTTACATGGGCTTTGCGAATAAAATGGTTTCTATTGTTTGTGAATGAGTTTTTTATACTGAACACGAATCTGAGTTCAAAAATTTCCCATCACGCCAAGTTTTGGAAAAAATGGGATGGAAAACCCTAAAATAGAATTTTTGGTCATTTTTAAAAATTGGAGAACTGAACACTGGCGTGCTTCTCTTTTTGTATCCAAAGTCAAACCTCATGTCAAAGAAAACAAATCGGATCTGGTCGCATAGTGTAACTAAGATTTAAAGTTTATTTTTTTATATTTGAAAGAAACCGATGGAAGTAAAAAATATTTAAAAACTGTTCAATAGATTTTATTTTAACTTTTTTTCATCCACTGGCAATTAATATCAAAAAATAGAAGAAAGTTTCCACATTTCGGGAGGGGGGAGGCAGGCTGGGGCGGTCATAAACCCCAAAACCTCCCCCCCTAAATTCGGCCTTGTAAAAAGAAAGCAATTAATCAGGAAAATAAAAATAAATACACTCTTAAAATCACCGAATCAAAATAACAAGAGGCATCTTCCTTTTTTCTCCTGACCCTCTTACTATTCTTTCCTCGTTTTCACTTTTCCTTTCCTCCGTCTGTTTTTTTTTTTTTGTCTATAGCAGCTTGCTCGAGTGCATAAGCGCATAAGAAATTTTACACGCATAGGGGTCATTTCCATAGAAAAAGAGCTTAGTCAGTAATTTTGCATATATAGATGGCCTTTACCGGTTTGCATCAAATCACGCCTGTTCCAATCCCCTAAATCCAAATCCACTCTGTTTGAATCTTCTTTCTGCAACTCTACTTTGTCCTACTGCTTTTTCCTTCTACCCCAATTAATAAACCTTTACTTCTTTTCTTCCTCCTTCATTTCCCTCTTCTGAATTTTCCTTTCGTCCATACACCTCTTCCCTAGCCCCTATGCCCAGGCACTCTCCCTCAGGCCCTCTCCCTCAGGCCCTCTCCCTCAGGCCCGCTCCCTCAAGCCCCCTCCCACATTTCCCTCCACTATTTCCAATTCTCTATTCCCCATTCCCCTAACAAACATTTCCTGCTCTCACATTACCTTCTCTCCATTCCTTTCCTTCACTTCTTTTTCTTCCATTCTTCTATTTCTCTCTCTCCTTTACTTTTTCTTTCGCTGCCCGTGTATTCAACCTAAAACTAGAAACATTCTTCATTCCTTTGCGTACAAATATAATACCCTCAATATAAGTGAATGTGAAGTGCTCAGTCTAAGCTTTCAGTGAGCTGCAGTGCTATAATATTATAAAGCTAGAAATTCTTCCAGTGTACCTAAAAGTTACATGAAAGTATTCAAAACTACATATGTGAGTTCTACATATGAGAGTTTTTTTTTTTTTGTATATGTACCAGTGTTTATGTATGCCAATGTGTATGTTTGCATGTATGTATGTGTGCTTATCAAATACGCAGAAAGAACAGTTTACAATTTCTTTCACCTACTTGTTATTTTACAGTTTACGCATCAAAGAATTTTTAAAATGATTTCTTTACACAAAAGCGAAATCGAAAGATAATAAGACAACAAACGAAACCAAACGAAACGAAATGAAAAACGCGAAAAAATTTTTGTATAACCTAACAACAATGACAACAATCATAATAATACATACAAACACATAAACAATATATACATATGCATGTGTGTATACAGACACATTTAAATATAAAATATGAAAGGTGCTTTCATTTGTGGAAGTCTCTCTCTCTCTCGCTCTCCCTCGATTTGAAAGAACTACTTACAATATCATTATTAACATGGCGTGACATGGGAGGGGGAATGGGGAAGGAAGAACAGGGTCATGCTGAGGAGACATACATACACCTGGTGAAAAAAGAAGAGTGTTTATGTGTGGCATAAAGCACTCAAGCAGTCAGCTATTGCCACAACAACATCAGCAGAAATCGTGGAAGAAAAAGAAGAGCAAATAAGTATGAGAAAAAAAAGAGTTCGGAGTTCAGGTGAAAAGGATTCAAAGTATACTAGCGAAAAAAAATATAAGCATAGGAGCTTAACAAATGATTTCTTGAGTGATGATTTGAAAATCATGAAAGAAAATTCGCTGCTTTCGTTGCTACTCAGAACCTGATGCCTGCTGATAGTAAAGGATTTGTGTGTATATCTAATGGTGTCTGTTCAAATATAAGTGTGTGTGTGTGTGTGGGGGGGGGGGGGGGGGAGCCTAACACACACATCTCTGAAAAAGATTGTGAAAAAATATACGCGTACGCGGTTGACAGCTACTTTGAAAAGAGTTTGACTAAAGTGGGCATATAAAAGTGAAGAAGATTGAGAAGAATAAGAGAAAACAGGACTTGAAGTGGTTTCAAAAATATGAAGGAGCAGGAGTGTTTTTTTCCTACTTGGCTCAAAATATCAACTCTTAAATTTATTTTTTTTTGTTGCTTGTTTTGGGAGCTGACTGTAAATATTAACGCCAAAGTTAAGTTAAGCAGAGTAGAATAGAATAGAGTAACGCGTCATCGATATCAGTTAATACGATGCGGCAAATTTGACTTCTGTCAAAATCGAGATATGCAATTTATATACCTACACACACAAAGACAGCTCGGCGTTATTCTACGAACACCCACACATGTTTGAAAAAAAAAAACTCAAATTTAAATTCAATTGTTACTGCTGCTTCTGCTTTTTCGTTTTTAATTTTTTGATGAACATTGAATTTGATATAAACTAGAGGAGTAAAAAATAAAATGTGATGTGAACATATTGTGAAACTTCAAAAAGAGAATGAAAGTAGCAAAAAATTGACGTATTGACACATTGAATTTAAAAACAGATTTGTCAGCAAAAACTTGGCAAAAAGTATCCAACAAGAAAAAAATAAAATAAAGGGGAAATTGTTGTTAGTTTAGTGTTTGTAGTAATAAAAACTTCTCACATAGTTGAAGCATAGAATTTAAATATGCTAAAAACACAAATGTTTGACTTCGGTTTCGGCTGCTATTGATGTTTGATGTGTTGATGATGATGGAGAAATAGTAGGTTTGTTTCTTTTGAAAATTGGAAAAAGTAGAAAAGGATAAAGGTTCATACAAAAAATGCGCATTTAATAACCCAAGCAGACTTTTCTTACTCTGGGTAGTGAAAAATTTAGGAGTTAGTATCTAGTCAAAATTAATATTAGGGCGGGTTGAAAAAATCTAAATTGTTCAAATCGAAAATCAATAGTGTGAAAAAGTCAAACTTGCAATCGATAATATTAGTTTAAAATAAAATTTTAAATTTTTGAAAAGAATTTTTTTGTAAAAAAATTGTACTAGATTAAGGATCTAATTTTTTTAAATTTATATTTTATAGGATATGAAAATTGTATTTTATTGATGTGTTTCCAAAACATTATTAAATTCAGTTGATTCACAAGTTATTTTCAGCTCTAGATTACTTTTGAAAACTTTCAAAGTAAACTATGAATTGCACACTTTCGCAACTAATCGTTAAATACTTTGTAATATTTTTTTATAGCCAATTTTAAGTATAATTTTAAGTGCTTTTTTGGAAAACATCTTTCTAATAAAATATTCATATTTTATTATGTATTTTTCAAAAGTTCCAAACTTTTGTAAGTGCTGTGACGACCCAAAATCGACAGTTAAATTTAGGCCACGCAATATCCGGCTTTGCCCTATGTACTAACAACAACACCGCCACTGTACACAAACACAGCCAGCAGCGCACACACAAGTAACGGGATCATCGTATGATGTAGACAGCCTACTGCGATGTCAATTCAAATATCTGATGAGCAATATTATCATACGATCGAGAATAACCAATCACAGACGAGATACAAAATAGCGCATCATTTTCCAGTACTACAAAGAAGAAGAAGAACTGGCAGTACAGTCTCTTTTTTATTGTGTGGATAGCAGCCGACAAGGAAGGAGTACTGGGTGCCAACAGCGGAGGAAGAACAAATGCGTGCAAGTGAGTGATTTGGTGTACCAACGACTAAAGAAAGTGAGGAACCCAGTAGGGCAATTCCCCCTCCCTTAACGGACAATCCCTAGTGATCTAGATACGAACTTATCAGGAAGCTCTCGTAAAAAAGCAGGTCTCGTGCATGATTGACGTGTTTTGATTGACCTGCATGTGCGAGCCGACCTGGTCTACCGGGTAGAAATCGCCAGGTCTTACCTCTATGATTGACGTGTTTTGGTCGACCTTCATAGTTGTGAGCTGACTTGGTCTCGTAAGCAATAAAACACCAGGTCTTACTCCCACGCTTGGTCCCTAGGAGGGAGACAACGAATCGAAGCAGAATCATTTTGGGTATACCAAAAGCAGCGAAGCACACACACGGATTGAATTCCTAGGTACAGCAGGGGCTCTTCACTAGCGCATTCTCTTGGTTGTCCAAGCATTGTATTTCTGTTATTCATTCATTCTGTTACATTAAGTGAATTTGTGATTTTAAGTTTCACCTGAATATTAAATGAATTGTGAAAAAATAAATGGTGTTTTTGTGTTTAAACGAAACTAGTGTCTCCTGCAAAATACAAATAGTTGTAACGAAAGGAACCTCTGAAGCTTGCTGAGTTCTACCCGGGCCAAGAAAGAACGTTCCGTTACAGTGTCTTGTGGAACTGCAAAACTTAACTTGGTTTTAATGCAATTTTTTAATAATATTTCTGACTATCAAATACAATTCTCTTCTGCACTATTAACTTTGGATTAGAACAATTTTATTTTTTCGGCCCGCCCTAGTTATTCAAAAGTTTACTATTGCTGCAACAACAAAATTAAAAAACTGATTTAAAATAGTATTTTGACTGCAATTTGAAATTACTTGTATGCTCTGTTTACTCATTTTGAAATTTGGCGTCTACACTCAAAGAAATATTTTAATAAAGTGTGCAAGTAATTTCCATTATTTTTTCGTAGGCGCAAGTCGGACGGGCCACTCACTATCCCGTGAAGAATAAAGTCTGTGTCTCGATTTGAATTTAAGTCTAAAAAAAATATTCTCTTTTTATTCAGTTCTAATTCAGGCCAGAAATCAGAAAATAATTCAATCATCCTGGACTTAGACCTGATTTCCTTTACTTTAGTCTGAATTTAGTTCTGAAATCGAAAAATAAATCAATCTGGCCTCTTTTTTTTTAAAAACTAAAAATAATTCTAGCTTCACTGATTGAGGTCTGAACTCTGACTAAAAATGAAAAACAGAAATTTGTTTGTTTCTTCACCAGAACTTTAGCCCTTTCGTTAATTTTGGCTAATATATTGTACAAAAAAATGTTCATATTTCACTACTTCTCATTTCAAACCTATCAGGAATTTTAAAAATAAAAAATTATTCTTTAAATCCAGCATGGTTTTTATCTTTATAATTTAAGTTTGAGCAAAAACGGGAATACAGCCTTTTTTTCTATTTTATTTTGAAAAACAGTCCAAATTACTTTTGTGTGAATTTATGAAGTGAAGGTACTAAGTTTAAAATTTTTAGCAGGTATATAATTTTTTTTTAATTATAAGAGTTTCAAATGGAAGTTAAAACTCCATTTCATTATACAAAATTAATAACTTAAAAAAAAAGTTGTTAAAAAAAATTGTTTTACATGCTTAAAAAATTGTACATTATAGTGTACAAATTCACGCAACTCTAATGTGCAATAAATAATTTGGTTACTATTGTGTACAAAAGACATGAAAGGTTGAAGATTTTTGAATTATTTTCTGCGGGTTTTAAAAAAATTGTGATAGTGTTGATTTGTTTTTTGTTCAACAAATGAAAAAATAACAAGGTTCTGAAAGTGGATGCTGATAGAACTCGAGAAGGAAATTATACGGGTCTCGGCGTATTAAAAGTATACGTCAAATCTTTTTTTTACGTAGGCCCAAAGTTTGCTCATTTCTAACAGATTAAGTAAACCATAAGATAATTAGTAGTTTTGCTTCAGAACTTGTTAGTATGTTCAGCAATTTATAGTAGAATTTTCCGTAGAATATTTTCTTCTTACATATTAACCCTTTGGCACCCACTATTATGGTTCTTTTTTGCCTTTTTAGAAAAAGTTTCTTTTTTGATCCATTACGAGGGTTGATAGAGGATTAATATGTTCAAGAAATATGTTGTACATGAAATTTTATTTTATAGTAGAATTTTCCGTAGAATATTTTCTTCTTACATATTAACACTTTGGCACCCACTATTATGGGTCTTTTTTGCCTTTTTAGAAAAAGTTTCTTTTTTGACCCATTACGAGGGTTGATAGAGGATTAATATGTTCAAGAAATATGTTGTACATGAAATTTTATTTTAGATCACTGAACAACAAAAATCTGTATACTTGACTTTAGGAAAAATATACCCAAATTCCAAAAATGTTTCAAATTTTCCCCTTTTATACTCAGTAAACAATTGTGTTTTTAAAAGTAAAATAAACCTAAGTTGTTTTTTCCACAAAAAAAAAATTAAGAAAATTAAAATTTTTTTTCTCGAATTTTTACTTCTTTCATGCATTTTGGTGATTATAATGTACAAAATTCCAAAAGCTCTACAGCCTTTCCCAAAAACTTCTTTCATCATTTTTTTGGTATTTATACTTAAAGTCCGAATCTACGAGTATAAAACTACAAAAATTTTTATATCACAAAATTTTTTAGCCCTCTTGAACTTAGGCTTAGAAGCAGTGATTGTACTATTAAAAATATTTATCGTAGTTTAGAACTGGGAAAAAATAAATCCGCCTTTAAGGTCTGCTGACTTAGATCTGAAATTTAGGTTAATATAAAAAATACTTTAGATCTGAATTATGCAAATTATTTAAAAAGCTTTAGGTCTACTAGTAGGTCTAAGCAAAAAATTCTGAAGCTTTCCTACCTTTGAATCTGTCTGAGTCTGTCATAACTAAGAACTAAGAAAAATATATTTCTAGATTTTCTAATTTCCGATTTCAGGTCTAAGTAACTACCTGAAATCTGAAATCAGACAAAAAACTTTGAAATTAGATACCCAATTTTTTCAAAATTTAAGATCCACTAGAGCGTCTATTCTTAAATCTAGGATTGAAATAATAATTAATACTGAAATCTGAACCGAGATAAAAAATATTGGTTGAGGTTCTTAAGTTGCTAGTTCAAAAGTATCGTTCATAATGACCGGAATATCTTTTGAAAGGGTAGGGCTTCATTCCTAAAACCACCCCGTCTCCAAATCTCTTCATGAGAGTTTATCTACATACGTTTATAATTACTGTACACAATTTTCGTATTCTAAAATATTGACATATAGACTGAGCAATCTTTGACAGCAATTTATTATTGTAAAGCCAAGCTGCATTACTTACTATATTAACATTCAGAAAGCCTTAAGCATAGCTGTGATAGTTCAGAAGTTAACCCATTAAGAACGAGCGGGATTGGTAAATAGATAAAGAAAGTAACTTGAGAAAAAAATTGTTTTTAACCTGACTCAGGGACGGCTCAGCGACAAGAGTATTACTGGGTTAAGAGTTCGAAATAATGAAAAAAATAAGAACTTGGGAATATCTTCAGTAGAAAGCCGGAAGTTTGCTTACTCTGTCTTAATTCTGACTAGCTTGAACTCTGATCTGAAAGGATATTCTGTTTTCTACTGGATATTCAAATACTTTGCTGTGCCTATAGTTTTCTAGGCTTTTGCTCTGGTTTTCAATTGTACTTTTAAATTTAAATCACATATTTCATGGATTTGCAACACTGAATCACTTCAGATCTGACCATATCGATTTTTTCTTGAGTGTACCCAATTTCATCGATTACTTGAGAATTATTGGTGTTCCCCCATTTTGTTATTATCAGTTTTTATTATTGTTGCTTTCAATGAATTTTACAATTTACTTAATTTTTTTCTGTTTCTTCTCTTTACTTTTCTTTGCGATTTATTTCGCTTATCTTTGATTTTAGTTTGGAATTGCTCGTTTATAAATGTACCATTTTATTTACATATTTATGTATATACATACAAACAAACACTTATATTTGTATATACGTAAACTATTTTGTATTCAAATGAATTGCAAGACGAACGAACATCATTATCTTAGAGCTGTCGAAAAATAGATTTATTATTTGTGATTTTGAAAAATTGTTTTTTCATCTATTTGAGTTGGAAGAGAGTATTAAGTTTTAGATGTAGTCGGAGTAGGTATCGACATTTGTTGTATTTCAATGTAATGTTGATGTAAAGGGATTTTCCAATTTTTTCTTTTAATAAGCTTATCTGATTAAAAAGCGTATAAGTAGACATAATAGAGGATAATAAATGTCTATGATTTTTTAGAAAATGAATTATTTTATTTATCATGGCAATCGAACCTAAAGCAGATAGGACTCCAGTCTAGCACTCAGCCAGTGGCTATAAAAATATTTATAAATATATATGAATACTAAATTTAAAATAAAAAATATAAAAATAAAATCTTTATATCAGTTTAAATAATTTCATGTTAATTTATTAAAAGAAGAAATTTCCATAAGCAATCTATCTGCCACAGCAAAAGGCACAAAACTACCGCAACCAAACCATACTAACCAACCACACCCACTTTTTCAGCACATAACACACAAATTAAATTTCCGTTTACGATATAAACTTTTTATTTTGCTACTTTTTTTCATCTTCTTTTTCCTGGTATGTAGTTATTGCAATGTGGTCAGTGAGTGAGTCCGTGAGTGAATGCATGAGTTCTTCTGGTAACTCTCTCTTAGGTACGTGGGTATATCAGTAAATACACTGTGTAAACGTAAGAATTTATATATATATATAAATTCTAACATCTCGTTGAGCATACATGCGATAGTTATGTAGTTAGTTAGATTGAGATTGCCACAATATATGAAATATGTGCTTCACACTAGCTACCTACATATTTTCCCTCGATTGCGCTGCTATTACGCCCGCCACAATATGTTACAGGTGTTCCCAGTGGGAAATACATAAAACTTATTGCTGAAATCAACTAAAAAAGCGATCTCATCATTGTGTCTCCTGAATATACGACAAGTGAAGGGAATAGAGAAATAATAAGGGGGAAAGGGAAAGAGCGTGAGGAGGGGAGAGGAGGGGAGGGAAGGAAAGTAGAGGCAAGCAGAGGGAAACATAGCTGGAGAGCCAGCTGGAAGATCGAGAAGAATAAAAGAAAGAAGGCTGAAAGTGAGGAAGAAAAGGTATGGAAAAGAGAGTGAGCGAAAGAGTGTTCTGTCTGAGAAATTGGGTGAGCAATAAGAGGGTAAGGGGAGAAAAAGATAATACCTTGGTGAGAGGGAGAAAGATAAATGTTGGAAAAGAGATGAGCAGGGTGTAGAGGAGAAAGAGCGATAGTCAGAGAGAGAGAAAGAGATAATCAGAGAGTGATAAGCAGTGAGAAAGGGGATGGACGAAAGAGAGTGAGAGAGGTGCAGACAGAGAGAAAAAGGGTGTAATAGGTGAAAAAGATGAAAGGGGAAAGCCGAAGTAGAGAGAAGAAGAGGAAAGAGGGAGAGGGGAGAGAGAGTTTTCTCTGAGACATATATATCAATTAATTTGATAAAACACCAGACCTGAAAAAATAGCAAATACCACTCGCTTTCTATACAAGCATCTATATATTTATTAGTGTAACTACATATTTATTCCAGAAGATCCAGAAGCGCTACAATATCAATATTATATATCAATTTAAAGAGCTTGACGAGTAGGTTAGCCAAAAATTATCAGATTTAAAATCGGTTTAGCCAATTCCAAAATATTAGCGTCGGAAGTTCTTTAAAATTTACTCATTGAACAAAGCATGGAATTCTTCGTTGTAAAAATTATTGTTTAAGGGGGAGTAAATAATAAATGAAAGAGAGAGAGAGTGTGACGACATAAAATTATCAGTAATTTTAATAGCACAACCCTAAACCACTAGCACATATATGCCGTTAAAATATATATTAACATTTATATTTAAGTAATTATAATATATATATTTCACAGAATGGAAATAATACGGTACAACAAGAAGAAATTGATATAAAAGGACATGCATCGCACAGAAGAAGACACTCAGACTTAGATCGTGGTCTAAGGTAGTAACTTGGTGGGTCTATTGTAGTCTATTCGCTAGATTATATGTAATAAACCAACCGATGCGTCCGCACGGTAGGCTAGTACAAAAGAGTCGTTAGTTTATATCAGCAGAGCGTCCGCATGCAAGGTTCTTCGAAAGACATTATTCATTCGTGAGGTATTAATTGGATCTTGGCGTAAGTCCTTACGTCAAGATTAAGTTTCCACTGAGGTATTATCGGCATCAGGGGGTCGTATCCACGTACCCTGGTGTAGCGAAAACACGTAATTGCCACGGACCATACAACAAACGACGATGACCTAACCATCGTATCACGAACACACACAAAGGAAACATACGAACGCAAACCGAGCGCCAAGGAAGGCAAACGAAGGCAAACGAGCGCCAAGGAAGGCAAACGAGCGCCAACGAAGGCAAACGAACGTCCGAGAAGGACGATTGAGGGGCTGAAAGGAACAAACAAAGACTGTACGAGGTACCAAGAATAAAAATAATCAAGTGTATTTAAAACCAACAGTGAAGAAAATAAATAAACAAGTGAACAAAGAAAACCGAAACGAACTATCGTGAGTTATTATTTACGCACCCTGGTTACTCGCTGAGTAACCAGGAACCAGGAAGGTTCGTTACAAGAGAAGACATGAGTAACGGCATTTTTTAGAATTATCTAACGAATTATCTGCATACACAAATAACAAAACACACACCAACGAGTAGTTTGGTTCTCCTTTGATATATGTTTTATTTTTTTGTTTTTTTTTTAAGAGATTTTTTCCGCAAAAAAATAGTCCTAGTTACTGGGGCCTTACCGACTAGTTAGATTTAATTCCAGCTTTATCGAATTTAATTTCATAATTGTTTTCAATTCTTTCCTTTTTCTCTGCATTCTCTGCTTAGAAAGCGCTCTGTGAGTTATTTAGCAAAACCCCCTTGGCCTTGGTTTTTTATGTTATAAAATGTTGAATTAAAAGAAAAGTTGATTTTTTTCACAAAGTTTCTAAGTTTTCCTGAAATCTTCAAAAAATTCAACCACTCTGTTGATTATACGCTTACAATAAAAATTTTATTAAGTTGTTTACATTTCAGTGTAAATTATGCGTAAAGAAAAGCAAAAAAATATTCTTCACTTTGTCAAAATTGAAATTGTCAACTAAGCACTCTCGAAGAATTTTTCCCGCTGGGATAGTATATCATATTTTTCTTATACGAGTATGTGCAATCGTTGAAAGATTAACCAATAGAAAAAAAAAATTTCATTTCTTTTTCTACTTTTCCGCAAATACAAAAACCAAAAAATAAATAGCAAAAAAGATAAAAAGAAAACACTAAATCGATTAGATTTGTGTAGAGTTTACTTTGAATCCCCGTGTAAATTTCAATTTATTTCAAACTTATTGCTGTATACACCTACACAGAGCCAGAGAGTCTAGCAGAAGCCATGAGGCTACAGTGGAGAGCATACCAGAACATTGTGAAAATTAAAAATTCTTGTTATTTGGTCCTATGTATATAGCGCCATACATATTTGTGCTATATTAAAATGAATCATCTCTGCATTGGCAAATGAATAAGCTCAAGGGGGTTTCCACCACTATTTTGTTCCGCTCTTTTTTTTTTGCACTATTTTTCCATTCATTTTTCGCTTGTGGGTATGATTTTGCAAATGAAATTGAAATTTTTGTGGTGATGGTGGTGGTGATTCTGGTGGATGGTAAAAAGCATAAAGTAATAAAGCAATGAATGAGCTTTTTTAATTTAATTTTGTTGCTAGTTAGTTTAGTTATGATTTTTTGTTCGAATATTTTACTCATGGGTGGCGCAAAAAGTGAAAGAAAGAATGTGCGCAGAAGTACAAGTGAGACAAAAGTATGGATGAAAAGTTTGCATGAAGGAAATTGTAACATAATATTGA